>OW240915.1:313635760-313782231 GCA_933207985.1 Pelobates cultripes
GGAGGGGGGAATAAACGGGACAGGAGGGGGATAAATGGACAGGCAGGGTGGGGGAATAAATGGACAGGCAGGGTGGGGGGAATAAATTGACAAGGTGGGGGGGAGAAATTGACAGGGAGGGGAATTGACGGGGTTAGGAGGGGGAATGAGAGTGGGGAGGGGAGAAGAGAGTTACAACGGGGGAGACGAGAGTGACAAGGGAGGGGGGAGAAGAGAGGGACACGCAGGGGAGAAGAGAGTGACAAGGGAGGGGGGAGAAGAGAGGGACAAGAGGGGGGAGAAGAGAGGGACAAGGGGGGGAGAAGAGAGAGACAAGGGGGGGAGAGAAGAGAGTGACGAGGGAGGGAGAGGGGGAGAAGAGAGGGACAAGGGAGGGGGGAGAGATTGACATCCATCACACACACACAATGCACCCCTTGCACACAGAAAAACACACAATGCATTACACACACAGACACACACACACACAAGCAATTCAACCTTTACACACAATGCATCCCTTACACACACAGAAACACACAATGCATTCCTTACACACACTCAATGCACCCCTTACACACACTCAATGCACCCCTTACAGATGCACACACTGCATCCCGCACATACATAGAAACACACATTGCAGCCCTTACACATACAAACACAGATTCACACAATGCATTCCTTACACACATATCAGGACATCCCCTACTCCTGTGAACAAACTAATTGGTGGAACATGAAGGTGGACCCTGGGGCCCAGACCTTGAGCTGTGTAAAGGACCCCCAAAAAAATGGAGCTGCTTCCCGTTCTCCCAGAACACAAACAGCCTCCAGAGAGCCTGTTCTACACCAGACGAGTGGAGCCAGACTGCAGCTAGAGCCCATCACCATCCTCATCTGATTGTAAGTAGGCAATCTAGTATATTATTCGTGGCACTAATCTCTAATTTACCTCACATTAAAGGGACACTTTAGTCCCCAGAACCACTGCAGCTTAATGTAGTGGTTCTGCTGTCTACAGCCTGTCCCTGCAGGCCTTTTAATGTAAACACGGCGGCACTGCAGCACTTGCGTTAGTTAACATGGGGCATTGTGATGTCATATGGGGGGGGGGGGTGGCAAACTTTACTTTTGCCTAGGGCGGCAAAAATCCTTGCACCGGCCCTGTGTGCACATTAGCTTAAAAGGTTAGGATTTGACCAGATGGCCATCTATTTAATTTCTGGAAGGGGAGTTTAGAGCAGAGATGTTAGAGCAGAGATGTTTAGGATATTAATGGAATAAGGAGCTATACATTTTTAATTCTTTCAAAATATTGGGCAGCATGGTTAGATGATTAACATGACAATATCATGGCTTTATGATGACCATTCAGAAATACAATAAAGTAAAGGACTGGGCACAAAATTGGAGAAGTTTCCAAGGCAGATTTATTGAATAAAAACAAGCCTGAGAAAGGCACTTCTGTGCGAAGTCCTTTACTTTGCTGGATTTGTGAGTGGAATCTAATCTGGGCTCGTCATTTTGATGTGTGCCTTCTCACCTTAATGGTGAGTTTTGCCCAAGGAACTTTACGGAGATAATTGCTCAACAATTATTTATTAATTTTGTTACATATGAGACATATGTAAAATTTAAATGTGAAGATGGAAAATATTGTGAAAAATGTCCATCCCTGTTTTGTGCCATTGGCGATACTAAATAGAATGAATGAAAAATGTTAACACAAACATGCAAATTAAAGGAGGAGGAGGTGTACTCAGTGCTCAACCATACCTGCATGCCACACTCAGTCTCATATATTAAAATACTCTCATGAAAATCAAGTCTGTCCTATCAAAATCCTGAGATCCGGGTTGTCAAAGTCATGTGTGCTGGGGGTACATCTAGTCCCCGGCACACGATTGTCGATTTCTCAGAATGTGCAGTATTTCAAGCTGAAACATTGCACATACTGACTACTACTATGACCACTTCAAGTGACAGAAACAGTCATGGTGGTTGGAGAAAACCACCTTTAACATGGGAAATAGACATAAACAAACATGCAAACATAAATTCATCCATTGCAGTACTAAAAATTCAGTTATGATTTGGTTAATGTCAGAGATGTGATGACAAAATATGAATTCTTTGCACTGCTTCATAAAACCTTAAAAGTCCGACATACTGTGTGAAACTAAATTAAGTCTTCATAGTAATTATTTATGCACCCAAAATGTTTTGCAATAGAGGCAGAAAATATCAAATGCTAGAATTTTAAGTGCACGGAGACTTCAAAAGATCCCTTTAAATTAGTAAAAGTATACAAAGATATGCTTGCTTGTTAAATAATTATGTTTAAACGAACCTTTCAGACTCGCAGTTCAAAGTATTCTGCCTGATTTAGCTGACAGCAGCTGGAAATTGGGAAAACAGAACTAATTTGGATCTGCATCAAAAGTTTTTGCATGATTTAAAATACCCTAATGAGACGAGAGATGTCACCCACGTGGGCACGTATCATTTGAAATAAACATTTTTAGGGGATTATTTATGTTATTTCATTGCTAAGTAAAACTTTTCCAGTGAGGTAAAAATTCAAATCAATAGGGACATTACATTTATTTACACATAATTATATTAACTTGAAATTAAGTAAAATGCTGTTAAAATGATACATTTACTGTCTATTGTTATAGATATTGTCTTTGAATCCATTTGTGTCATCGGTAGATCCCTAGCTATACTACTGCTATATCCCTTTGACAGTCTTCAGTTAAGCAAAGAATCATGGCTCATACCTCCCAACATGTCAAATGGACAAAGAGGGACACTTTTATCTTAGGGGTGTAAGTAGGAGTCTGGCCGGGGGCGGGGCTATGCTAAACATTTTAGGTAAGTTACTAATAATTTATGCAACTAAAATATAATTGAGAACAAAAACAATATATCTGATTTACACAGACTGATTTCTAAACACATTTATTATAGTTTAAAGGGTATTACTGTTTTGTTATACAATGACAGGTTAATTCACTAAAGTGAGATTACAAAGTGAATTCAAAGTCCACGTCAAATTTAAGGTCCCGAGTAGTCAAAAGCATAGCTGACTTAGAGAGTTTTTCCAGTATGGGTATTTACAATTCAATTAGAAATTCCCTTGGAATTTTGTGATGGCACGCATTGCAGTTTTTCCTCCTCGTTCGTTTGCAATGTTTGCCCGGTTTTGCAACCTTATTATGATGCTGTTTGCTTAATCTTTATTATCAAATTAAAAGAAAACAAATCATTACCATTCTATTTTTGTCAATAATCCTTCTAAATTTAACTTTGAACTTTGAGCATGTTATTGCCTGACTCCGACGGACATAGCCTGTGCCTCTGTCTGGCCTTGGCCGCCTCTTAACCAGCAGAACTCCAGGGCACGATCACAATAGCACCTCCTCGACCCCAGTAGCTCCACCTTCGAAGTAGTCAGTAAGCATGTGGTTACTCCACATTAGTTTCAGAAACCTTACAAGCATACAGTAACCTCCAACACACAATTCTTCCAGATAAATCTCAAGCAGCTATTTATCACTTGATCCCTTGAAATCGATCCAGGAAGCTTACAAGCATACAGAACCATTCCTTGACATACCTCCAGAAAACTTGCAGACAGAACCATCTGATATCTGGTGAGCTCTCCAGGAAACTCAGATGAAGAATACGATTAGGCATCCATCTGATTGTACAACATTTCTCTAGGAATAAATGTAATCATAACCAACCATTGGAATTTATCCTGGAAATTCAAGCAGACAGTAACCAACTTATCCTTTGGAAGATCTCCAGAAAGCTCACAGGCAATAACCAAATTATCCATTGGAATCATTCCAGAAAAATCATAAGAAGTTAGAAGACAGGAACCCAGCACACAGCAACCATCTGATCCCTCGCAATCTTTCCAAAAAAACCCCAAGCAGACAATAAGTATCAATATTTAGAATATTGCCAGAAAGCTCACAAAGAGGAACCTCCAGAAAATCCACATGCAGGGAACAGCTATGCAATACCTTGGAATTGGTAGACAGCAACCATATCATCATTGGAATCTCTCCAGAAAACTCAGAGGCAGTGACCATCTCACCCTTGGAATCTCTCCATCTGGTCTCTTCAGAAAGATAACAATCAGATTGTAACAATTCCTTGGAATGTCTTAAAACTCACAACCGGATTCCTTGGAATCCTTCTTGGAAACTCAAAACCGGACAGTAATCACCTGATTACCCCCCAAACTCTCCAGGTAACACATAAGCAGATAGGAAATAGTCATGCTTCCCAAGTATACCTATTTACAATGGACAGTCCCAATTTTGGGCTCAAATAGCTCTGTCCCTCTTTTCTATCCTAATGTATCTCCTTTCTTGGAGCTCTATAGTTTGTGTGAGTCTATAACAGAGCTCCACAAAAAATAAATTTAAAAAAAACAACAAAAAAAGGTAATGTGTCTTTAACCCCATGATTCCCTTTTATTCCAGAAGTTTGGTCCTTAAGGGGTTAAACTACAAAAAAAAGTGTTTTTAAACTAGTCTTTAAAGGATCACTATAGGGTCAGGAACACAAACATGTATTCCTGACCCTATAGTGTTAAAACCACTATCTAGCCCCCCTGGGCCCCTCATGCCTCCATAAATATAGCAAAATCTTACTGTATTCAAGCCAGAAGCTGTAACTCTGCATGCTGTTTGCCTCAGAAAAACAAGCTGTCTGCTGACATCATCAGAAGTAGTGGCCTGATCCAATCACAATGCTTCCCCATAGGATTGGCTGAGACTGACAAAGAGACAGATCAGGGGCAGAGCCAGCATGATTCAAACACAGCCCTGGCCAATCAGCATCTCCTCATAGAGATTAAATAAATCAATTAATCTCTATGAGGAGACACTGAATGTTTGGATGCATTTTAGGCAGCCATGACCCAGGAAGGATCTCTAACAGCCATCTGAGGAGTGGCCAGTGAAGTTATCACTAGGCTGTAATGTAAACACTGCATTTTCTCTGAAAAGACCGTGTTTACAGCAAAAAGCCTGAAGGTAATGATTCTTCTCACCAGAACAAATTCAATATGCTGTAGTTGTTCTGGTGACTATAGTGTCCCTTTAAATATAAGATACTGTGTTAATCCAACCCTTTTTTCTGTATTAAGTATACTTTACTGTTGGGTACTAGTAGTGTAGCCACCGCACTTTTGTAAGTAAAAAAACAAACTGTAGGGGGGCGGGGCCTGACACTCATGGTGACTGGTTGTGTTTCTTGTGAGCTCCCAGGAACACACTAAGCAAACTTTCTATTTTGACAGAAATATTCCAAACTGGGCACCAAGCGACTTACCCCCAACTACATGTACAAAGACCCGACCTGCGAATGCTTCTAACAGCCTTTTCAAGCACTCCAGACACCAAGATCCACTGAGGCCTAGTGAGCGCTGAGGAGGGGAGATGCGGCCGCTCTCCCAGACTGGCGCGATCAAAGTGCTGAGCATGTACCTGGAGCCCTGCTACCCCCCCCTTTGGACCGGTGGGGGTTATCCCGGTCCCCACCCTGATGGCTCCCAAACCCCATCGGAGAGCCGCAGCAGAGCCGCAAACACCTGCGAGCAAGATGGGGCACTATCTAAGATGGCAGACGACACGCGTCTGCTGACTCATGGAGGGGAGATACCTGACACATAGCAGCGCCTGGAGGGAATCTTCGACGCCTTTTGGAGGGCGCTGGAGAGCAGGCTGACACCCACGGAGACCATCAAGGCACCTCCTGAACCATCCCACTACTCCCCGAAGCGCCCTGTTGCACACACCGCGAGCCCAGCATACTGGAGACAGCGACGACGGCCTAAGCGGCGTAAGGCGGTAAAATTAGCCGTCCGGCAAACCCTGAAGCTCTTTAACCCCAGCACCATGCCGAAGGAAACACGCAGGGATGGTGAGGGGAGTAGACAGCGACTGCTGCACAAAAATATGAAGACGTCTCCCCTGCCTGACAGCCTGAGAAGCCAAGCACTCTGGGTCACTACATTCCCTACAAGGGGGATAGGATGACCACCAAGATGGATCCCTGACCCCAGCGCCTACCCAGAATTGGGGCCATATTGGACTTCTGGTTTGCCATACTTATGTTACCTGATAGCGTTACACTTTGCTTGCTACAACAGGTCCAGAGGGTACTGCAATCTAATCTGCTACCATTCATATAGGGTGCTAGCCAGGGTGTTGGGGCTGTCTGGGGTGGCAAACTCTTCTATACCCCTTACCTTACCATGACTATCTACACATAGTACATATCTCTTAGCAGTAAGGGGATATGTCATACGCTTGTTACTTACTCTATTTTACTACTCTTATGTTTCACCAACGTTATTGCTACTATATACCATAAAATTGTGCATTGCCTAGCGATTACCCTACTTGTTATTTATGTTAAGCAGCTGGAGGAATGCCTTTGGGGTACCTCAAGCCAGTCTGTATCCATTATATGCACTGCAAAAATAAAAAATTCAAAAAAACAACAAAAAAAAACGAAAAAAACAAACAAACTGTAAAATAAAGATAAAACTTAAAAAACCCCAAAAAACTAATTGAATACAGCCCACTATGGTACATTGAAGAGAAGGGGGGTAACCCCTAGTAGAAAAAGACAACAAATGTTTGGAGGTAGTGTACCAATGAGAGGATACTGGGGAAAAAAATGGTCTGTAAAGTACTAAAAGTTTCTACAATAAATATAGAAGTCTAAAGTACAATTTAGAAACTAGAAAAATAGAAAACAAAAAAGAATGTATTCATAAAATGTAAAAATTGCAAAAAATAGCAATCACCCAAAGTGCTACACACTAAATAAATAGTGGAAACCTAAAATGAATGAGATAAAATAAATGCGGAGCTCGAAAACTCGAAGTGAGAAGACTCTAAAGTCACACAGTATATAAATCATGAGAAAAAGCACACGTCTGTGCTAGCCGGGAGACTGTATCTGATAAATACCTACTAATATCGGGGCAGTATAGAATTGATTCTAATTAGTGGAGCAATATAGGATGTGGAGCATATAAATCCTATATGTTGCATATGTGGGATACAGGTAATAGTAAATCGTAGAAATAATATATAGTTCCTAGTTCAAAAATGCCTAGGTTGTCAGTATAAAGATAACAGTGGTGATCCTGCTAATAGCATATGAATACCACATACAACGATTAGCTGTGAATTATGGTTCTCATGCCCAAGAGCTGCTGATCTAAGAGCAATAAATGATAATAAATGTGAATACTATGCTAACAATCAGCTCTGTGTTGGACATGAGAGGTCATTAAATAGTTCAAATAAACGGCATATGGATTTATAGCTGTCATTGGAAATAGTACAAAAAATACAGTAAAAGTTCAGCTAACGTTATGTGACTAAAGATGATAGAAGTTGCGATGTATCAATAAATCAGTGGCGTGTGCTGAAAATAATTGTTACAGTATACACAAGCTGTCAGAATACGAGTAGCAATTAAATACAAGTGTGCTATGCTGGCAGTTAAAGGACCACTATAGTGCCAGGAAAACATACTTGTTTTCCTGGCACTATAGTGCCCTGAGGGTGCCCCCACCCTCAGGGTCCCTCTCCCGCCCGGCTCTGGAAGGGGGAAAGGGGTAAAAACGTACCTTTTTCCAGCACTGGGCGGCGAGCACTCCTCCTCAGATCCTCCTCCGTTCCTCCCCGGAGCAAGAGCTGCGCGCGCATTCAGCCGGTCGCATAGGAAAGCATTATCAATGCTTTCCTATGGACGCTTGCGTGCTCTCACTGTGATTTTCACAGTGAGAATCACGCAAGCGCCTCTAGCGGCTGTCAATGAGACAGCCACTAGAGGATTTGGGGGAAGGCTTAACTCATTCATAAACATAGCAGTTTCTCTGAAACTGCTATGTTTATAAAAGAATGGGTTAAGCCTAGCTGGACCTGGCACCCAGACCACTTCATTAAGCTGAAGTGGTCTGGGTGCCTAGAGTGGTCCTTTAACCTCTGTACTAGGAAGCATGGGTGATGAAATTAAAGCAGGGGGAAACCTGCTGTCCCAGAACGGTTCACAAAGATTCTAATCAATTAGGGTAATACAAGCACCATGTGACTAAAATACATGGAAGTAAAGCTGTATGCCTGGGTGCAATGATAATTAAATATGGCTATTACCACCATGCCTTCGAGGGCACCTGAAACTATCACTGCTAGGTAAGTAGTATCGATTAAATTAGAGATATAAACTATGATACTAAAACCTGGAATAACACAACAATTGCAATAGCTACAGATGATAGAAAGTGAATATCACTCAGTAGAGTCCTGGATTGATGATGTCAGTGCCAATTGCCACCGTGCCTACACTGGCATATGAAATTATCACTCATAGGTAAGTAGTAACGATTAGACTGAATTAGAGATATATGCTGTGATACTGAAACCTCGAATAACACAAAAATGTCAATGGCTAAAGATGACAGAAAATAGTATCACTAAATAGAATCCTGGATAGATAATAACAGTTGACTGAATCAGAGATACAAGCTGTCCTGCTGTACTCTGGAACAACACGGAGATGGTAATAACTGCAAATGATAGAAATAATCGATAATGGTATCCCTGAGTAAACTAGCTATAGCCCCCCGTGCCTTCAATGGCACCTAAATCTAGCCCGGCTGACTAAGTGAGAACATAGAGAATCGCTATCATGCTGAAATCTAAAGCAGCGTGATGATACACCCCATGATACACCCCTGCAGTTTATGCGCAGTGGTTCAAAAAGAAACGCTTCCACTTCAACTAAAATCAGAAGTGGTGATGGTGGCTGTATTAACCATTTAAAGTGCACTTGTCCATTGAAATGTTGGGAAGTGTGGGTATTTGAGTTTCCAAAGTCTTTCCTTTATACATTTAAGATACTACTAACCACAAGTCAGAATGTGTTCTCCAAGATTAAAACGCATTCATTAAAGAGGGATTCTTCATTCTTCCAAATGTCCCAATTTTATATATTTTCACGATTTGCAAATTCCTTTTTGTGAGTCATTTGATCTATTACATTGTGGTGAGTTTCTCAACTTATAATTTTTTTTGTGACGAATTTAAGTAATTTATTTCTAGACTTTCTGTTCCTGCCTCTTGGCCAGGGTAGTGTAAGGATACTTGAAAAACAAAAATCTTCAGTCTGTTTTTTTACACTTAAGGCTGTTTAAATTATTCAGCGCAGATCTGGTTACCATGAGATCACACAGATGGCGTGTGTCCACTTGGATGTTTAGTTTTTAATGAAAACGACTGTACGTAGTTAGTATTTACTGCCCCCTCTTTTCCGTCAGAGGGGGTGTTTTCTTAAAGATCACTAATTTTGGAGAGAGAGATCCAAATACCAGCTGTTATCATGTTTTGCACCCCAAATACATTGGGTGAGATGATCAATTCTGACATTTGATTTTTTAAATTAGAAATATTAAATAAACTGAAATATTACTGGGGTTTATTGAAATTAATATGATACTTTTATAATGGCTAATGCACAAAGCTCGCAATACTCTTTTCTTCTGTTTACTACATTTTGTAACTTTGTAACAGGCCTCTCCTTCCTCATGGCTGATACTGCCTGGTTCAGCGCACCTACCGCTCCCTTTATCAAGCCATTCAATTATGCAGGGCCCACTTTTTACAGGCCTACCCGAATGTCGGCTTTGGCATACCGCAACCGACTTACACCACCACTACTATAACTCGGCTTACTGTCCCTGACCACAAATATTGTTTTATAATGTTTTTTATTTCTCACTAGTTGCAAACAATCATCCCTAAATTCCTTTAATGAAAGTAATACTGTCGTGCTCACGGGGCTTTCCATGTCTATATGATGCTCTACTCTTGGACGCTCCGTCTTGGGGCACATCCTTATTATGCTTCAGCAGATAAACCTTTGGTGCGCTCCTCTGATGTCACCGATGACATGGAATCGCTATTCTGCAGCTTGCATGTCTTTTGTCGCACAGACATGGCGTGTTTCAATGAGTCTCTGTCCTATGCTATGTAAACCCCTCCTGCCTAGACCTACTTGTCCTGTTGTGTTTCTTGTCTGCCCAAGAGCGCATTGTTTGTTGCTCTATGTTCTAGTTTTTTTTTTTTTTTTTTAGGTGACACTATAGTCACCTAAATTACTTTAGCTAAATAAAGCAGTTTTAGTGTATTGATCATTCCCCTGCAATTTCACTGCTCAATTCACTGTCATTTAGGAGTTAAATCACTTTGTTTCTGTTTATGCAGCCGTAGCCACACCTCCCCTGGCTATGATTGAGAGCCTGCATGAAAAAAAAAAACTGGTTTCACTTTCAAACAGATGTAATTTACCTTAAATAATTGTATCTCAATCTCTAAATTGAACTTTAATCACATACAGGAGCCTCTTGCAGGGTCTAGCAAGCTATTAACATAGCAGGGGATAAGAAAATCTTAATTAAACAGAACTTGCAATAAAAAAAGCCTAAATAGGGCTCTCTTTACAGGAAGTGTTTATGGAAGGCTGTGCAAGTCACATGCAGGGAGGTGTGACTAGGGTTCATAAACAAAGGGATTTACCTCCTAAATGGCAGAGTATTGAGCAGTGAGGCTGCAGGGGCATGTTCTATACACCAAAACTGCTTCATTAAGCTAAAGTTGTTCAGGTGACTATAGTGTCCCTTTAATTTTTTGTTGTTGTTGTGCATGAAATTACAGCAGTGCTTGCATAGCCACAATAGCTTTCACAAGCGCGCGCGTTCAAGGATTATAACAAAAACATGGCATGTATACGACTTGCACATTTTTAAAGTGTTATATAACTGGGTTTGCAATAAACAGAGCTAGGTATGCTTGAACTTATAAATGAGTAGCGGTGCATTGGTAATGGGGGGGGGGGGAGCTGTTTATGCTTAGGGCGCACATTTCTAAGTTTAAAAGTAGATCAACCTTTTGCTGCTAGTTTCAAACGAGCTTAGATTGCCAGTTTAGATCAGGCTAAAGTAAATATATGTATGCATCAGCAGTTAGAAACTCTGCACGGGGAAAGATGGTGGCATCTCAAAAAAACAAACAAAAACAAAACTGTAGCTTTACCGTTAGTCAGTGTGCCAGGAGCAGGCCCTGTATGAAGGGGCACGAAGGGAAAGTCCCGCAAAAACTATCTGTGCCTCGCTGACTTTGGTCCACAACCTGCACTCATCCGATTCCTACCGGGAGCTCGACGCAGTCCTCGAGGGCTCTTATTGCCTGGAGTGCCAGAGACTGTGTGTGTCTGAATGCCAGGCGCCCGGCTTGTGAAGGCGTATTCCGCGGTTGTGCAGGTCGGTGAGGCGTTTCGGGCCCCTGAGGTTTGGTTTCACCTCCCGAGGCCGGTCAGTCCCATGGACTGCCAGGGGTAGCGGAGGTCTTCAGCGCTATGTTCTAGTTTTGATCTTGGCTTGATACTTTTTTATTCTGCTCTTGAACTATTGGTTTGCCTACCTTCTACTCTCTAATATCCTACCCTTGACCTTGGCTCTCCCTTTGACCATTCCATACGTTAAATCCAGCCACTCCGAGGACTGGAAATATGGCCTGTCATTTACTTTTAGTGCTGGGGTTTGTGTCTCCGGGGTTCCTACTTATCATGACAAATTCAAGTGCAGCTTTGGGGATTCTAGTTTTACATCCCATTCATAGACTGTATGCTCATTTAAGCAGGGTCTTCTTAAACAACACAATAAAGGAGGAGAGTTTATTTAAAAGAAGAAAAACTACCACAACAAGAGGACATAGTCTTAAATTAGAGGGGAAAGGTTTAAAAATAATATTAGGAAGTATTACTTTACTGAGAGGGTAGTGGATGCATGGAATAGCCTTCCAGCTGAAGTGGTAGAGGTTAACACAGTGAAGGAGTTTAAGCATGCGTGGGATAGGCATAAGGCTATCCTAACTATAAGATAAGGCCAGGGACTAATTAAAATTTATTTAGAAAATTGGGCAGACTAGATGGGCTGAATGGTTATCTGTTGTCATATTCTATGTTTCTATCTGTTGTCTAATATTCTGTTTGTTAATTACTTGTCAAATATCCCAATTTTTAATTGTAAAATGCTGCATAATATGTTGGCTCTATGTAAATAATAATGATAATAATGATTTATCAAACTCGACTGCCAGCAATGATCTACCAGCAGGCACATGTCATAATTTAAAAAAAATGAAATAACAACAAATTAGAATAACAAGGATGAATCCAGGCTGCGATTTAGCGACTGATGTAACACGTGTGTTTTGATGGTTTCAACAGTGTCTAGCTAAATTCCCTAACAGGTTCTATTTTACTCTAGCTGGGGAGATTAAAATGAATAATTATCAGTTAATAGTAAGGAGCATTGTTTTTGCTTGTTCAGATTGTTATTCTTTAACTTTGTATGCCAGTGATATTTTATGTCAATGTGATATTCCAGACTCATGCATATTTTATTAATATCTAAATTAAGAATATGAATGAGAATGAACAGATAAATATGTATCCGAAGTGCCAAAAACCAAAGTCAGAAAATAATATTCATAGAATTATGGCAATAACATTGGCTTGATTGTTGTGCAAGCATCCAGCTGACACATTAATTGCCAACAAAAAGCCGTAATCCTGGGATCCTCTACTAATTGGGAAGGAGGTGCTGGCATAATACCTTATAATTCACTATAGTCAGAGTATGCGTTTGTGTGTGTATATGTCGGTGTATGCATGTGTTAAGGTGTTTGTATGTGTCGGTGTGTGTATCTATGTGTGTGTATGCGCCGGAGTTTTTATATGTATCTGTTTGTTAATGTCCATGTCTATCTGTGTATGTGTGTATGTGCATACATTGAAGCAGTCAAACGCCAGCACAACATATAAACCCACTAATGCAATCTACACAAATATTGCATACAAACACACACCTTCCCTCGAACACAAATACTACACACAAATGTACATCCACATTTAAAAGTGTACATTACATTCAAACACACCCCTGCAATCAAACGCGAACATCACATACATACACACCCCTGTATTAAAACACTAAAGTTTTCGCTATAGCGCCAGTATATGCCGCAGCGCTGTATGGGTATACAACCTAGAAATTAGTTTTGACTTGTGGTGCCTTGGAAAATTATTGAAATATGAAGGGCACCTTGAACCTAAGATTTTTCTCAAGTGGGAATGGTCGTGATTTTTCAGTAAGTGCAAACTGAACTTCAGATTTTAAACAAAAAATAGGATAATTATAAAAAGTCATCTTCGAGAGCTTGTGTTCCCTTTCAATTTACAGATGTTTGTAATGTATACGTGATATGGAAACGCTGGCTTTGTTCCAGCCCACGGTCATACCCCCTGCCTGTGCCACACATGGAAGCCACGTGAGGTTTGAGAGCACCTCCAATATGGTTCTAATCTGATCTTTTTTCTGCACGGTGACACAGCTTTAAGCTGCCATTCATTATTTATTTTGGGGGGTTTTACCAGTTGCCTGTTGTTTCCAAAAGTTTGGAAAACAGCAATAGCAAAGTCACCCTTTCGCAACAATGCAATAGTTTTCCCAGCTGGCCGACATCTGCTCCAGGACACTGGACACTAGACTGCAAAGCTCTGCCTGCTGGCCTATCCAGCGCCCGAAATGCTTTCTTAATTAAGGAGAGACAGGATACTGTTACAAGCACTGAGTTAGAAGGTGGAGTTAGGAGCACAGAATCAGAAAGAAAATTTCCTCCCTCTTGTCTTTCCTGGAGATCGTTTCCTGCTTATTCTGCTACTGACACATTTCTACAGAACAACAATACAATAAGTTTATAGCTTTCCGCTAGAACACATGCAAAGCACACAATATTTATACAGAATTGCAATGGAGTTAATAAAATAAAGCACTGGGATTTTTTTTAAAGGGACACTCCAGACACAAAATGTGCAAGAATTGATCCAGAAAATTCAGATTTTTTTCATGATGCTAAATGCATAGCTCACGCACCTTAGCTTCACTCGCTAGGCTCACACTTCTAAAACGAAATAGAGAAATATCTAACAGGAAGCATACTCTGTATTTCCCATACTCCCATGTATAGTGTTTTTCTCATTCTTGGAATGGAAGGGTCGCACATTCATGCCAGAGCTTTGAGTGACATCCTATTCCAATCCATAGAATAAAAATCAACTCTTCATGCACATGGATGGACTTGGCCCCATGCTGTTGAGTATATTAAAGGGACATGCCAGGCACCCAGACCACCTCGTCACATTGGAGTGGTCTTGGTGCCAACTCCCACCACCCTTAACCCTGCAAGTGTAATTATTGCAGTTTTTATAAACTGCAATAATTACCTTGCAGGGTTAAGTCCTCCTCTAGTGGCTGTCTATCTGTCTTAGAACATGAAAAGTGTTTTAAATGATGCTGGACGTCCTCACACTATGCATGAGGATCTCAAGCGTCGCCGGAATCCCCATAGGAAAGCATTGAATAATGCTTTCCTATAGGGAGGTCTAATGCGCATGCGCGGCCATTGCTGGGAATGCACATTAGGTCTCCCCCGCCAGTTGATGTCGGAAGGGGAGGAGCGTGGGCAGAGCCTGACCCAGCACCGCGAGACATCGGCTCTGGATTTAGGTAAGTTACTGAAGGGATTTTAACCCCTTCAGCAACATGGGATGGGGGGTGGAAGAGAGAGGGGTACTGCAGGGTCTTGCATTGCCAGGAAAACGGATATGTTTTCCTGGCACTGGAGAGTCCCTTTAATGTTGTGCATGAATCTAAACAGTTAGGAGAATGAAGATGGCATGAACTATATAGACTAAGTCCACCGTTTAACTATTTAAGTTCTGGAGGCAGTGGGTTTTGGAACGGGAAAGTGAGAATAAACAGTTTTTTTTTTTTTATAGTGCTTAGCATAACAAATAGCCAGATAATGACATTCTACAAGAGTATAAACATTGCATATGCAGAAAATTGTTAGGAAATGTCAAGATATAGCACATTTTATAATACATGAGAGCCAGGTTTAGGAAAGAATACATGTTGGCAGAAAATTGTAGGAGAAAACTTCAGGATGCATATACTGACATGAGGATGACCTTTTATTACCACTGGGTTGGGAAACAAGTAGACATGTGCAATTTCTTCTGGTCCGAAATTGAAATTCGAACAAATTTTGGCAATTCGAACATTCAGATGCTTCCGAATGTCCGAATTGTAGAATTTCGGAAGTGCGAACTGAACCGCCAAAGTGCCGAAGTCCTGAATTGCCGCAGTGCCGAACCGAATTGCTGAAGTGCCTGAAAAGTGGCAAAACAGCAGAGGGAGGGGAAATTACGGGAATCATGACAGGTATCTAACCCTACCCCTACTCCTAACCCTACTCCTAACCCTAGCCCTAACCCTACTCTTATCCCTAACCCTTACCCCAACCTTCCTCTAACCCTACCACTAACCCTAACCTGAACCCTACCCCAACCTACCTCTAATTCGAGCCCGACCCCTAGGGTCGGGTTAGGGGTAGGGTTAGGGGGTAGGGTTAAAGTTAGGGTTAAGGGGATGGTTAGGGGTAGGACTAGGGAATTGCCGAAGTCCCGAATTCCCGAATTTCGGAAGTGCCGAACCGAAGTGCCGAAGTCCTGAATTGCAGAAGTCCCAAATCTTTGCCGATGCACATCACTAGAAAAAATTAATGAGGAAATGAAAACATCATGAGCTAATTAGCACAGTGCCAGTTTGTGCAGAAAGTCTGGCCGCTCAACCGATGCCTGCAGATGGGAGGCTATAGACATTGGGAGTGGAGGGTTCGTTTAGGCATGGGGAGGCCCCTCCCAGCTCCAGGCGTTGATGGGAACCCACCATTTGGACCACCACGATGCGCGCTGCAGGCCTTGCCAAGTGGTAAACCAGTGACAGCGCAGCTTACACAGGATTATTTGGCATCCTCTCGAGATCCGTGTAGGGACCTGTCCGTGGGGCGCCATGGTAGGTGTACTGTGTGCGTGTGTCAGTTGCGGCCCCCGAGCTCTTCTCACCTCCACTCGGCGTTTATGTTGTGGTCTCCTGCGCTTGTTTCTGCGAGTAATCCAGCATTGGCCGCATGAGCGATGGGTGGCCTTATGGCGTCGGGTCGCTGGCTGGCTCCCGGATGCAATGCTTTGGCTGATGGGAATAGAGGTGGGTATCGGAGTCCTCAGCTTTGCCCAGAATTGGGCACAAAGCCTGTCAAAGGCCTGGAGTAGCGGGTCAACGTGGTTGAGCAGCCCCGGGTAGAGACCCAGATCTGCAGGGCTAGTTGCGGTGGCCATCTTAAATGCGTAGGCCTCAGCTTGCTACGACACATTATGCCGTTTGCAGTTATTGGCTACGAGAGGGTACCAGTGAGGACTGGGATAACCCCCACCGGTCCAGAAGGGGGAGGGGGGGGCAGGGCTCTTAATCTGATGCTTGCCAGATCTGGGCAGAGTATCCGCCACCTCCTCCACTTTGAGTGCTCCTGAGGGCCGCAGAGGGAGCCTTACATGGGTTATGCACGTCAGAATCAAGTTCTGCCAGGTTCAACTTATGTCAAGGTGCCTCACGGTGAGGGTAAGCCGGTTTGTGCAAACGGTCTGATATATAGTTCAGATTTTAGGCTTAGTATGAAGATTTCCCTCAGGTGCTCCAGCAACGTACGGCCATCTTGGACAGCGTTCAGGCCCCACCCCTCGCTTTTAAAATAATAATAAAATTGATATAGTATTCAGTGCTAGCATTAATACCAGAGATTTATTTTGAGTAGCCCAGCCTTTCCTAAAATACACCAACTCCACTTTGTGTGAGGTGTACTTGGCTATCATTTCATCAGAGCTAAATAGATTAAAGGGACACTACAGTCGCCTAGAGTACTTTACCGTGCTGAATGCTTTAAGTGTAAAGATTGTGCCCTTTTTTAAATTTTACAAAAAGCACAGCTTAAAATTGAAATTGACACTTTTATACATTAACCTTATCTATCCGACAACTGGTCCTTTTACTTCCTGGTTTATTTAGCTGAGGGGAGCTAAACACAAGAGACATCAATTGCCCAGAGCACCTGCCTTGCAAAGACTTCTCATTGAGTTGAATTGGGAAGTGTGCATACCTCCCAAGTGAGAATTGGGAAGGAAGTAAAGGGGATGGTTCAATGAGGTGACCATATTACTGGATCCACCCAAAGGGCCAGACCCACCCAAAAGGGGGTGGGTTCTCTTGAAATTTTGGCAGGTCAGCTTGGAGTGAATGCTCAATAAAAGGACCTTCATTATGGCTTATAGTTATTAACCCTATAAATTCCAGCCAGCTATACTTTGTTGTCACCAAAAAATCTCAACATACTCCTCAGAGCTGTATAACGAGTCGTGCACTGCTATAATATGATACCCTACAGGTTACATTGTTTTATAAATATTTATATATATATATTGTCCCATAATGCCCTAATAGTAACAGGCAGACCATGCAGGGGGCACTGTTTCAGTGATCCCTGCAGGGTACTAGTGCCCTGAATATAGGGTAAGTGTGATTGCGCTATGCTTGTTGGAAACAGTTATTATTATTATTATTGCCATTTATATAGCGCCAACAGATTCCGTAGCGCTTTACAATATTATACGAGAGGGGGGATATTTAACTATAAATAGGACAATTACAAGAAAACTTACAGGACCGATAGGTTGAAGAAGACACTGCTCAAATGAGCTTATAGTCTACAGTTCCCTGGTGTCTGCAAAAGTGAGACAGCAGGGATCTAAGTCAGGATAGAGGGACAGGACCCTAAAATTGCGACTATCCCACTGCAGTCTGGGCTGTTGGAGGCCTAAATCTGTGATTGGACAACCACAGAAAGTCTGGGCGGGGTTAGAAAGGGAGGGCTTGTAAAGGCTGCAAAAAAGAGATCGGCAGCTTTTGCAAGCTGTTTTAGATTTAACTTGAATGGAAAAATGCATAATTAACTGTGTGCATGTTTTCATTTGGGGTATATCTAATAAACAGTGATTTATGTTTTATTTGGGAAGTGAATAATGTTGCTGGCTAACCCTGCTGTGGTTAAACTAGATGACCACTAAATGTGAGGGGTAAGCAACCTTTACCACTCCAAATGTTGTGGAATACATCTCCCAAAATGCACTTGCAACCATAACTCTGGCACAGCATCAGGGGATATGTAGTCCACAATATCTGGAGTGCCGAAGGCTGCTAGCTCAGGTCTAAACCAATATATCCTATTCCCAATCCTGTTTAATACGTTATTGTCACAAGCAACTGGTTTCAGATCAAATGTCCAACTTTAGGCACACGGCACCCACATGTGCTCTCACATGACCCCCATTTTAAAAAAAGGGTCCTGTCTGGAAAAGGGTTGGGAGCAGAATATTTATAGGATTAACATAAGCCCTATTTTAAAGCTATGAATTTTACATCCGTTTGGAAAAAAATGATAAAATCACATTTGAGAAACTCCGGGTTATTCACTGAAATAGCAATTCTAAAGAATTGACAAGAGAATTGCAAATTCCAGAACAGTCATATTGAAAACATTATCTCAGTCAACAATTTCTCAGCTCAGCTATTTTGAAATAAATGTTTTACCCCTCCTCCCCCTTTCTACAATTCACATTTTAGTGAATGCTTCTGAGTAGGTGATCTGAAAGTTCTGTATTTCGCCCCCTTTCTCTCCCCATCCCCTCCCCCTCCATGTAAGTGCTTCCCATATAGCTCAGTGGCTCAGGAAGAAACCTGGCTGAGTCCTACAGTCAATTAATGCTAATAGATGTGTACTGTAAATGACTGACATGCTCAATAAAAGGACCTTCATCGTGGCTTAAACGTATTAACCTTATGAGTTCTAGCCAGCTATACTTTATTGTCACCATTTAAAAAAAAAAAGTTTCGACATACTCCACAGAGCTGTATAACGAGTCGTGCACTGCTGTAATATGATACTCTATAGGTTACATTGTTTAAAATATGTATATTGTACCATAATGCTCTGATACTAACATCCTATATGCAATTATTTCCCATAATAGGCAGGTAATAATGCACAGATCACCTCCATGCAGTATAAAGGCTCAAATCTTGGTCTGTTCAAGATTGCTGGGAGTTAGACTCCCGATCAGCACCTGTCGCCGTTTTAATAGTTGCAGCTGAAATAGCTTCCGCCCAGGACTGTAACTCCCTCTAATCTCAGGCAGCACATGTAGCACAAATCATTAGCCCCTACAATACGTTATTACCACGTACACTAACCCTAATCTCAATTCATCATGTAATATAAAAGATACATAGCAATGAAGTGTATTTTAAGGAGAAATAATGGCATCCCAAATTAGAATGATGAAAAAAAAATTTTTCCCAGCTTATTTTAAGTTTTCACTTAAAATTTAGTTCATAGGCTGCAAAAAAAAATCTTACTTTTTGCAGGGAGTATGAAATAGTGTATTCTATAGAATGCAGTGATTTTTCTTATATTCTTCATAACGTTCCCCAAACAGAACAGTATTTTTTTAGAATCTGTGGGAATGCAATAAAGCTTTTATAGTACTAGACTCGAATAATGTATCCAATGAGCTTCAGAAACTTCAGGCCTTGTATTAAACAATGACCGATTCCAAACTGGGCAGAGAATTCCTTTCTTCCCTCCTCCGTACCTCTTGAGCCTCCTTTATATAGAACTTTTATACGATGCTGGCCCTGCTATACCTTTGTTAAAATAATTCCAGTTTGACAGCCTTATCATTTCATTTACAAACAAAACCCCATTATTGCATCAACGTCTAAAAATCCAGCACGGCCACTGTCCTGTATCTGACATTTAACTAAATCTGATTTAAATTATTATTTTTTTTCTGTACAGGTCCTTTGATTTTAAAGAACCCACTCCTTGATGGAACAAAACCTACCGTGATAAGATCAACAGAAAATCCCATTCCAAGTTTATCCCGCAGATTTAGATCCATTTTTCCATGATAAAAAAAAATGTTGCACGTTCACAGAATGAAAAGGGAAAAAAAAGACTTTCTGTCAATCTACAATCCACCACACAACAGCAAAAAACAAACAAAAAAAAAGTTAACAAAAATCCCAATTCTGCAAATCCCGATAAATCCTATTATTGAAATCTTTGAATTGCATCCATTGAGTGTCCCGTCTTGACTGCACACACACACTTCAACTGGAAGAAAGCAGGAAGGAAAAACATAGCATGTGAGCAGATTGAGAGAGAAAGAAAGAGAGAGAGGGGCTGCTTTTTTGGAAAACCCTTGGGTTGAAAGCAGGGATTTCAGGAAATCTAAACACAGTAACAGGAAATGTGACCGGCACATGCATTCCTCATCCTGGAGAGATGCAGAGATCAGCACACAGCATCTCGTCTCCCGGCAAACTGCGTCCTGCGTCCACACACTAACACGCTGCAAGCTATCTGCTAAACTCAGCCTTCATCTGTAATAAGATTAATACATTACTCCTCGGTGGATTCGCACACACCGCTCTCTCTTAATTTCTCCAGAGGTGCGATTTTCACACATGCATATTTATATTTAATAGATGCAATCAAATACATTAATGTCTGTCTGTGTGTGTATGTCTGTGTGTGGTGGGTGCCGTGATTGTGCGTCCCATTGAATATTGTAACTGTGCCTCGAAAGCATAAAATATTTGAATAATGAAGATAATTATTTTTATTATGCCGCACAAGTAATTCATTACTAGTTGTTACTTTAATGCAATGCTTATATGTGGCAATCACATGTTTGAGAGGGAACTAGAATCTATTTTCCTGCAGAGTTATTTCATTCATTTCATTAAGCTGTGAATTGGAAGGGATTGATCAGGGATTTTCACATTTTAAACTCAGCTATTTTTTCAGCTCGGCTGTTTCGGCCTACAATTTGAGAGGCGCGGAAAAGAAACGTGAGTTTTCCTCACTGAGGTGCTTTGGAAACGGATGTGCATGCGCGGCGAGTGACAATGCTTATTGTTAAACACGTTGCCCCGTCCATTCCATCTGGTCAACTTCTGTTGATTTTTTTTCATGTCCTAGATATTTTCCTTTGATACATTTGAGAGTTCCTATCATTATTATCATTCAGCCAATCACAGTGTAGTACTAAGCAATCAATGTGGAAACCCTTGCATGGTTTGTTCAGTGAGTTTCAGTCCATTGGAGTCTGTTTGGAAGCTCACTATGTGGTCCTTGGAGGACTTCTCGCTTAGTTGGTTAGTTGGGAATGGCCAACGTGTAAAGGCATGCAAATACCCCTGTTCTTCGAATAAGGTATTATCCTTTATCCCGTCTTCCAGTACAGAGAAAGCAAAGGTTAAATAAGGTGATTACAGGTGCTGCAGGTGCTATAAATCTGGCAGCAGTTTCATTCATTTATTTCGATGAATGAAACAGCTGACAACTGCTGATGAACTATGTTTTTCGAATAACGAATCATTAGAATTGGATAGAACATTGCAGAAACTTGTAAGCCCTAGTGATTTGCAGTGGTTGTGGTACTAGGAGTGCCCTGACACCCTGTAATATAAGTAGTCAAACTGACTGCAAACAGTCTATCTACTTTGTGGCGGAACCAGCCTCGCCACTGGGCATTGGAGAAGACTGATTGCCAGCCTCCTGCCCTGTGACTATGGCCCCATGTTGAAATGCTTGATTTCCCCTGCAAAGACCCGAAAGCCGGGTCATTCGGTACTTTCCCTATGTGAGCAGTGTTACCTCAGATAGCTATGCCATGGAGCCCATTCGTATAACGAAAGACTATGTGAAAGACTTTGGCTCCATGGCAATTGGACTGTATGTATGTGATCTGAGCGCCATTCAGTAATAATGTGCGCTCAGATCTAAGCTATCTGGGGATATGTTGAATGTACCCGTTTTATGCAATAACTGCACATTTATATGTTTGTATTATGTATTTTATTGTATTTTGCTACCATGTGGCTAATGGAGTTTTGCCTCTGTCCTTGGAGATAATTGGATTACTTACCAATTATTCCCAGGATAGAAGACTCTGTGGAACTGGTTTTGGGCAGAAAAGCCATGCTTCATTTGGTCACAAAGGGACTTTTAACTAACTTTTGACCCACTGGACCAATTTGTATGATTTTGACGTATATTTGTATTTGGAGTATGCTGATTCTAAAAAGTATGTTTTATGTGAATTTGATGTATACTTTTAGAGTTATGAATTTTGTGTAAAACTGTGTATTTTCCTGCCTGTGATAATTAAGTTAGACCATTGTGTTCAGTAATTATATCACAGGTAGAGGGGAGGATTTTGTGTGGGAGTGTCTGAGTGTATTGTACGTATTGATTGTTCTGCAAAACCCTGTGGGCAATACTATGTGTGTAGAATGTGAATAAAAGAGGCTGTATGTGCCAGTACAGACAGTTCTACTTCACCCTCAATTTGGAGTACCCGAGGAAGAGAGTGAATTGGAATGGAGAGATATTGCCCGGAAAGAATTATGGTACAATGCCCTGGAGGAAGTCCAGTATCAATGGCAGCAGAGCCTTCCTGGTGTCGCATACCAGTTGGAGGAACAAATGGCCTGGCGGATGCCGCTTCTGGGAGACGAACCCGGAGGGGAGCGGATAAGACAACTTGAGTACCTTGTGGAAAGGGAACTGAGCCTGGACGCCTCATACCGGGCACTGTGGTGGTGCACCGTCCAGCCAGAGACGTGGAGAGCAGAGGGCATCCAGCCGGAGGGGGAGAACTACACTAGCCCTGGCCTGTTGTGGAAGGCCTTAGCGGAAGACATCGACTTCGGCAGTCCAGCAGAGTCACGGTGCTGGGCTATCTTGCATTACCGGGGTGAGATGTTACAGGGCCCGAGATCTATTGGACTGGGAGAAGACCTCAGCTGTTTTGCTGCCATGGAACGAGAGCTGGAGATGGACTCTTTGGAACTACTAAACTAGTGTCAGCCGCAGAGCATGGACGCAGAACGGGAAAACTGGGTGGCGTACCCAGACCTGCCAGCCTACAGCTGGGAAAACGCGTCAGAGCTACCCCCTGCTTCACTACCAGCTGCAGAAGTAGAAGACCTCATAGACTGGCCCTGGAGAGACCCACAGATGGCAGGTGGAGATGGGACCGAGATCTCTCTACCGGCCCAGATCCCCAGCGGCAGAGTACATTACAGGGAGGAGAGACCACCTGTTTCACTCCCCAGTTGCAGAGCGCATTATTGGAAGGGGAGACAGTCGGTCTCACTTCCCAGCAGCAGTATCGGTTACTGGTAGAAGAGACAGTTGGTCTCTCTCCCCACCAGCCAAGAGAGTTATTGGGAGAAGAGACAGTCGGTCTCTATCCCCAGCGGCTGAGTATGTTATTGGAAGGGGAGACGGTCAGTCTCACTTCCCAGCAGCAGTGTGAGTTCCAGGGAGCCAAAGGTGACATCCTTCCTCCCCAGCGTCTGAGTATGTTATTGGAATGGGAGACGGTCGGTCTCACTTCCTAGCAGCAGTGTGAGTTCCAGGGAGCCAAAGGTGACGTCCTTCCTCCCCAGCGGCTGAGTATGTTATTGGAAGGAGAGACGGTCGGTCTCACTTCCCAACAGCAGCACGAGTTATTGGGAGAAGAGACAGTCGGTCTCTCTCCCCAGCGGCAGAGTGTATTACAGGAAGGGGAGACAGTCGGTCCCCCTCTCCAGCATCAGAGAGAGTGTCAGGGAGAGGAGCCGAATACCACCTCTCCCCAGCCGCAGCTTATTCCCCAAAAGGGAGACCTTATTCTCCCAGATGGGGCAGATGGGACCGCGGTCTCTGCACCCGATATACAGGGGTGCGGGACAGCCTGCCCAGATCCCCAGCAGCAGAACTGTTTATCAAAAGGGGAGACATTCGGTCTCCCCCTCCAGCAGCAGCACCGGGTCCAGTGAGAGGAGCCTACCACCCCCTCTTCACAGCTGGGCTCCAACCAGACTACTCCAGCTGAAGTGCTGGCACCAGTGCAGAGTACCGCTGGTCTCTGCCCACTCAGCCCACAGTTCCGGAGTACCCGTACCCCACACAGCCGTGATTGAGCCCCTGGACAAAGACTGGCTGCACGTTTCCCCAGGTGCAGTAACTTTTCATTGTGGGTGGGCTGCACTACTGACTATGTTTTGTGGGTGGGTTGCTGGACTAACCAAGGCACTGACCGAGAGGAGGCCAGATACCTTGTTAGTCTTTTTGGGAAAGGGGAGAAATGTGGCGGAACCAGCCTCGCCACTGGGCATTGGAGAAGACTGATTGCCAGCCTTCTGCCCTGTGACTATGGCCCCATGTTGAAATGCTTGATTTTCCCCTGCAAAGACCCGAAAGCCGGGTCATTCGGTACTTTCCCTATGTGAGCAGTGTTACCCCAGATAGCTATGCCATGGAGCCCATTCGTATATCGAAAGACTATGTGAAAAACTTTGGCTCCATGGCAATTGAACTGTATGTATGTGATCTGAGCGCCATTCAGTAATAATGTGCGCTCAGATCTAAGCTATCTGGGGATATGTTGAATGTACCCGTTTTATGCAATAACTGCACAGTTATATATTTGTATTACGTATTTTGCTACCATGTGACTTTCAACTAACTTTTGACCCACTGGACCAATTTGTATGATTTTGATGTATATTTGTATTTGGAGTATGCTGATTCTAAAAAGTAAGTTTTATGTGAATGTGATGTATACTTTTAGAGTTATGAATATTGTGTAAAACTGTGTATTTTCCTGCCTGTGATAATTAAGTTAGACCATTGTGTTCAGTAATTGTATCACAGGCAGAGGGGAGGATTTTGTGTGGGAGTGTCTGAGTGTATTGTACGTATTGATTGGTTGTTCTGCAAAACCCTGTGGGCAGTACTATGGTGTATTTTTTTTTTTACTATTATTTTTTTTTTGAATTCTTTATTTTCAATGACAGAAATTTCAGACATGTGAACAGTACTTGGGCTTATGCAAAAGCCAAAATTCGTGTTTTTTTTATTTTAAATTCTTTATTTTATTTGTGCATAGCGTGAACAATCATGTTTGCACTGCCACGATAGCTGGTGCAAGCAAGTATGGAAACATACAATAACATAGGTATGGCATTGAAATACATAGCACAGTTTTTTTTGTTTTTTTAACATATTCAAGATAGGAAACATGTTAGAAGTTAAAATTGACAGATGCCACAACAGATTAACGTTAAACAGTGGCGTGAGAGATTGCACATTTTGTAGCATTATAACAAGCTTGGTTAGATAGTGAAACCGATGGATGAACAGAAAGCAAAATAAAGTAAAATAAAATAAAATAGTTAACGCTTAACAAAGCTTGAGTAGCTATGCCTACATAGATGTAGTGCGGCATTGCAATTCACAGTGTGTCTGTAGTTGGCTTGTGTATGCAGGTTGTGCTGCTCTAGTGTAGGATGTTATGCTGTAACAAGCTATCAAGTAAAGGTTAAGTCAGCTTGTGAGTTAGTGTTATAGTAATGTGCCCGTTGTAAAGGCTGCGCTTTGTGGAATGTTTCAAAAGTATTTGGCCGCTGCTAGTTACGGATCTAGTTCATTGACTTAACATGAGTAGATTAAATAAGGTAGCTAAAACCAGGTGGAGCTGCTTGGATATTAATTATATGCTGAGGTACATGCTAGATAAGATTCACTTGCAATCGTTTGTATGATTACTGCTCGACTGCCTGTTAAGCATATCGCAGTGGGCTTATTTTAATTACCAGCTGTGTGGTTGCATGTTAGATAAACCAGCTTGTTGTGTCAGCCACTGGGGTCGAGCCAGCTGTTTTGCCGACACACAACTAATTCAAATGCACAGTTAAGTCTAATAGAAGGCATTCAAAACAAAATGAGTGGGCAACAGGCCTAAAAGGAAGTGTAGCTGGTGGGTTATCGGGCATTGTGTGGAAGTTGCCATCTAGGCTGGCGGCGGGAGGGTCGTGTTTTTGGCTTCCGTGGAGCTGTCTGTCACCCAGACAAGATTTTCATCCAATTCTTCGGCTGAGTAATATTCATGGATTGTGGTTCAGTCCTTCAAAGGTGATCCGGCAACGTTATACAGTTCTCTATGCAAGTCCTGCAAGGTATATCCTTTTTCAAGTGGTGGCCTTGGCGTATGGGTCCGTGGTCGTTCTCCGGGGTACAAACTCTGGGGCATCGGCTGAGTATTCTCTTTGTGGGCGCGTTGTGCCTGCTGGTCATGTCGTCAGTGCCAGTGATTCCGTGGGGAGGCCAAGTAGACTCAGCGCCCCAGGTGCCTCTTGCATGTCGTGGAGAGTATGTTTGTTACCTCCTGCTTCAATAGTGAGGGTGCGACCTGATCCCCAGCGGTACCGGATTTGATGGAGGCGCAGGAGAGCTGTGAATGGGCTCATGTGTCTCCTCCACGCCAGTGTCCCTCCCGACAGGTCCGCGTAAAATGAGAGGGTCATTCCCTCAAAGGGATACGTGGGCTGTCCTCTGACGGTTTCTAGGACTGTTTTTTTGTCCTTGAGTGACTGGAATTGGAGAATTAGGTCCCCTGTTGCATCTGGCGGGGCCTTTGCTGGGCGCGGAATGCAGAATACGCCGTCCAAGGCAGTTGCTTTCGCTGCTTTTGGGGTTAGTAGCTCTGTGAGTAATTTCCTAACGAAATGTGGGAGTTCGGTCTCTGGGACGGTGTCGGCTACCCCCCTTAGCTTTATATTGTTCCGACGATGTTTTTCTTCGTGAGCGGCGAGTTGCTGTTCGTGGTGCCGAGCTTTTTGTTGTAGGTCTCGGATCGCTTCTTGGAGGACTGCAATCTGGTTGGTGTGGCCGGTGGAGGAGGCTTCTACTGCTCCCAGCCTATTGGTGATGCCTCTGATGTCCTCTCTGAGCAAGGCCACATCATCAGCAATTTTCTTGTGGTGGTCGGCCATAAGTGCTCCGATCGCCTCCATTGTGACAGGGGTGTGAGGCTTAGTGGATGGCTGCGCCTGGGTTGGTGGTTGGGTCGGCATGAACCCCAAGGGGTCTCCTCCGTCATCCTCCGATGATCCGTCAGTGAAGTCTGAGCAGCCTCCGTGCAGGGATGCCATCTTGGCTCCTGCAGCATCGTGCGCCTGCCTCCATAGCTCTCCAATATCCATGCCCTGGCGGGGCTTGTCTGGTCTCGCTTTTTTGGTTTTCCTGCCCATCGTGCCTGTGGGGTCTCGGGGGCCGTCCCGTGAGAGGTTTGGCGCGGGTTGGAGTGTCGGTAAGGGTGTTTATTTGGCTTGTCGGTCCGGAGCTCCTCGGCCATGCGACCGTTCACTCCAGTTGCTAGGCTCCGCCCCCCCAAAATTCGTGTTTTACAGTAGTTTCACAGTAATACAGAAAAAAGAGATTGAATTGTTAGATGGTAATGCAACTGTTCAGAGTTCTTCCTTGCGGACTTGTTCTGTCAGGGTTTTTACATTTATATAGAAAACTAAACAGATTTAAGTGTTAACCTTAAACAACATAAAAATAGGATGTGTTGCCAACACTTTCATGTGTGGCGTATTTTTTTTTTTTTTTTAATAAATTCTTTTTATTTCATAGAAAAAGGAAGTGCATATGTGTGCCAATGACTGGGCCTGCGCAGAAGCCTCGAGAAAAGTGCATATATGGGTAATAGCTGGCTGACTTGCGCTGAAGCCACCAGGGGAGTGTATACATGTGTGTCAATGCTTAGGCTTGCGCGGAAGTCGTGACAACAGTGCATATTCATGCCAGTACAGTGGCTTACGCAGAAGCCTCATTGCATTTTCAATTGGTTCAGTTGCACCTTGGTGAGGGTGAGCAAGTCAAGGCAAGAGTCACGGCTATGGTCGCCGCTAATCTCGTCAGCGGTTAGTTTGTCATCTTTTGGTGTGCTGAGATAACTCTGCGTGGTTTGTCCGTGAGGTCTTGCCTTGAGTACACATGTCACTCCAATTAGCGTGATTTTGTACAGATGTTAACTAAACATATCATAACAGGTAATGTAAACTCTAGTATTAACTAGAAACATTGTATTTAATTATACGGTGAGTTGGTGCTGCCGTCTCCACGGCCCGGACGAGGGGCGTTGTGTGTCCCTTTGTCGTTGGCCCTATGTGTGTGTTCGGTCTCCCTGTCCACCCTCCGTGTTTTCCTGATATTGTTCCCATAGATCCCATATTTTGCTACATTTTTTGGTGGTGTGCCTGACCAGGGAAGTTAATCTGTCCATTAGATAATTATCTTTTATCTTTGCTACTACCAGTGCCAGTGGGCAGTACTATGTTTGTGGATTGTGAATAAAAGAGGCTGTATGTGCCAGACAGTTCTACTTCACCCTCAATTTGGAGTGCCGTCTCTTATTGGGGGAATCTGCTACAAGGGATTGCTATGCTCTGCATACTCCCTTGCTATATTCACTGCTAAGCTCTTGTAAGAGCTTGTTCCTGTCTTACTCTCTGAAGGAGTCTACGGTGGTTATGGTGTCTGCTGGAGTGCTTGGAGCCCTCAGGAAGCACTAGGATCAACGGAGGTACCCAGTCGGGGTGCCAGGTGATCCATTACATACTTATCAGGGGACGACTGGGTGCTGGTTACCTCCTCAATTGAGTGCCAGAAGCTCCATCGTGGAGCTGTTGTAAGCTCTTCTCTCTCAGTGGCTGGAGCTAACCCTGCTCCAGTTTGTATCAGCACTGTAGTGGTTATTGTGCTTGAAGTGTTTCTTTAAAATAATTTGATTAAAATGGGGATTGACTCCAGTCTTGAAAGTCGCCTTGATGCGTTTAATAAAAACGTAATTAGGTTTACATGTATTTCTGACACTATCGTGCTGAAGTGGGTGTTTAGGATTTTACTCTCCTTTAGTCCTACATCGTGCCTGTTGTGCTGCGGCTCAACTCCCTTGTCTTCTGCCTCCATGGGTGAGATCATCAATCTTGATCTCAGCCAATCCAATGCGCATTAGCCTCCCAATGAGAAAGTACTGTGAGGCTAATGCGCCTGTGCAGCAAAACACTGTGCTGCTCCAATCAGCATCTCCTCATAGAGATACATTGAATCAATGCATCTCTACAGGGAATGTTTAGCACCTCTATGCAGAGCATTGAGACTTTGAATGCCAGTGCTGCACACACTGGATTAGGAAGCACCACTAGCACCTACTCTGTGTGATTGCCACTATAGATGTTACTAGGCAGTAATGTAAACAATAATGTAAACACACTTCGACCGCGGTATGTACGCCAGTGCATGCAGATACACATACACTTAAAGGACCACTACAGACTCCCAGATCACATCAGCTCAATGAAGTGTTCTGGGTGCCAGGTCCCTCTAGTTTTAACCCTGCAGCTGAAAACATAGCAGTTTCAGAGCAACTGCTATGTTTCACTGAGGGTTAATCCAGCCTCTAGTGGCTGTCTCATTGACAGCCGCTAGAGGAGCTTCCGCGATTCTCACTGTGAAAATCACAGTATGAAGACGCTGGATGTGTTTGAATGTGCGTGCAGCTCTTGCCGCGCATGCACATTCGGAGCTGAGAGGCGGATCGGGGCAGAGGGATCCTAAAGGGAGTCCGGCGCTGGAGAAAGGTAAGTGCTCAAGACACACACACTCACAAACAGATGCATACACACTAGCTAACAGACACACACATTTACTGACAGAGACACACTCAGTGACAGACATACATACGCACTCACTGACAGACAGACACATACACACTCACTTACAAAACACACACTCACTAACAGACACCAAACAGACTAACAGACGCACACAAACTAACACATTCAGTAACAGACACACACAGCAACACACTCACTGACACACACAAACTAACACACACACTGACACACAAACTAACACACACACTGACACAAAAACTAACACACACACTCTAGCACTAACACACACACACTCTAACACTAACAAACACTCCAACAAACACACACACTCTAACACACACACACACACACACTCTAACACTAACACACACTGTAACACACACACACTCTAACACACACACACACTCTAACACTAACACACACTTTAACACTAACACACACACACACACACACTCTAACACACACACACACACACACACTCTAACACTAACACACACGTTTAAAAAAAAAATTAATACCCCAGCCTCCTTACCTTGGGGAGTGCTGAGGGGATTCCATGGCATTCAGTGGTGTCACCGGGCGGGCAGGCTGGCGGGCGAGCGAGGGAGCACTCTTCCCTGAGTGCTCTCTGTTCAGCTCCCTCGCGCGCCGCGTACTGATGCCGGAGCTGGAATATGACATCATCTTCCGGCTCCTTTATCAGTGCGCGGCGCACGAGGGAGCTGAAGAGGGAGCACTCAGGGGAGAGTGCTCCCTCATGCGCCTGCCAGCCTGCCCACCCGGTGACACCAGGGCCAGCCTCAGGTGGCCCTGAGGTGGCTAGCTCCTGGGCCCCCAGGAGAAGAGGCTGGCCACACTGGCGTACATACTGGGTCGCAGGGCGGCCGGGCCCCCTAGTGGGCTGGGCTCGGTCACAGCCGCGACCCCTGCGACCCTGGTATGTACCCATGGCAATAGATGTGCAAATGATTGCTACTAAAAACTTGCAGAATAATTGTAATTGGTTAACTCAAGACAAGGTGCTGCAGCAACTAAAGAAAGTTAATATAAACAAAGCTCCAGGGCCTGACGGTATCCATCCACGTGTACTTAAGGAACTAAGTGTAGAAATAATTTTTTAATCTTTCAAGATTCTTTTCTTTCAGGAAGTGTTCCGGAGGATTGGAGGGTTCAAAATCCTTGCCTGGAAATTATAGACCTGTAAGCTGAACTTCTGTGGCTGGGAAAATATTTGAAGGGTTATTAAGGGATAATATTCAAGAATTTCTTGAGAAGAACATGGTTATCAGCAAAAATCAGCACGGTTTTAGGAAGCACAGGTCATGTCAAACTAACCTGATTGCGTTCTACGAAGAAGTAAGTAGAAGTATAGATCAGGGTGTTGCAGTGGATGTGATCTATTTGGATTTTGCCAAGGCATTTGATACAGTTCCACACAATAGATTAGTGTTCAAATTCAAGGAAATCGGTCTAGATGAAAATGCTTGTTCTTGGGTAGAACATTGGCTTAAAAACAGAGTACAAAGAGTTGTCATTAATGGTAAATTTTCAAGCTGGACAGAGGTGGCAAGTGGTGTCCCTCAGGGGTCTGTTCTGGGACCCCTTCTATTTAACATATTTATAAATGACCTTGAAGACAGCATTGAAAGTCATGTTTCAGTGTTTGCAGATGACACAAAACTTTGTAAAATAATACAATGTGAGCAAGATATTACTTTGCTGCAGATGGATTTAGATAGACTGGGGGACTGGGCACTCAAATGGCAGATTAAATTTAAAAAAAATGCAAAGTTATGCACTTCGGCGGAAAGAATACACAAGCAATGTATGCCCTTAATGGAAGCGAATTAGGGATAACAACACTGAAAAGGACTTGGGAATTGTTATAGACAACAAACTATGCAACAATGTGCAATGTCAATCAGCAGTGGCCAAGGCCAGTAAGGTATTGTCATGCATGAAAAAGGGCATTCATTCTCGGGATGAGAATATCATTTTGCCTCTTTATAAATCACTGGTAAGACCACATATTGAATATGCTGTGCAATTTTGGGCACCTGTTCTAAAGAAGGATATTATGACACTAGAAAAAGTGCAGAGGCGGTCTACAAAATTAATAAAAAGAATGGAACATATCAGCTATGAAGAAAGGTTAACAAATTTAAACCTATAGGAGGGGATATGATAACATTATACAAATATATTCGGGGCCAATACAAACCATTGTGTGAAAATCTATTCACAAACCGGACTTTACATAGGACACAAGGCCATGCGTTTAGACTGGAAGAAAGAAGATTTCATCTAAGGCAAAGGAAAGTTTTTTTTACTGTAAGAACAATCAGGATGTGGAATTCTCTGCCTGAAGAAGTGGTTTTATCAGAGTCCATACAGATGTTCAAACAGCTACTAGATGCATACTTGCAAAAACAGAATATTAAAGGATTTAATCTTTCAATGTACGGTAATAACTGCTTGATCCAAGGATAAATCTGACTGCCATTCTGGGGTCAAGAAGGAATTTTTTTCCTAGCTTGTTGCGAAATTGTGCTTCAAACTGGGTTTTTTTTACCTTCTTTTGGATCAACAGCAAAAAACAAATGTGAGGAAGGCTGAACTTGATGAACCCAAGTCTCTTTTCAGTTATGTAACTATGTAAGGATGATGGGCTCTGGCTACAGTCTGGCTCCAATGGTCTGGTGTAGAACAGGCTCTCTGGAGGCTGTTTGTAACTGTGGTCACAAAAGTCAGTGTTCTGGGGGAACAGGAAGCAGTTCCATTTTTGGGGGGCCCCTTACACAGCTCAAGGTCTGGGCCCCAGGGCCTGACGGTGAGTATTCCCATAAGGCCCACCCATAGAGGATCTAAAGTGTGTGCTTATGGAATGTAGTGTATAGGGATACCAGTTTGTGTAGGTGATGCAGTGTGTGTGTGTGTAGTGGATGCAGTGTGTTTTTGTGTAAAGGATAGAAAGCAGTGTGTGTTTGTGAGTAAGGCATGTAAGGTGTTTAGAAAAAGAAAAAAAACACCTTAGAGTCTAAGGTGTTTTTTCCCTTTGTCTAAACACCTGAGACACACCCAGGTAATCCCCAAATCCTGGACTGGTAGGGGGTCCTGAGGACTGGGTTGAGAACCCCTGCCCTAGAGTATCTCTTACAAGCCCCTTGTTTGTCTCTTATCTCCCCTCTTTGTATGTCTCCTACATCCTCCCAACTTCTTTGCGTGTCCTACTCCCCAGCCCCTTTGTGTGTCTCCCTCCCGAGCTCCTCTGTGTGTCTCTTTCTCTCCTACCAGCCCTTTTGTGCTTCTCTTTCCCCCCTTCCTTAGCCTCTCTGTGTGTCTTCCACTCCCCTGTCCCTTAATAATCTCTTTCACTCCCATCCGTCCCTTGCTAGTCTCCTCTCCTCCCTTTGTCCCTTAGAGCTCTCCCCTCTTGTCCCTTACTGCTCTCCCCTCCTGTCCCTTAGGGCTCTCCCCCCCCGGCCCTCAGTGCTCTCTCCAACCCCCTCAGTCCCTTGGTGCTCCCCCATCCCTTAGTGCTCTCTTCTTCTGCCCCTTAGTGGTCTCTCCTCCCCTCCCCTGTCCAACCTTCCCCAGGTGTTCGCTCATTACCCCCTCCTCCCCTGGTGGTCTCTTCTCTCTACCCCCCCCCACCCAGTTGGTCTCTCCTTCCCTCTCTCCCCCCCCAACCCCCTCACCAGGTGGTCTCTCCTTCCCTCCCGCCCCTTCTCTTCAAGCGGTCTCTCCTTCCCTCTCCCCACCCTTCTCCTCAGCATGTCTTCCTTTCCTTTCCAAAAAGAGATTAAAATATCCAGAATGCAACATAAAGGTGAGGGGAGTATCAGAGACTATACCCCTAGTGAGGGGAGTATCAGAGACTATACACACTTCATTAGAAGGTTAGTGTCATCACTATCGGCATTTGATACAGCAAGAGAGGCTAAATACTTCTCCTTTGATGGGGCATACCGAATATCCAAATCCCCAAGAGCCCCTGCAACCGCACCACGAGACATTATTCTCAGATGTCAAACAATGTCCAACAAATTAAGCCTGCTAGCAGTGATAAAAGGGAAGACGCCATACGAATTTGAGAACTGTAAAATCTCGTTCTTCCAAGACCTCAGCAGGGCTACGCTACAGTGGCGGAAAACCATGCAGCCCCTCACGCAGATCTTGCAGAAAGAAGGCCTGACCTACAGATGGGCGACACCGCACACCCTATGCGTCACTAAAGAAGGGAAGTTCTACAAAGCTACGGACCCAGCAAACATCCCCGCACTACTGGCAGCACTGGACTTACAACCACAACGGGGCCTCGAACACGCACCACCGGACACACAACCTCTACTGGACACTGACTCAGATACGTCCTCATCAGACATTAGAAGAGACAGGAGGCCAAAGACTTGAACTAATCAGCACGCCTGAGTACCTCAAGTTATAGGGACATTCGAGAGACTTTCCTAGCTGCAAAGCTATGCAATGCTTACCACTGTACAGAACATCTCCCCTGTCTTTCTTCCTTTTTTTTTTCATTGTTGTTCTGTTTCTGTTTATGCAAATCAACACACAATTACCTAGCTGCGCACAGAGACTCAAGGGCACACACAGCGCCCACAGCACGCTCAGGGACTCTCTCCCCCCCCCCCCCATCACACTCAACATGCCAGGGGGAAACGACAAGGGGACAAGGGACCACACATGGACGAGGGCCACACAGTAAAACTAGGGCCAAGAGCAACTACCACATAGGGCCGACACCATATAGGAACCAACACGCCTCATCCCCATAAGCACCCAAGAGACCCAGAACTCGCAAACCTCGCTGGCATATATCCTACGAGACATCACACATAGCGGGAGTTTAACAACCCATACACTGACTAACTCGTTACAACCCAACAGACTACCACACTATTAGAAACGTGCAACACGATACCCAGCCAGTGACTTCATATGCGATATTTACCCCTGTTCCAGAATAGATTGTAAAATTTATGTAAGACTTGAATGCAAAATGTTTGTACGATAACTAACAATGCTAATATGCACCAAAAATAAAGAATTAGAAAAAAAAAAAAAATATCCAGAATGCCTGTTGTCATTACAGTTGTTTTGAAAATAACAAACAGGAAGTGTCACATTAAACAGGAAGTTGCAGTCTGCATGTTTAGAAAACATTTATTTTATTATGAAAAAGTCTAAATGCAAGGAGTGTGGTGAATGATTAATGTACTAAGGTCAATTTAATCTGTCATTGGGAGAGTAGTGTCCAGGAGCTATCTTTCCTACAGAGATTAACCTGTTCAGTATGAACTACGGCTCTCACCGGGAGGTCGTCTGGCAAAACATTCTATGTGCAGCATTGGCCATGGGTAAGAACGTCAAGGGGAGTAGTGTCAGGCACCGGGGTAAAACAATTTAGCTGCTGAAGACAAGATGCCTCTCAGTCACTTGTGCCCCATACAAATTCAATTACCTGATGTTGTTATGGGAATGTTCCTTTTAAAGTACTCTAAGCACCAAAACTATTTTTAGCATAATGAAGCATGTTTGGTGTATAGGTCATACTGCCGCAGACTCATTGTTCAACTCTCTGCCATTTAGGTGGAACATTATGCCTCCCAACATACCTGTGTTTGGTGGGACAGTTCCATTTTCAGTGTGTCGAGTGCCCCTTCTGTGGGTAGGCCCCCTGGAAAAAAGGGAGAATCTACTTGTTTTGGGCATCGCTGGTGACATGAGTCATGTCACTTGTGTTGCTTACCTCTGGGCCTGTCCCCCTATCCCAATTTAACAACTTCCAAGAACATCCCAATACTGTGCTTGATGTCAGCATGGCACGCTTGGACAAGCAGAGAACCCATCAGTTATGGACGTTGCCTGTGGTGTTGCATCACTAGCAATGCTCCTCTCGTGGCCAATGTCGAATATTGCATATTCTGTGTTCCTGTTCGCATTCATTTTAGGTGTGGATGTCTAATGGGTTAAAAAGAACAGATATTAACTTGCTATTCCGTACCATGAGAAGTCTGGAATGTTGGTGCATAATGAGAGATTGAGGATTGAGGGTTTTCATATGTGTCCTTATATGGTCAGAGTTTTAACTAAAAGTTCTGACGTCATTATAGTCAGGTGTATAATAACACAATAGACAAAGGACCACGCTCTGTTCCCCTGACTTGCTGGACAAAGGTGCTTACTCTCCATCGTAGATCTCACTCTCATCATTAAGCTATACCATCTGGTAACTTTTTTTTTCGCATCTACTGTTATTTACATTGTGAGCAGAATAAACGTATATTTTTTATAAAGAACATCAGATTGCATATTAATATTTGTGTGATATCCAAAGATACTATATTTTGGCGAGCCATTTCTACGAGAAACTATATACAATAAAAAAAACATCCCAATTACCTTAACATATACATATTTATTACAGCCCGCGTCCCCTCATCCTGACTGCATACCACCCAATGATGGGAGGTTTGTTAAATCACTTTTGTTTCTGTAAATGCAACTCCTCTGACTGTTACTCACACTGCCAACATGCCAAAAATTGTTTCATTTTCAATCAGATTTTACAGCACAGTGTGTTTCTTTTAAAAGTGTTTTCTCCTGCTCTGTTAATTGAACTTAAATCACACAGGAGTCTCCTGCAGGCTTTAGCAAGTAATTACAAGAACAGTAGATAAAAAATGCAAAATTAAACACACTGTGGAATAACTTAATTTTGACAATTAGATCTCACTTTTAGTAGAGAGTACGATAGTGTACAATACAGTTAGGTCTACTTGCTATTTTAAAAGGGACCATTTTAAATTAGCCAAACCTTACATCTTTCACATAACACATTAAATATGAACATATTTATTTTTTTATGCAAATGTAAAAAAAGTCACGTACCTTGATGCACTGCTTAGTGGGTCTGTCTGCACCTGAAGGAAATTTCATCCTGGTGTCTCTCACTGAGACTAAGGGGAACAAACGATCACTGAGAGCCAGACGGAGTACCCTGTATTTCGGATGCAGGAGCTTTCAAAATGAGATCTGGCAAAAGCACCAAACGTCCTGGAACTATTTTGACCATAGGACCAGGGCCGGATTAACATAGGGGCTGATGGAGCTGCAGCTCCAGGCCCGGGCCCATGGAATAGGCCCATTGATTTAAAAAAAAATTTTTTTTTTTCCACACACTACTCTTAGGGATTCCACCTGGCTTTTATTTTATAGGCACAGCCAGTATTTGAGGCTGCCTGGCTAGTGCCAATATTGCAGTGATACTGGCAATACAAATGCTGGTATTTTTCTCAGTATAAACAAGATATTACTATGCAATACCAGCACTGGCCAGTAGGGGTCCAGCATATCCCTCCCTACCTATCTATACTCACTGATCTGCAGGGGTGCGGCTACAGAGAGTCCAGACAGCAACTCCCACCCTGCAGAGACAGCCTACAGCTCAGGGAAGTAAGGGATGGGGAAAGGCTGCAAGGAGACATACACTGAGACACTAAGGGGCACTGGGAGACATTATGGCAGACACTGAGACACTAAGGGACATTGGGAGACATTATGACACAGACACATGGGGACACTGTGTGCCCATGTCTCCCAGCCAGTGTCCCTGGTGTCTCAGTGCCCCCTAGTATCCCAGTGACCCCTAGTCTCCCAGTGCCCACAGTCTCCCAGTGCCCACAGTCTGCCAGTGTCTCACTGTCCCCATGTCTCCTAGTGCCTCCATGTCTCTCAGTGCCTCAAGTGTCACAATGTCCCCATGTCTCCAAGCTAGTGTTCCTAGTGTCTGTGGCCCTGGTGTCTCAGTGTCCCCATGTCTCTCAGTGCCCCCATGTCTCCACATGTCCCCCAGCCAGTGTCTCTAGTGTCTGTGCCCCTGGTGTCTGTGTCCCCATGTCTTCAAGTGTCCCCTATTTTCCCATTGTCCCCATGTGTCCCAGCCAGAGTCCCCTAGTCTCCCAGTGTCACTGGTGTCTCCGTGTCCCTAGGTCTCCCTGTGTCCCCAGGTCTCCCTGTGTCCCCAGGTCTCCCTGTCTTCCTAGTGTCCTAGTGACATGGGGACCCTGGGATACATGGGGACACAGGGAGACATGGGGCATTGAGACACTGTGATGCATAGGATCACTGGGAGACCTGGGGACACGACACTAGGGGACACTGGGAGACATGGGGCACTGAGACACTGATACATAGGAACACTGAGACCTGGAGTAATAGACACATGGGGGCACTGGGAGGAATCCATCTATACAGCAGAATCAAACTAAGTAGTTTTTGAGTGATTTTCCATCATTTTCTCTTATGTCACTCCTTGTGATTTACATCATGTGATGTCACCCATACATATTTAATTATGCAAATTAGTAAGGCCGGTATGTTTTTCCAAGAAAGGTGGCAACCCTAACTACTTTTCACATACTCTTACTTAAGTATGGAAACTTAAGAGGGATGTATGGGAACAAAACTTGTGTGGACTGGCTGACAATGAAAAGGGACACTATAGTCACCAGAACAACTACAGCTTATTGAATTTGTTCTGGTGAGAAGAATCATTACCTTCAGGCTTTTTGCTGTAAACACTGTCTTTTCAGAGAAAATGCAGTCTTTACATTACAGCCTAGTGATAACTTCACTGGCCACTACTTAGATGGCTGTTAGAGATCCTTCCTGGGTCATGGCTGCCTAAAATGCATCCAAACATTCAGTATCTCCTCCCTATGCATGCAGACACTGAACTTTCCTCATAGAGATTCATTGATTCAATTCATCTCTATGAGGAGATGCTGATTGGCCAGGGCTGTGTTTGAATCATGCTGGCTCTGAACCTGATCTGCCTCTTTGTCAGTCTCAGCCAGGGGTGCTGGATGGTGGTGTTAACACTATAGGGTCACAAATTCATGTTTGTGTTCCTGACCCTATAGTGATCATTTAAGGTAATGCTGACTTTGGTCTCTCTAACACTGTGGCATGTTCCCTTTCTTCTACACTCACTACATACAGCTTTTCTCTGTCCCAGACTATATACCAGGAGCTTCTGCCTGCTAGTAAGAAGGTAAGGAGACAAATGGACCAGCGAGTGCTGGGGGACAGTCCTTAGAAAGCGTTGAGTGAGCACATCATTAGATGCATTTATGTCAAGCTCAGGGTGCTGTCTGCATAGTATGCCCTTAGTTGGCCAGCTGCATGATTGGCAGGCAGCCTGACATGCATTCATGCCAGGCTGGCCTTCTAATTCTTTGGGCAGACATGTCCTCTTTTTGGGCATGTTCGCCCCTTTTGGCAGGTTACGTGATTTGTGTCAGTGGCACACCCTTTTACCATGCCCATTGACTTCCTGCTTGACTGGACACTGCTGTTAGGGGTTATGGATTTACTTGAAAGATGAAAACATAAATTAGAGAGAGATTAGCCTAGGGTATGTGCAGGGCCGGTGCAAGGATTTTTGCCGCCCTAGGCAAAAGAAGTATTACGCCTCAGGAACATCGCAATGCCCCACCCATATGAACTAATGCCAGTGCTGCACACAGTGTGTGTTTACATTTACATGGACAAACTATAGACACCAGAACAACTTTATTAAGCTGCAGTGGTTCTGGGGACTATAGTGTCCATTTAATGTGAGGTAAATTAGAGATTAGTGTCACTAATAATATACTAGATTGCCTACTTACAATCAGATGAGGATGGTGATGGGCTCTGGCTGCAGTCTAGCTCCACTGGTCTGGTGTAGAACAGGATCTCTGGAGGCTGTTTGTAACTGTGGTCACAAAATTCAATGTTCTGGGAGAACGGGAAGCAGCTCCATTTTTGGGGCCTCTTACATAGCTCAAGGTCTGGGCCCCAGGGCCTGACGGTGAGTATGCCCATAAAGCCCACCCATAAGTCCACCTACATGTTCCACCCATGAACTCACAGGGAGTAGAGTGTGTAGGGGATGTTTAATGTGTTACTGTAGAGGATCTAATGTGTGTGCTTACGGAATGTAGTGTATAGGGATACCAGTTTGTGTAGGTGATGCAGTGTGTTTGTGTGTAGTGGAAGCAGTGTGTGTGTATAAGGGATGTATTGTGTGTTTCTTGTTGTGTGTAAGGGATGCATTGTGTGAATCTGTGTTTGTATGCATAAGGGATGCAAAGTGTGTTTCTGTGTATGTAAGGGATGTAGTGTGTGTGTCTGTAAGGGGTGCGTTGAGTGTGTGTAAGAGATGCATTGTGTTTCTGTGTGTGTGCGTAAGAGAAGCAGTGTGTGTTTGCATGTGTGTGTAAGGAATGCATTGTGTGTTTCTGTGTATATGTGCAAAGGATGCATTGTCTTTATGTGTAAGGGTTGCATTGTGTGTTTTTCTGTGTTTAAGGGAAGCATGTCGTGTTTCTGTGTGTATAGGGATGCATTGTGTCTCCCCTGCCCCTTAGTGGTCTCTCCTCTCCCCCCCACCTCCCTTAGTGGTCTCCTTTTCTCCCCGACTTTCCATTAGTGGTCTCTCCTCTCCCCCCACCCTTCCCTAGTGGTCTATCCTCCACCCCCTCCCTTAGCGGTCTCTCCTCACACCCCTCCCCTAGTGGTCTCTCCACCGCCCCCTCCCTCCTTTAGTGGTCTCTCCCTCCCCTACGTTCTCATCTCCCACCCCTTGTGTTTTCCTCTTATTCCCCCCTCCCTGTGTTCTCCTCTTCTTCTCCCCCCTGTAATCTTCTCTTCTTCTCCCCCCTCCCTGTAATCTTCTCCCCTCCCCCTTGTAATCTTCTCCCCCCTTCCCTCCCTGTAATCGCTGCTTCTCCCCCCGTAATCTTCTCTTCTTCTCCCCCCATAATCTTCTCTTCTTCTCCCCCCCAATCTTCTCCCCCCTCCCATCAATCATCTCCCCCCCACTTCCCTCCCATCAATCATCTCCCCCCCTCCTTCCCTCCCATCAATCATCTCCCCCTCCATCAATCATCTCCCTCCCTCCCATCAATCTCTCCCTCCCTCCCTCTCATCTCCCCCATCAATCTCTCCTCCTCCCCCCCCTCCATCATCAAATCTTCTCCCCCTCTCCATCAATCATCTCCTCCCCACCTCCATCCCATCAATCTCTCCCCCCTCCCCATCAATCATCTCCCCCCTCCCTCTCTCCCCCCCTCATCTCTCTCTTATCAGATCGTCTCCCTCCCCTCAATCATCTCCCCCATCCCTCAATCATCTCCCCCCCCTCTCCCTCAATCATCTCCCCAATCATCTCCCCCCCTCCCTCCCATCAATCATCTCCCCCCCCTCCCTCCCTCCCATCAGCTTCTCCTCACCTCCCCTGCCCTGTAGCGTGGCCGAGCTCCTTTCCGGTCCGCGACCCGGCGGGACTGACAGGAAGTGCACACTGAATGTGCACTTCCTGTCAGTCCGGCTGAGTCGCGGACCGGAAAGGAGCTCGGCCACGCTAAAGGGCAGGGGAGGTGAGGCACTGCGGGGGAGGTGAGGCGGCTGTGGCATTTAAAGGGCCGGCGATGGGGGCGCAGGGCGCCCCCTCCTATATGGCGCCCTAGGCGGCTGCCTAGTTCGCCTTATAGGAAGCGCTGGCCCTGGGTATGTGATTTCTTATAGCTGCTGTTTTCTTTCTCTCCAGCACCATCTCCATCAGATACATGATGCTTGGGAGTGTTTTACTGTTTTTGGTCCATATGATTCTGTAATTAGGCCCATCATAATTGTCAGCACCAGGACCACTGTGCTCTTAATCTGGCCCTGCATAGGACCACGTGTGCGGCTGGTCAGAACTTTAACACGGTGGTGTTTCCCCTACACTGCATCAATCTGAGTGCTATTTAGAGAACTTGGATGCTCAGATTAGGGCTATTTGGGGGTCTTTGTTATGTGGGGTTACTGTATATTTTTATGATGTTTTGGGGTACTTTTATTTTTTATGTTTTGTGTTGTTCTCTCTGTTCCTGGGAGATAATTAGTTTACTGGTCTTTAACTCAATTATTTCCCAGGCCCAGAGATTCCTGGGAGGGGCTTGTGTTGAATACAATAGAGACCACAATGCTGGGCTCTGTGCATAAAATGCTGAGTTTGGCTAATTAAAATCAGCTGTACTCCCAGAACTATGTGTTGTCTAGTTACTAGGAGGGGAAAGGGCTAATCACTGCTCAGCACCTTGTTCCAGCTCGTGGAGGATTCAGCGGGGAAAGTCATTGTACGGAATACTGCTCCAAGGACTGTGTGTCGTGGGAGGGAATAGAGCTAGACCGCTATCCTGTTCCAGGATGGAGAGGCTGCAAGAGGACCACAGTCAAGCCACGGTGACTGGGGGCAGAAGTGCTGTGGTTTTTCCCCGGTTCCAGCGAGGAAGCAATCCTTGGTGGAGGTACCCAGCCGGGGTACAGGGAGCTTAGCTACAAGCATTAACAAAAAAAATTTAAAATTTAAAAATGTCAGCTTGATCAGAGAGCCCACTGATACAGTACTGTACAGCACAGATATGGTACAGTACAGTGATCAGACTGCAGGGAAGGGTTAACAAAATTAAAAACATGCTGTAGCTAACAAAAAGGATCAAAAAAGAAAATTTGTGACCCTAAAAATAATATTAATAGTACCAAGGTACTGATCACCCTAATCTGACTGATCAGAGGGTTACTACTGTTTTCATCATGGAAAGGGTTAAAAAGAAATGTTATTTTTTTTATTTTTTTTTTATTTTCATTTTCACCACATGTTTTAAAAGTTAAGGGATGATCTATCTGCCTCTCTAGACTCAGATCAAAATGTGGAAAGAGAGGGGCAGAGAGCGATGTCTCAGCCAATGTTACAAATCATTGGCTGAGACATTGTAACAGAGATCGCAATGACATGCCGTCACCGCGATCACGTGTCTCATATCACTGGCATTGGCTGCAGGAGGACTGTCTGTGTTGTCAGGCAGACCCCCAGATTGTGATCCGAGTGCTGGGCATGTAGAGGTGCCGGAGGGAGGGCCAGATCGTTAGGGCATACAACGCCGCCCTAGCAACGTTAAAGTCCTCCTTTTGTAAGATGGCATAGCACACCCTCATGTTGGGAAGGGGTTAAAGACAAACTCCGTTATCCAATATCCATCTTTTTAAAAATGGCTCTTGTTTTCATAACCTTGCTTTCTAATGAACCTTAAAGGCATAGGGCATTATAATATACATGGCAGAATATATTGCATTATATTTTATATAATTAATATAATATTAGATGACTTCACACTGTGGGGTTTATGTACTAAATGCCAAATTGTCAGGAACTGAAAACAACATTTAGACAAGTGCTGATTTGGGCAAAAAAAAATCCCCTCTTCAGCTATAGATACAGTTTGGCCATTGAAACCTAAATTATGTAAGTCCTAATGTACTTCAGTTTTTTGTAAATAAATATCTTTGTTTGTTTTACCTGTAACTACCAAGAGTTTATGAGTCAATCCCATGTACATTTTATAGCTCCCTGAATTAAGATACTACTAATTAGTACGTGCTTGAGAATTCTTTCTTGGCCTTAACTTTATCTACCTAACAACACTCTACACTTAACACTTTCTCATGTAGTGCTGTCCAAAATGTATTATGTACTGCTACTGATTTCCTCTGTGTGACTGAGACCTTTTTAACACTGGCTAAAGTCTAATGAAGATGTTATACATATTTACAGAGTGATTTGAAGTGGTCATAGTGCCTGGAGTCTGAATGTTCAGCATTCCAATTTAAAATTTTGCACATTCAGAGATTAACCCCATAGCTGACAGAGCTATTTCTCCACCTCCTGCAATGTCATTAGACAGTGCAAAAAAATAAAAGTTCACTTCTGTGCAAAGTTGGCGTCTGCCACCAGCATGCCCAACAAACTGGTGCCAGACTGCTAATGGTGACTCAACCCCTCCGCCTTCGTGCCGCGGAGTCCATCCTTCCTGACTCCCTCCCCCTTGGGCTGAGGGGAGAACTTTGACTCTGTGATGAAACCTAGGTAAGTTTTAGTATTTATTTTATAATTTTAGTTTGGAGTGGCTTACCTCCTTAAAAAGGATTAGTTTTAAAATCTAACCAAAACCAGTGTGTTATGAAAACACTGTCTTTTTGTTGGAGTATATAATTTTAGGAAATATATTATAATAAAAAAATAAGACATTGATCTAATCTGATCATAGAATGGGTCACATGGCTTATGTCATGTACATAATTTGGTTCTTAAATTAACGTGATGTAAGGTAAATTGATAAACTGGACATTTCTCCTAGTACCAGATAACACTATTGGGATATTTACACTTTAAAGTCAATGAGCATACTTCACAACTCTGGTGTCTAGAGATTGCGTCACTTGTTCCAACCAAAAGCAGCAAATGAGACCAGAAAGGGGGTGTTTACACCTGAATTACTGGCAGATTAGCATGGCATGAATACAGTTCCCTGGTGTTCCCAAAAGCAAGACACCAGGGAACAAAGCCCGGACAGCGGTACATGACCCAAAAATCAAGACTGTCCTGCAAAATGGACAGTTGGGTTACCTGAGTGATTTTATCACAAAAGAACCTGACACAATTGAGCATGGATCATGCACTGACCTGTTGGTCCAACTCAACTCAACTCAACTCAACTCAAAACCTAATTTTCATGAATAGACATTAGAGGGACAGAGTTTATCAGAGAGCCAATTAGGGCTCTGCTTTACCTTGTCATCTCAACACCCAGTGTTAGACAACGCTTACATCTGAAATTGTCACCAGAACCACGACTCGCATTATTGTGCCAGCTTCCGAAGGAGTTAAACCGTCTTGTGAGCCAGGGTGCATTCTAACTAGATGTTACAATTGTTCCTCACAGTGTGATGTGTTTGCTAGATTTAAAACCTCAGCAGAGAGGAAGGCAGCCTGTGAGCCTATAAATAATAGCAAGCTGCTGGCTACCCCTGTCAGAGATCATTAACTCAACATCTGTCACTAGCCGGACAGGCATCCTGAGGAATTGTCTGTGTTAGATGAATCCTCGTCAGCCAACTGTGTACCAGTAAGTCACCAATCATTTGTTAAAATACAGGATGCAAATGGAACTTCTAGCAAATCTGCTGCGTCCTCGTTTAACTATCATCAAACTGTTAGAATGCCCATTCTGTTGGTAATCCTAGAAATATAATTATTACCTGTCTTTAGCCAGATTATGGTATATTTGATAAATCTACTTTCTTTCGATACATTATATCTTCTCCCTAAATGCCTATGTTTTGCCATCAGTTACGTGTGTGGTGTTTCAAGCCATTGTCCTTTAGAAATATACTATTTATTGTAGTATTCAGTTTTGTGAATTTGTCACATTGTGTATGTTTCATAGCTCTTGTAGGCTTGCACAGCTCATAGTCATGACTTTCTTCAAAAAACATAACACATAGCAGAAACCCATGTAACAGTGCCCACATAGAACTACACAGAGTACAGTGAATACAAACTGACCCTTTAACCTGGGTACGTGCAACTCACGCACATCTTGCGCACAGTGATGTCATTACTTATTTAATTCACATAGAAATTGTTATGGATCTGTTCTCTAACCATAGTAACATTCATTTGTTCATGCTGTATTCACGGATTTTGATAATAGTTTCCCTTACAACGAGAATGTAATATAAATGAGATTCTCATTTAATTACCTCTTCATTCCCATTGTATTTTACAAATAGCTGCTTCTCTCTGTTTACTTATTTAGCCATCACTTCCAAATTTCCCCTGCTACCTCTTGTCTCAAATCCCCCACGGTATCCTTTAGCTAAGCACTTTGTATAAAAGAGCTCCAATGGCTAGATCTCCACTTACTGGCAGGGCTCTCTCTACCTCTTGTATTTGTCTGTGTATATTGTACGTTCTCCACTAATTGTACAGTGCTGTGGAATCTGTTGGCGCTTTATAAATACCAGTAATAAATAAATAAATAAATAAAACAAATAGTTTTCCTTCTGAAATAACACAAAAAATATATATGTAAAATCATTGGCGTCACTAGGGGGATGCCGAACATACTGGATGAGGCCATCAGAGTGGGTGACACCAACAGGGCTGGAGCTACAACCTCATTGTGCCTCTGCTGGGGATGGTGAAAAATGCGGTCTAGCCGGGAAGACCATGCATAGGGTGATGTGTCCTTTGATTTAAGATCTACCTCACTGGCCCATTGCCCCCAGCCCCCATCCTGCACATTGTTCCAGTGGGTAGCTCCTCTGGTCTGCACCTTTGCTGTTGCGAGTACCTGCTCTCTGATAGTATCTGTCAGTGAAAACACTGGAGATCGCAAGATACAAGGTCTACACCTGACAAAAGTGCAGCACACGCATTCAAACCGCCCATAGGAAAGCATTACTGAATGCTTTCCTATGGACGTTCAGTGTCTTAGAATCGCGGAAGCTCCTCTAGCGGCTGTCAGTGAGACAGCCACTAGAGGCTGGATTAACCCTCAGTGAAACATAGCCGTTTCTCTGAAACTGCTATGTTTTCAGCTGCAGGGTTTAAACTAGAGGGACCTGACAACCAGACCACTTCATTGAGTTGATGGGATCTGGGTGTCTGTAGTGGTCCTTTAAGTGTGTGTGCATCTGCATGCACTGGCGTACATACCGCGGTCGCAGGGGTTGCAGCCCTGCGACCAGGTGCCCGCCGCCATGTGTTGCGGCTCCGGCCTGCGCAGAGTAAGCGTGGGGGGGCCCACGGATCAATTTTCGCACCGGGGCCCCATGGGTCATGTGTACGCCACTGATTACAGCCTAGTCATAACTTCACTGGCCACTCCTCAGATGGCTGCTAGAGGTGCTTCCTGGGGCAGTGCTGCACAGTGTGACTGCCATTCAGTATCTCCTCCTTCTGCATGCAGACACTAAACTTTCCTCATAGAGATGCAATGATTCAATTCATCATTCATCTCTATGAGGAGATGATGATTGGCCAGGGCTATGTTTGGCTTGTGCTGGCTCTGCCCCTGATCTGCCTCCTTCACAGTCTCAGCCACTCCAGTGGGAAAGCATTGTTATTGTCTCAAAACAACACTTCTGATGGTGTCAGCCAAGTAGGCAGATCAAGGGCTGTGGGGGCAAGTGAGGGAGGGGGCAAAGAGCAAGATAGTGGTTTTAACACTATAGGGTCAGGAATACATGTTTGTATTCCAGACCCTATAGTGATCATTTAATGCTGACGGCAAGTATCAGATCACTGGTTAATCTACACTCAACTGTACGGATGGTCAGAGGCAGATCTCGAGCTGTTCTAGAACTATAACTTGCATGATTTCTTTCACATGTCATGTTCTTTAAGATCTGGCCCTTTACTTGTTGCTCACGCCTGTTCTTCTGGGTACGGTAAAAATGTTGAATGGAACAAGAGCCATTCATAAGAACCTTTTAAATTAGGTTCTCTTGATTGTTCCTAAATTTTACTACGTCCCTTAGTAATGCATTTGACTGGTGCTTATCTCACCTGTGGCCAACCGACATTGTCTGAATGGGGAAGATGTTTCAGAATACACAAAATATATATTTTTTCAATGTTATAGTGCCTTTTGTGTATCTTTATTATGTCTTTGTTTATTCATGTTGCCTCGCCGAGGGAGAGATTATTATTATCATTACCATTAATTTTTATTTTCCTCTAATTTCACCTACTACAGAGTTGCAATGTGAATAACAAATCCAAAACATGTAATTAAATTATCACAGACACCAGGAGCAATGGACTGTCTGCAACCTCCAAATTCAATTATGTAAATACTAGACAAAAATATCAAATATTAACTATGTACAGCGGCCAAGCTTACTGTGTCTCAACTTAATTAGGCTGCTGCTTAAAATGTGATGCGTTATTCATAAGCTAGGGAAGATTTTATAACAGATTGCCGAAAACCCACCAAAATGTAGACATTTTCTTTCTGGTCAGTTTGATACAAATTAGATGGCTAATTAGAATGTTCAGAAGGAATCCACTATTTTATGTTAAGGTGGAATTCATTGTCTCCCCTTTAATAGCTTGAACATAAAATAAATAGTTTTTGCATTCTGGGCTTTCAATCAATTGTTCAGTAACTCTTTTGAGATTTTTTTCACTATCCATGAAACAAATATGAAGAAAGATATTGCCATTTTAAAAACACAATTAGCTAATTGGTTCATTAGTATTATTACACAGACACAGAGTTGTTGTAGATTGAGTCCAGACATCCATAGGGGTAAATTAATCTCCTTTGTCCATTTGTACGTAAGGTTTTCAATATATCACCTTGTCATATGCAAATCAGCACACAAATTGTTAATCTTGTATGACACTAATGTCATAGTTTATTTTAAAGCATCCAATTACGGTGCTTCCTTGGCCAGTTTTGCTTACATGATATTTCAATGGTGAATTCACAAATTACTTTGGTGGATTTTCCCATACGAAAGCCCCCACTGACTCCCCTATGTACCAACTGACTTTTTAGTGAGTTTGGCCATACTGAGTCTGGCTTTTTTTTGCCTGCAGATAAAGTAAAATTGGGGACTGCCTCTTCTCCGTAATTTATACTATTGAATAAAACATTAAATTTTTTTTAATTTTTTAACCTTCCTAAGATGCAGTTTTTTTTATAAAGATGTGTCAAATGACATCACATGTTCTGAAAGGGAAAAGCCAGGGCAAACATTGCCAATGAAAGGAGAAATACAAAGCTTATAACAATGATTGACTGGGAGCTGAGATGGAGGCACACATCTGCAGCATAAGGAGCTGTGGATTTCTACACTTAGTTATATTTTTCATAGTTCACAAATACAAATTTGTTAAATAGAGGCATAGGTACATATTGTATTAAAAATATTGGGAAGTTGCAGTTCCCCTTTAAATTCGCAGGTTATAAGTGTATGTCTAAAGTGGCAAAGGGCATTTGGATATTAGTTAGCCAAATGCTATACGGTGCTAACTTCTTGTATTAAAGATCTCATAGAAATGTTTTAGGGGTATGTGAGATAACCAGTATTGCCCAGAGTATGCCCTTAGCTTCCTCCTGAACGTCCTTGGTCAAATCAGAAAGCAGGAATAGTTACGCATTTTACTGTTAAGGAGCATAGTTTTATGTGTTTCACTATCACAGCTCATTTAACCTGCAAGGCACCAAACACAGAGCTTAGACTTTGCTCTGTTTCATGTGAGTATTTTTGTGATGCTTTCACATTTTACCCAATTGCTCTCCTTGATGATAAATGGCAAACTGTCAAACTGCAGCACGACTTGCCCTTCAGGAAGAACTGACAGATGTCCATCAAGAAATCTCTGGTACCAAAGTGGACTTGCTTGCTCTTTAAAGACCCTTTGAAAAATGTAGTATGTGCGTCTGTTATGACGCTGTGACCAAAAGTGAGATTTTGGTGATGGAGCTCTTTTTGCAACTAATGAGCCAGTTCTGTATGCAACCAATTGTGCCATGACTGATTTGGATGGTATTACCATCAGGGCCGCCATCAGATATTTTGGGGCCTCTTACCCTTGGGCCCCTGAGTCCGCCCACAAGGATGCAAGGTGTGCGTGTTGGCACTGGAAACAAGATAATTTAAATAGATTGATCTCTATTTTCAGGGAGCAATGAGGGGTCGACGGTGATCACATCCCCATAAGAGGACCTATAGTCCTGAAATAACTAATTATTAACTAATTATTAATTATTAATTATTAACAATAGACCTTCCGCCTAATTTTTCCTATTTGTGTTTCTACTGTCAAAAAAAATGATATGGAATATATACTTGCTTCATTGTAATAGTAGTGAATAAAATGTGCATAGTTAATACCAGGTGAGTAAAAATGCATATTAGAAGAAAAAAACAATAGGCTATATGCAAAAATTTTGTTATTGTTTGTTAATGTGTCTGTTTGCATTTCATTATTACGTGCCTTTCTTTCAGTCTGTTGATGCCAATGGAAACGGCCAGAGTGATGATAATGCAGAGACTAAGGAGCAAAAAGAATTGTTAGCAAATATTAATAACGGGCAGGCGAAATATGATCTTGTCTGTTAAAAAAATCAGGATTCAGAGTCAGCCAACTTTAAGGCAAGATAGCAGTGCAATCGTCCCCTGTGTTAGACTCTGTAGGACAGAACTGAAACTTTAATTTTAAAACAATTTTTTTTTTATCTATCCGTCCATCGGTCTGTCCGTCTTTCTGTCTATCGATTTATCGAAGCTATGTGAAACATATATTATAGGACAATAATGCCCGTGAGAGGTTCGGAAGCCTCATAAAGAGAAGCGAAATTCATACATATTTTGACTTGATCAAGCTCCAAATGCAAATAGCATAAAGCTGCCCCCCATTGTCTCCCACCCCACTGTGTCAGTATTTGTTATTTCATCTCTGGAGTTTAGGCAAATTAAAATGAAGCAGATTTTAAAGGAACATGTATTCCTAACACTACAATGCTGGAGTGGCAGCAGGGCCAGATTAACATAGGGGCTGATGGAGCTGCAGCTCCAGGCCCAAGCCTATTGAATAGGCCCATTGAAGTGTCCCAGAATGAATTGGGCTGCACCGCCACCGCCGCTGTCCGACTCCAGGCCCGGACTGGCCATTGGCCAAACCGGGCAAATGCGGAAACTGGAATTCTCCTTCACTGGCCTATTGCACAGACAGACAGAGCAGTACATCTGTTCCCGTGAGCTTCGGTTACTGAGAGCGTTGCCGCGGGTTTCCATAGCAATGCTGTCAGTAACAGCAGAGCTCCTCGGAGGAAGCATCCAAGGAGGGCACTCAGCCCACTACACAACCAGGATACCCTCCTCCCTTGGCAATAGGTAACAGAAGGGAGATGGGGAATAAATATACTATTGTGTTTCATTATTATTATTATTATGTTTATGCCAGTATAATATATGCATATTTATAATATATATTTAATATCCCACCCAGCACCCAGAAACCACAATCCCCTCAAACAATACAACATCAACCTCATAGACACTTAAGCCCCCCAATGTACACAAGCACCTCCCCCCCAAAACAGCCCCCTATACACACACACACACACACACACAAAACAGCTCCTGTATATACACACTAAAGTTCCCTATACAAACACACCACATCAGGAGCTTCTGCCTGCTAGTATGAAGGAGACGAGAGGACCAGCGAGTGCTAGGGGACAGTCCTTAGTAAGCGTAGAGCGGGCGCATCATTAGACGCATTTATGCCAAGCTCAGGGTGCTGTCTGCATAGTATGCCCTTGGTCTGAGATCCTTTATGATTGGCAGGCAGCCTAACGTGCATTCACCCCCCGCCCACCAAATTCCTGCTGCAACAAGCACTGCTGGTAGGGGTTAATGATTTACCTGAAAGATGAAAGTGAGAGATTTTCTGATATCTACATCCTGTGAGTTTCCCTCCTGCACCATCTCCACCAGATACATGACGCATGTATAGTTGTTTTAGTGTTTTCTGTCGATAAGATTCTGTAATTAGGCCCATCATAATTGTCAGAACTAGGCCTATTGGGCTCTGAATCTGGCCCTGTGTGGCAGTTTAGTCCCCGGTCAGAGCAGTGAAAAGGTGTTTAAACTCACCTTATTTCGGATGCCGTGCTGGCCTCACCTTGCTCCACCTCCATGGCTGAGATCATCAATCTTCATCAATACCACAGGAAAGCATTGGCAGGCTATTTAGCATGGGCGGCAATACGCAGCTCTGCACCAATCATCATCTTTTCACATAGATGCATTGAATCAATGCCTCTCTATGTGGAACGTTCAGCACCTCCATGCAGAGCGTGGAGACGCTGAATGCCATTGCTGTACACTGTGCAGCACTGGACTAGGAAGCACCTCTAGTGGCTGTTTGAGTGACTGTACCTGGAGGTGTTACTAGGCAACAATACAAACACTGCCTTTTCTCTGAAAAGGCAAAGTTCACAGTGCTCAGCTTCCAGGGACAGGCTTTAGACACCAGAACCACTACATTAAACTATAGTGTTTCTGGTGACTATAGTGTCCCTTTAAGGCTTGTTATTTGCTTTTTGCACAAAGTCCATATTATTTTTTCAAAAGTTTGGTTTCAAAATAAATGTATGCTTTATGAATGCTTCATGGCGTTTTTTTGGTCCGTCTATGTTGCTCAGTAATAGTTTACAAAATTTGTCGCAGGCCACAAACTTTTGGCGCTATTTTTGAGACTGTCTTACATGTGTGGCAGGGGGGGAGGGGGGGGAGAGGGGATGGAAGGGGGGAGAGAGAGGAGAGGGCAGCAGCTCTGTAAAGTAGAGTAAAGTGAAATGGATTGTTCTGTGCCTCTCCCCCTCCCCCTTCCTTTTGTGAATGTATGGTTTGCCTGTATCTCTCCCCTTTCCCCCTCCCATTTCCTGTCACAGGACATGGGCACAGGGACACTGCCAGCTCAGGTTGCACACAGATGTATCCACAGACCTATGACTAAGTGCTCCACTCCTATATACCCTATAAACTAACACCACTGCGTAATTGTAAATCTGTTGTGTGTTGTCCTTTCTTTAAGACAGCAACATTTCTCTTGGATGCTTTTACAGTGAATTAATTGGAAAGTATCAGTCCGTAGCAGTCTGCCAGCAGGGGCCTCAGACATCAATTATGATAATAGTATTATTATGTTATATTTCTTCACAGTTTTATCTTGCACAAGTTAGGGAAGCGGACTTTTCCGAAGTGGTCCCCGGACACCCAGAGCTTGAGAGCCACCATTCTGCGGTTGCTAGCCAGCAATTTGAACAGGCGGAATGTTGCCAAATGGTTTTGAAGCAAAAATTTACTACACTGCATTGATTGCATCCTTTATCATGCCAGTCTAATGCAGTGTTAATATCGAATTCACCTGCTGAGACACATTATGCATATTGCATTCACCAGCGGGTGCGATAGAATTTGCTAAATCTGTATTGTGCGTACGCAGAAGATTTAGATGTAAAGGAAATCAATCAGAAACATGTAAAATAGCTTGTTTAAAATCCTTGCTCTGTGCTCTGTTCGTCCGTCTGATTGTTGTTGTTTTTTTTACATTCATTGGTGCCATCTTAAAGGAAGTAAATATTTAATCGCAAATATTGCTTAATTTATTTATCACACTGAACATTGTTATTGCTATCCGTCAGCAGCAAGAATGCTAACTAAGGTTTATTACATTTTGCTGCAATGACATTAATATAATAATCTTTTTGAACGCTTGTCTTTTCTTTACTCATTTTACAGTGAACTCACATAGCAGCTTGTCCTGCACAGAGAGATTTGCTGGGTTAAGATTTCAGGTGAGGTTGCTACAGTATTGCACTTGGGACTTTGAACAGTAATGTTTTAAAGCAAAACATGTAGGTTATAAAGAATGATAAAACATATAGCAGCACTGTGACATGGGTGTTACTGCTTCTGGCATGTCAGTAACAAGAAAGGGATAGAATTATTGCTTAAGGTAAGAGTATGCCCAGGGGCCTCCTGGCACATTAACAACTTCATCTAGATGAAGTTGTTATGGTGACTGGAGTGTCCCTTTAAAGGCACTCTAGCGATATATCTATAGATAGAAAGATAGATAGATAAATAGACAGACTGATCGATAGATAGATAAACAGACTGATAGATAGATAGATCTATAGATAGATAGATAGATAGACAGATAGACAGACAGATAGAAAGATAGATAGATAGATAGATGCGAGGTCTGTCCGGAAAGTATCCAGCCATGTAAAATGAAAAATTAAAGATGCACTTCGGCATAAAGAATACACAAGCAACGTATACCCTTAATGGAAGCGAATTAGGGATAACAACACATGAAAAGGACTTGGGAATTGTTATAGACAACAAGCTATGCAACAATGTGCAATGTCAATCAGCAGTGGCCAAGGCCAGTAAGGTATTGTCATGCATGAAAAAGGGCATTCATTCTCGGGACAAGAATATCATTTTGCCTCTTTATAAATCACTGGTAAGACCCATATTGAATATGCTGTGCAATTTTGGGCACCTGTTCTAAAGAAGGATATTATGGCACTAGAAAAAGTGCAGAGGCGGGCTACAAAATTAATAAAAGGAATGGAACATATCAGCTATGAAGAAAGGTTAACAAATTTAAACCTATTTAGTTTAGAAAAACGCCGCCTGAGAGGGGATATGATAACATTATACAAATATATTCGGGGCCAATACAAACCATTGTGTGGAAATCTATTCACAAACCAGACTTTACATAGGACACGAGGCCATGCGTTTAGACTGGAAGAAAGAAGATTTCGTCTAAGGCAAAGGAAAGGTTTTTTTACTGTAAGAACAATCAGGATGTGGAATTCTCTGCCTGAGAAGTGGTTTTATCAGAGTCCATACAGATGTTCAAACGGCTACTAGATGCATACTTGCAAGAACAGAATATTCAAGGATATAATCTTTCAATGTAGGGTAATAACTGCTTGATCCAAGGATAAATCTGACTGCCATTCTGGGGTCAAGAAGGAATTTTTTTCCTAGCTTGTTGCAAAATTGTGCTTCAAACTGGGTTTTTTGCCTTCTTTTGGATCAACAGCAAAAAACAAATGTGAGGTAGGCTGAACTTGATGGACGCAAGTCTCTTTTCAGCTATGTAACTATGTAACTATGTAACTATGTAACTATGTAATACAAGAAACATTGTACATAGGACAATGACGCCTGAGTCCCCTTCGAATTAGGTACCTTGGGACCTCACACAGTTCTCCCATTGTCTCTTCCAAAACACTTTGCAAAATCCAGCTGCCTCGTCGTATTTACCTGAATCTCATCAACGGTCTGAGATCTCTTACATTTCAGATTTTTATTTAGGGAAAAGCCAGAAGTTGCCGGGCGCCAAATCTTTCAACAGATTCTTAACCATCTTTATAGCATTTGTGTCATACTTTTATTTGTGCTGCACTAATTGAAGCATCCCCAAAAGCCTTCTGAATCGGGGGGCAGAGCAGACGGCACAACGAGGCAGTCGCCATTTGCAAAAGCTCCGTACGGCCAGCACAAAATAACAGCACACCCGCAGCTCATCGACTAAAACAAACGACAAGCACAGCTTCCAGGCACCTTGCTGAACACGCAGATGCCTTTTTTCCAACTGTCAGGCACGAAACGCCACATCAAGGGTCAGGATGCCTATCGCACACGCGACCAGTACCTCACCAGGGGAGCTGACAGCCTGGCTCGAACAGAGCCCACAACTCATAGAGGCAGACTCCCACACATCGGAAGATATGGGACAGAGGTCCAACAAACCAGCCGCAAGCACTTCGATGCCTAACCGGGACATTAGCAGCATGATGCAGCACCCTCCACCCGCGCAGACCCGCGCAGACCCGGGCTAACATGGCAGCCTCACCTAAGAGACCTCAAAGAAGAAGATTCAGAACACAGCACAGCAGAAGCCAACAGAGGCAACACAAATACACAGGCTACTGATGGACTAGCCCCAGCGAAATAACAGGACATCCAGACCATGCTGGTGGGACTCCAAGGTAATCTACAGCTAATGTGTCAAGCAGACCTAAAGGGGCTGGCAGCAGAGGTACAGGCGGTCTCGGCCTGAACACAGGCCACGGAACAAGAAGTGAAAGACCTGAGCCAAGCCCTAAACTCACTAAAAGACACAGTTGCCCAGATGCAAACAGTACAGGCTAACGTCTCCAGGCAAGTAAACATCCTAGACGACAGGGGTAGGAGGAAGAATGTCAAGATCAGGGGGTATCAGAATCAATGCCATTGGAAGAACTACCCCACTTTTTAAGGCGCCTGGTGGCCTCACTCATTCCCAACAGGCAGGCCAAAACTTTACATTTGATGGCGTATATCGCATAGCTAAACCCCTAAGGGAACCTAAGTCAGCCCCAACCGACATAATCCTACGATGCCAAACCCTGACAGACAAAATAGCCCTAATAACGGCCATAAAAGTGAAGGCGCCCTATGACTTTGAAACACATCAAATCACATTCTTCCAGGACTTAGGCAGAGACACATTATCTTGACCCCACACCAACAACCTCCACACCGCTTGTAACGGCTACCCAGCTGTAGAGGGGTATCTGCCGTTGGAGATGTCCTTTTCTGTGCAAGCTGCTGTGTAGTAATAGAGTCCTTGTTCCCATCCACGATATCCCAGGGTATAATCCGGCAGTACTGAAAAATGAGGCAGAGTAATGGCACCACAAATCCCCTCCAAGAACGAGACGAGGCTACGTTTTGAAGGGTCAAGTAGAACTGAGGTCTGGGAGAACCAGCCTGCTTTTTATTAGGAACAAGTACACACAGGACACTCCCAGGGGGAGGATGAAAATAACCAATTACACACAGGGTAATACCCCCACGTCTCCTCCCCTCAGATAAACACATAACATAATTATAACGTACATAAATTTACCCACATTCTGGATGTACCCCAAAAACAGGGGGTACACCTTTAAGTCCAGCACCGCTTAATAGCTACCACTCAGGGGAATAACATATTCAAATTTCAAGTCATTCGGTTGTGGGGTTCGGGAGTTATGGGTCTTTGAAGTTTTGACCGACCGCACAGGATTTTCAGCCGAAAAGAGTTCCACAAGTTTTGGCCTTGCGGTCGGTCCCCGTTCGTGAATAAAAACCCCACGAACCCCTTGCCCTCCACAGTAATCCTGCCGTTCGCCTGAATCCCCATGCATGCTTAAACAAAACTACCGAACGGCCGGTCGTTCGGTAGTTTCAGCACGAACTTACGAGCTCCTGGAGGTCTCAGCGGTGTTCGCCTGTTTGCGTATCCGTTTTTAGTTCCATGCGTTCACAGGCAAACACCGCCGTTCGTGCGTAAGATGGCCGCGAACACGTGTAAAGTCCCGAAATGGCGGCCACCTATTCTCAGACAAAGGGATTCGTCTGAACCATGCGAACGGCTCCACAATCGCTGGGAGGTAAAATAGTAATTAACTGTTCCCCTGGGTGGTCTGATGTTCGGTATTTTGGGTAGCAATAGTTATACGAACACCAGTCATTCGGTTCTGTTTAAACTCCCCAGCAGCACTGTAAATTAAGTCCAGGCAAAACAGTACAGGGTTCTGTTACACTGCTCCCCTTTTGTGGAACACTCCGGCAGACCCGGATTGATCCTTTTCGGGTCGACTTGGGGCTGTACGGTCTTAGTCAAGGTAAAAGTTCCGTTTGCCTGGACAGTCCGTCTGCATTCCCATTAAACCGGCCAGGGCGATACTGAATGGAGAAGTTGTATGGTTGTAGTGCCAAGCTCCATCTTAGTAATCATCCATTGTCCCCAGCCACTCGGTTCAGCCAGACTAGGGGGTTATGATCTGTGATCAGCGTGAATTCTTGGCCGTAGAGGTATGGGGTGAGCTTCTTTAGGGCCCAAACCAGGGCTAGACACTCCTTTTCCACTGCCGCGTAACTCACTTCCCGAGGTAATAGTTTCCTACTCAGGTACGCGACAGGGTGTTCCCCTCCATCTTCCCCGACCTGGCTCAGAACTGCCCCCAGTCCGTAAATGGACGCATCTGTATGGACAACAAATCTTTTGTTAGGGACGGGGGCAGACAAAACCGGTGCGTTGATCAGGGCTTGCTTCAGGGTTTGGAATGCTGTTTCGCAGGCGGGAGACCACAGGACTACTCTTGGCAAATTTTTCTTTGTCAAATCGGTCAGTGGTTTGGCGATGGTGCTGTAGTCAGGGACAAATTTCCTGTAATATCCTGCTTTCCCTAAGAATGCCAGTACTTGGGTCTTGGTGTGGGGTGTGGGCCAGTTGGCTACAGCCTCTACCTTTGCGGGTTCTGGTCGCTGTTTCCCACACCCTACCCTGTGTCCCAAGTACTGTACTTCGGCCATTCCGAAATTACACTTCTCTGGTTTCAGAGTTAGGCCTGCGGCTCTAATCTGATCCAGCACAGCCTCGACATGTCTCAAATGTTCTTCCCAAGTCTCACTATAGATCGCAATGTCATCCAGGTATGCGTATGCGAATTCCTGGAAGCCATCAAGGAGGCGATCCACTAAGCGCTGAAATGTAGCTGGGGCGTTCTTCATCCCGAATGGCATGACCTTAAATTGGTACAAGCCAAATGGGGTGACAAACGCCGACTTAGGGATAGCGTCCTTGGCCAGGATCTGCCAGTACCCTTTGCACAGATCGATGGTGGTCAGATAGCGTCCCCTGGCAATACAATCTAATAGTTCGTCTACCCGGGGCATGGGGTAGGCGTCTGTCACGGTCCTATCATTGAGGCGTCGATAATCGACACAGAATCTGGTCGTCCCGTCCTTTTTGGGGACTAGGACAACTGGGGAGGCCCAGGGGCTCTCGGACGGTTCTATGACTCTAAGTCTTAGCATCTCCTGAATCTCCTTCCTCATTTCCTCCTTTACAGCCTCAGGGATTCTATAGGGAGTCTGTCTAAGTGGGGTCTGTCCTGGTGTCTCCACATAATGTGTCGCTAAGGGTGTGTAACCTGGCTCCTGAGAGAATGTCAATCCTTTCTCAGCTAGTAATTGTTGGAGTTGCTCCCTTTCTGTGGGAGTTAACCGCTCCCCCAGCTGCACTGTATTAAGCAGAGTTTTAGGCTCGGAGTCTGCTAACAGATCCGGGATGGGGAGACTGTCAGGGTCTTCAGTGGCCGGGATACATATGGCCGCTATATCTTCGGGCCTTTCTTGGTACTCCTTTAACAAATTGACATGAAAGGACTTCTGGACCCTTTCGTCTTGGCTACTGTCAATTACATAGGTGGTGTCACATATCTGGGCCACTACCTTGTAAGGGCCTTGCCAGGAGGTCTGTAGCTTGTTTCCCTTGACCGGTCTAAGTACCAGAACCTTCTGACCTACTTGGAACGTTCTCAGCCGGGCGCCCCGATCGTACCAGTGTTTCTGACGACCCTGGGCTGCCTGGAGATGTTCTCGGGCCATTCTGGCTAGGTGCCCCATGCGGTCCCGCATCTCCAGTACATAAGGTACGATAGGAACGCCCTCATGCTCCATCTCTCCCTCCCAGTGCTCTCGGATGAGGTCGAGGGGGCCTCGCACTCGTCGTCCATAGAGCAGCTCGAAAGGAGAGAATCCTGTGGATTCCTGGGGCACCTCTCGATATGCAAACAAGAGGTGCGGCAAGAATCGCTCCCAGTCTCTGTATTCCGCTGTAAAGGTCCGCAGCAATTGCTTTAGGGTACCATTAAGGCGCTCACAGAGGCCGTTAGTCTGGGGGTGGTACGGGGAACTGAGCAGGGTCTTGACACCACAGACCTTCCACAACTGTTGTGTTAGGTCTGCGGTGAACTGGGTCCCTCGGTCGGATAGGATTTCCTGAGGGAATCCCACTCTGGTGAATATCCCAACTAGGGCACTGGCGACAGTGTCAGCCTGGATATTCGTCAGAGCGACAGCCTCTGGGTAGCGGGTAGCATTGTCCACTACTGTAAGAATATACTTCTTACCCGAGGGACTGGGGTTAGGTAGGGGTCCCACTAGATCGACTGCTAAACGGTTCCTCAATCACGGGCATGGGTGACAGTCGAGCTTTAGGGTGGTCCCCTCTCTTTCCTACTCGTTGGCATGTATCACAGGTACTGCAGTAACGCCGCACGTCCTTTGAGATCCCAGGCCAGAAAAAGGTCTGTGTGATCCTGTAGGCGGTGCGGTTACCCCCTAAGTGTCCTGCCAACGGAATGTCATGTCCAATTCGGAGAAGTTCCAACCGGTACTTTCTGGGTACCACTAGTTGGCGCTTCTGTGAAGGGATACAGCCTCTCCTCCTACCTTGTGTCAACCTGTATAATCTGTCACCTTCCCATATAAAACGTTCCCGCTCATCCCCCCCACTGTCGGCTAATTCCCGATACTTTTGGAGAGTGGGGTCCTGTCTAGTCTCCCTCCCAAACTCCTCTGGGGTGTCCCAAGCTATGGGTCTTTCTACCGTGTTAGGGCTGAGTGTCTGTTTGTGGCTTACCTGGGTCTCCCGGTCTGCTGGAGGATCGTCTTCGATACGGGTCTGTGAGCGGGTGGTCACGGGACAGGCAGCAGCAGTCGTGGGTAGATAAGCTGAAGCCAGAGGGCCAATGTCGTTGCCCAACACGACTTCAGCAGGTAAATTGTCCATGATTCCTACTGTGGTCTTTCCCGACCCGACTCCCCAATCCAAGTGTACCCGGGCAGTGGGTAAACGAAAAACAGCCCCCCCCTGCGACATGGACAGCAACAGTGCGTGTAGATACATGCTCCGGTTTCACAAGATGTTTCTGCACCAAAGTGATGGTAGCGCCCGTGTCCCTTAGGCCTTGTGCCACCTGCCCATTTACACGCACCTCCTGGCGGTGATGCTGGCGGTTATCTGGGGATGCAGCTTGTATGGGGTTTGCCTCATATAGGATGCCCAAACACTCCTCAGGGCTCCCTTCTGTTTCCAGGCAGTGAGCAGCAGAGGTGCGTGATGAAGGGGTCTCTGTGTTATTGGTTGATCGCCTCCAGTTGTTATTGGCTGATCCCAAGGGGCAATAACGCGCAATATGTCCCGTGTTGCCGCAGCGATGGCACGTAATTTTGTAAGCATCCCGGGGTTGGTTGTTAGACCCCTGAGGACGTGGGGGTCCTGGGGGTACTGGGGCCCGAAATTCTGTGCGTGCAGCGGGCGTTGGGGTGCGTGGCTCTGCCCTAGAGGTTGGTCGTGTGGACCCTTGGCTCACCTTTCTCGACTCTGCGTATTCGTCCGCTAGCCGCGCTGCCTCGATTAAGTTAGCAGGGCGACGATCTCTCACCCAATCCTGTATGTCTGCTGCCAGATCTTGGAAGAAATGTTCCATTAGGAATAGCTGTAGTACTTCCTCTCCGGTGTTGGCATTGCACCCTCGTACCCAATGTGATGCCACCCTTTGTATCTTGTTTGCCCATTCCATGTGGGAGTCTGCAGCCTTCTTTTTAGACTCCCTGAAGCGACGGCGATACGTTTCCGGGGTGACGGCATATCGGGTGAGCAGTGCAGCCTTCACCCGGCGATACTGTGCAATATCTTCCTCAGTAAGTGCCCAAAAAGCCTCATTTGCCTTTCCCGATAGCTTTCCGGCCAAAATAGTGACCCATTGGTCTAGTGGTACCTGGTGTAGGGAGCACTGCCTCTCAAAGTCAGCCAAATACCCGTCAATCTCTTCCTCACTTTCCACAAACGCTTTGAACGCAGTGAAGGGTATTTTCTGTCCTGTAGCAGCGGGTGGGGGCATATGAACTGCAGGTGTAATAGGTTGTCTAGCTCTTGCCAGTTCAAGTTCGTGCCCCCTCCTATTTTGTATCTCCGTTCTCGCTTCCCGGAACAGCTGATCTATTAGTTCCACGGATGTCGCTGGGTACATGGATAATCTCCGCTGAACAAGATTTGTAATTTCCTCCTCCTCGCTGACAGGGTTAGGTTGGTCTGCGACCTCCATGGATCGATCCATCTCGTCCAGCTCCAGTAGGTCAGCTATCAGCTCTCTCCGTGGTCGGTTGCTGGCACTCCTTCCTCTGGTTTCCAATAGATCCTTTAGTGTGGGTCTTTTCAGCTTGGCGTACTGGGATTCCATTCAGCACTTGCTTTGGGATTGAAAAGGACCATCCCACCGCTGCCACCAATGTAACGGCTACCCAGCTGTAGAGGGGTATCTGCCGTTGGAGATGTCCTTTTCTGTGCAAGCTGCTGTGTAGTAATAGAGTCCTTGTTCCCATCCACGATATCCCAGGGTATAATCCGGCAGTACTGAAAAATGAGGCAGAGTAATGGCACCATAAATCCCCTCCAAGAACGAGACGAGGCTACGTTTTGAAGGGTCAAGTAGAACTGAGGTCTGGGAGAACCAGCCTGCTTTTTATTAGGAACAAGTACACACAGGACACTCCCAGGGGGAGGATGAAAATAACCAATTACACACAGGGTAACACCCCCACGTCTCCTCCCCTCAGATAAACACATAACATAATTATAACGTACATAAATTTACCCACATTCTGGATGTACCCCAAAAACAGGGGGTACACCTTTAAGTCCAGCACCGCTTAATAGCTACCACTCAGGGGAATAACATATTCAAATTTCAAGTCATTCGGTTGTGGGGTTCGGGAGTTATGGGTCTTTGAAGTTTTGACCGACCGCACAGGATTTTCAGCCGAAAAGAGTTCCACAAGTTTTGGCCTTGCGGTCGGTCCCCGTTCGTGAATAAAAACCCCACGAACCCCTTGCCCTCCACAGTAATCCTGCCGTTCGCCTGAATCCCCATGCATGCTTAAACAAAACTACCGAACGGCCGGTCGTTCGGTAGTTTCAGCACGAACTTACGAGCTCCTGGAGGTCTCAGCGGTGTTCGCCTGTTTGCGTATCCGTTTTTAGTTCCATGCGTTCACAGGCAAACACCGCCGTTCGTGCGTAAGATGGCCGCGAACACGTGTAAAGTCCCGAAATGGCGGCCACCTATTCTCAGACAAAGGGATTCGTCTGAACCATGCGAACGGCTCCACAATCGCTGGGAGGTAAAATAGTAATTAACTGTTCCCCTGGGTGGTCTGATGTTCGGTATTTTGGGTAGCAATAGTTATACGAACACCAGTCATTCGGTTCTGTTTAAACTCCCCAGCAGCACTGTAAATTAAGTTCAGGCAAAACAGTACAGGGTTCTGTTACACCGCTTATTACCCAAGTCTGGGACCCAGAGTCAGCTGTACCATTTGTGCCAAGAGACACATCGAGGACCACGCCAACCACCTGACTGACTAAGAAATTGGAGAAGCTGCTCCACGTTTGGTAGCAACATACAACAGATCACCAATGTTATGTTTTTGTATTTTTTGCTTTCGTATTTTCTGTTACCAAAATATTACTCTGTTACTCTTTTGTTGCTCATATCTTCTATTGCCAGGTCCTGATAGGAGCAGTTTAAGTCCTGTCTCGCATACACACACTAGGCACACCAATAAGAGGTGGACAACCCCCCTCCCCCTGACACTCCCTTGGTTAGGAGTATCTACCTCCTCAGGGAGCCAAGAACACCCTCAGGATAATTCCAACTCTACTACTTTGGCTACCCATATGCTTATCTCAAATCTTGTTCTCATGAATACCTAAGCTACATGCCCATATTCTAATACCAGCTTTATGAACTAAGTTTGTTTACCTATAGACATCCAGTCTATTTACACTCAGCACCCACTCACTCCTGGCAGACCACATATACTGTCTCAAACCGACCTGGTAGAGGAATGTTGCCACACGAAATAACCATGCTAGAAGGTTTAAACTTTTCTCCTCAACCGGGGTTACACCCCTGACAAACTTAAAAAATGTGCGTAATATCAAATGTGATGTCATGTTTACTTACAATTCTCGCTTCATATTTTGCTCTTGTCACAATGTATTACCATGATTGCACCCGCCCTTGCTGTCGTGGTAAGGCAAGCTTATGTATAACTTACAGCGCACCAAAAAATAAAGAATTAAAAAACAAACAAACTGTAAGCTGTAGCTATCTTTTGTCCACCGGGGGCTGGACAAAACCGAAGCAGTGGAACTATGGTGATATTAATACAGGTGCTGCTGGAGCTATTAGGAAGTTAGGTATTGAGTGTGTGTATCTAGAGTTAGGGAATTATCCACATTATTTTAGTCAAGATGCTGGTACATTGTTGCTAGATACTGCAGAAGCACCGTGGGTTCTGTAAAGGAGTTAGGGTCTAAACCTAGTCGTGCGAAAAGTGTTCATCGACATGTTAGGAATTTGCTGTAGATTAATGGAAACCCAAGAATATGTAGCAAGGGGTGTTTAAGGGGTTTTCAAGATAAAGCTTGTGTGTAATATTCAGAAGTTCTGACTGGGCCCACTTGCTGTAGGTTAGACAATATGGAATTTTGATGGGTTGACCAGACTGGCCATTGTTTGTGTGCTTGAGAGTTGAAATGGGAAAAATATAGATCCTCAGATGCTGTAAAACTGCTACTTCCATGATGATATGTTATTGTAAACCATTTGGGGCTCTAACTTTTAGTGTGGATGGTGTTATATGAAGTGGTGGCTGTTCCTATGGAGAATGTTTCTTTAATACAGAATTCTGGTGTAACATGTTGGAAAACACAAAAAGCCCTGTTTTAACAGATACTAATGAGGATGGGCAAGGGGCCTGGGACAAAGCTTAACTGTGTCCTATGAGTTGTCTTAGTCCAGGATCATATGTCTGAAGGTAGGGGCTGCAGCACTTTGGCTTTCCACTGTGGGATGGACCTTGAAAAACTAAATTAAATTTGTAGTGTGAGACAGCGTCTGTATGAGGCCTGGTATGTAAATGCACAATAACTACTTGATGGCTGCTAATCAGGTCAACCTTCTACAGAGTTTCACGAATATCAGGGATGAAGAACAGACCTCATTGATTATGTGGCAAGAAGCTAGTTTGTCTGACCAGCCCATAAGTGACCTCCAGACTGGAATGGTCACAAAATCATCCAGGTATCTAGGCAGTGTATACCTGGACAACTGCCAAAATAAAGTCTCTGCAAAGTTAACAAAGATTTGGGGGCTCCTATTTACCTCAAATATAAGTCTAATGGGAAACCAGTATTTGCTCTTCCACTTAATCTGCTTGGAATATATAACTACATTCCCTCTCAGGATCTTTTAGCTAGTGCCAATTGATGATGCTACCTTGAAAACGTGAAAGGTGAGGCCCTATAAGTGCCAACTGATTGAGAGGCTCTATCTATGGTTTGGTTAAGTGGGCATTTGCCACCAAGTGATGTGGTGGTGTGTTGGCCTCGTGGTGACATTACATGCATGAGGACAGAGTGACTGTGACTGGTGAGGCCCTAACTATAAGTTAGAGAGGGTGAGGCAAGGCACTAGCTATGATATAGGCCAAGAGGCATATACCTCCGATGAGGATGGCGGTTGGCCTTGCAGGACTGATGGGCTATGGCCAAAGAAGGACAGAAATGCTAACTATGGGCTACTCGGACACTTGCAGTTAGCTAACAAAAGAGAAGCCGGCACTCCTAACTGAATGTAGCCAGAGTTGGACAGTGTGCCTATGGAAGTGGAACATGTAAACTGGGAAATTCCCCCTCTTTCCTCTACAGGCCCTAATGAACCACAAAAAGAAAGAAATTAAGAAAATAAAAACAGCGTTGTTGGTTCCCTACTTACAACTGAGGGAAGTTGTGGATGATGCTCCTGCAGTAGCCGGTTACAGGACAGTGATAGGAGCCCCGAGGATATGCGCTGGAAGCATTATGAACTGAGTAGTGAATGAGCTTTAGCATTTCCAGGAGTCGGTCTGATGCTCTGTGTGGCGGCATTGATGTATAATATTACGTTCTCTCCGGAGGTCTGATTAAGCAAGTGAATTTTTAAACTTTCAAATTTATTTATAACAATACCAAGCAAACCCAAGGATTGCAAGAGAAAGGAGAGAAAATGGGCGACATGAAAAACACCTTTGCTGCCTGTCAGGGATAACTCCTATCGCACATTGCAAAGTGTGAGCTCAGCTGCCCAGTTCCCACCATCTTGTCTGGAATGCCCAGTGCTTTAGGTGTGTGGAGTGTCCCTCTAATCTTTTCGGCTAGAGTTTGACAAGCACCAACAGACTCTTTGTACTATAAACACAAAAATAAGCTTCAATGCACCTTTAATTATTTTTCCTGCCTGTACAGCTCTATACAGCACTGTGCCGCTAATAAATGCACAGTAATGGGGCTCTGCTTCACCCAACTTGTGCTTTTTTAATTATCACCTGCATTTCAGACAAATGTTCCTTGTCACAGGGCGTCTGATGAACGTCGCTAAGCAGGAGCTCTCACAACAGATTACTAAACACCTGCTTCACTTCTGTAACGAACTGTGCACAGAATCACCTACCGACTGTCGGACGTTTGTTACTTGGCAAGTATTTCACCCCTAGGAGACACTGAGAAATAATGAAATATGGTGCAATCTGGCAATGTGCCAATAACCAAAGTTTCATACACCGCAAATATCCATTCACACATCACTGATACGAGGTGTTTGTTTGTAGCGAGTAATTCTTTATTCTCTTACTGAAGCTGCCCGCTGCCTACATGGAAAGCAGCCACATTTTACCCATAAACACAATGCAGTGGGGCAATAGAATTACAGTTACTGTCTGTAGCTCCAATCAGGCCAAGGCAGACTGGACATGTCTTAGCCTAACCCTAGCATTAAAATAATCAAGTAAAAGAAATATACACATAACATTCTCTATCTGAATACCTTTTTTCTGATTTGAACTGCAGATAAAAACCTGCCTCGTGTTAGCCTCTTGCAGTCCTTGGCACACGTATTAATATGTAATGTTTCATTGTGTATTGCTGTGCTAAATTGCTACAGTTCCTGTTTTCTAGCTATGTCTTTAGACCCATACATATTTAATCACTTCCTTTTGATGAGCTTGTTCTGTTAATGCACAATGTAATAGATGATTTTACCTTGTGTTTACATCCGGTAGCTTGTGGTTCCAAGGGGGATTCTTTTACACATTCGTTATTCAATATGCTTTTTACATTTGTTTTGTATGTTTTATTTTTGTCTATTTTTGTTTTAAGTTCTAATTATTATTATTGCCATTTATATAGCACCAACAGATTCCGTAGCGCTTTACAATATTATGAGAGGGGATTTAACTATAAATAGGACAATTACAAGACAACTTACAGGAACGATAGGTTGAAGAGGACCCTGCTCAAACGAGCTTACAGTCTACGTTACAATAAATTTCTGTATAGATCTGTGCACTGATAGCTATATATGTATATATTTTCCATCTGTTGTACTAATTCTAGGTTAAAAGGCAAATTAGTTGGCCCATGCAGTGTAATTTGATGAAATAACTATTTATGGTTTATTTACTAAACATTATTTTTCACTCTTATTAGTTTAGGTTACCTGGCAGTCCTTTAAAAATAATTGACTTTGACTCGGGTGAAATGGTTTCTAAATTTGCTATTTTACTGTGAATTGTTATTTGTCAGTTCACCACAACTCAAAAGGGTCATTCACTAAACTTCAAAGTTTTACCAAATTAAGGCCTCAATTTAAGATTTTCAGATACGCTTTTCAAATGATTTAATATTTTTGGATAAACTTTTAAAATTATTTAATATTATGGGAAGTTTTTTTTAAATACAATGATATATATATTTATATATATATATGATCTTTAATATTTAAAAAACAAACAAAAAATAACATTTGCATAAAAAGAATGTTTTGCGTCCCTTTAATAAATAACTATAATAGGATTATTCACTAATAATGTACAGAATTCAAAGAGAATTTACATTTTTTTGGCCTACAATTTACTTTGAATTCATGTTAAATTCCTATGAATAATCCTATCAGTGTCTAGTGAATAGATGCCTCACTCAATTCAAATTATATATGCATTGGCAAAATAAGTCAACATATACAGGTTGGGGAATATATATCTAGAAATAATGTTTTTAAAAACCATTAATTATTGACTATGATACTCTTTATACTTTGTAAGTAGATATGAATTGACTTTAAAATTCTCTCCGAGCCATCCTCCATTATTATTATTATAGTTATATAAATAACATACATGTACTGTAATTATCATCTAGTCAGTGCAAGGTGGGTCCTGAGCTTAATTTCGTCAGTAGCAGCAGTGAGCTGGAGCTAGCCAACAGGATGACAAGGAGTTAATCCAAATCAAAGGTCCTTTTTGTACTCACTCATTTGGCTGTCTGCCAGACTGGTGCATTTAGTTTAATGAGAATTATGATTCGTACAAATTCAGAGCGATCTGCATCCGAATACCATAACACCGAATCTCCATATAGATGAAACGTGAAATGGACAAATATTTTTGTTTATTTCGTGCTTCGGATTTTCATTCGTGGTGCTAAGAAAAAATGATTGGTGGGCAAAAAGACATTTGATGGTTAGGGGACGGCCACTAAATGTTGATTTTATTCATAGAGCAAGTGAGAAGCAGCCAGCAGAGGTAAAAAATGAACAGCAGTAAAAAAAATAAAAAAAATCTATATTAATAAATTATATGTTTAAAAAATATATAATATATAAATGGGATTTTTCTTTTTTTTTAAATGCTCCTTTTTTTAGTTTTATTAGCTGATTACTCACTTGATTTTGAACCAAGTAGCGGCAAAGTGCACCTATTACTATACTGCAAAATATATTTGTAAGATTTACATTATGTATATATTTTGCGGTACACTGATTGGCCCATTTTAATGCCCCATTGGTTCATCGGAATCATTTTCCCTAAATGTTTGCATGAACAAAATTTGAAATGCCGCATAGACGAACCTTCAATGCACCGAGTCAAAATTTTTTTTAGGGCTGAACTGATTTGACCGAACTAAATTTTTCTTCCATGCACAAGTACAATGTCTGTCCAGAAAATATCCAGCTGTTGTTAATATGACGAGAAAGGTTTGCACGACATTGATGTAACCTGTTAGCCGTGGAGCGTGGACTTGATTGCGCATGCGTGAACAATGACAACTTCACTGTGCTAGTCAGTAGGGGGCGCTAGACACTGTTGAGTGAGCATGTGTACTGTGTGGACGTCGCAGTCAAAATTGGATTAGATTAAGGTAAATACGACGAGGCAGCAAGAAAGAATTTTGCAGAGTGTTTCAACAGAGATGCTGGGAGAACTGTGTGAGGTACCAAGGTGCCTACTTTGAAGGGGACTGAGGTGTCATTATCCTATGTACAATGTTTCTTGTATCTTGTATCTTCTTGTGTATAAATGTCTCTTTTTTCACATTATATGGCTGGATACAGACCTTGTATATTGCCTGCGACTGACTGGATCACAGCACTGTAAACTTACAAAGACCAAGCCAATAAAACGACAATCATACATCAACCAACAAAACTGCCATGCTGGACAGATTGTCAGGAGCAATTATAGCTTAGATGTTGCAAAGCTATTATATCAGCAACCAATAGATTAGTTAACAAATTCTAAAGCAATTACATTTGTCACTAAGTAGAAGATACAATATATTATATTAAACTTGCTTTATATTCAGGTGAAACAAAAGAGCATGAAAATGGACCAATTAGTGTACTACAAAATAAATAAAATAAATAAAAATGATAATACAGGGGGTGGAGCCAAGCCATGGACCTGAATGGCCGCATGCACTCGGAGCTCAGGATCAAACAATATTTCTAAACCCTCTAACGTGGCCCAATCTCCCCACAAACAGCATCAACCTGAACACCCAGCCACAATTAAAGAGAAGGTCCGAAAAACTAAAAAAGCAAAGCCCGACAACCCTCAGCAAAGCAGCAGTATCAGTGTCCTATGGCGGCAGGCCCGATTCAACATGAGCACCAACATTACCGACTATGCCGACGACGGCTCTGACATATCGGATGACTTTACAAGTGGGGCTGACATGCACCACTCACCCGTGGTGGCTCCTTCCCGAACTCACCCTCCAGCAGATACATCTCCAGTGACCACAGCAGTAATGAAGAACTGCTAGCGGGGCTTCAGCTCACCATCCAAGCTGACATGGCCCAGATACGTGGAGATCTCCAAGGCCTGACAGGCCGTCTGAGTACGCTCTAAGCCAACTCGCGCCGAAACATGCAGGACACAACGCAGCTACACAAAGCAGTCCGTGACCTGCAACAGCAGACCCACAAGATGGGCCCAAGGTTTGCAGAAATAGATAATCAATGGCATAGCCTGAATCTCAAGATCTGGGGCACTTTACAACTGGACTCCCTGTCAACTGCAGGACCAAACCACCCAGTGGCACCGCTAACCACAAAGGACCCTGCGAAAGAGACACTGTTCGTCCCCCGACAGGCTGGAACGGGAGCTCCCACAGAGACCACTACCTGAACGATCCAGGGACTGACCTGCACTTCTCAACAGACGTCGTGCTAAATGAGCAGGCTGCACATGGCGACCGGGACTCCTATCCTTTCAAAGTTTTTATTTGCAAACGTTATGGTTAACTGCATTACCGAGTTGCTCCCATCCCCCCCGCCCCCAGGGTTAAGGGGCATATTTACCTACAAAGTACCTAAACACCTAAATGCCCACACGGCAGTGAGTGTGCTCACCATGCAACCTTATATGACCATCTTATTATAATCCACTCACCAGCACACTCAGCCTAAAAGCCTTTATCAACGTTAGACCCATCTCCTATAAAGCCTCCCAGGCACTCTAGGCTCCTGTTACAACACTAACCCCCACTACCCAAAATAATTTTCCTCAGTTCATGCCCCAAAGCCACTCTTAGCTAGACACCCTGTCTTAAGCCCTACTGTGATTGTTTTGTTGCATAAGCTGTTTTTATTTTCTCTTCTGTAATAATTCTATTGAGCCTCTGACCTAAGTCAAAAAAAATAAAATAAAAAAAAAGATAATATATAGTATATTTTATGTGCAAAACAATTCATCTGGAATAAGCATTATTCTAAAAATCTATAAAAGTGAATTCAATCATCTATCAATGCACCTTTCATGTGATATACGTAAAACTGCATTAATTCCCTGAGACTGTGAATCATCATTCCCAGCACCGGCTGAAATGAGGAGGTAATGCCAAACAAGGCTATTCAAATATTATTTTTTTTTAATGAAGTCAAAAGGCTGCCAAAAATAATTTAAATACTGCACATTTGTGGTACGATCATATTTCTTCTCTTTCAGCAATGTCCCTGCAGGCATCAAAGCAAAGATGCTTTATCGAAGAATAGTTGAGGCCTGTGTATTTTAATTACTAAATCACAGCAGCACAGTATACACAGGCGTGGGCTAAAATACAAATGAGATTTACCTATTGGAAATAAAATTGTATCTTGAAAGACTTAACATTCCGAGTCATGGATCATGAATTTAAAACCATGGTTCTGCATGTATAAAATATATTATATTATACACTTTCAGCATTAGTATCATTGACTAGGCTATTTGAAGGGCATTATATTCTAGGTGTTCAAGCAACGTAAATTCTCCCCAAAGTTAAATGGCTCATAGAGTGCCCATAATGACACTTGGCTTCCCACTGGAGCTAAATGTCATCGGTCAGGGTATGACACCACTGTGTATTCCTTGGGACCATTATGGTACGTTTGTAAAATTATGGAAAATTAAAGTAGTGGGGGTGACACTACTGGAGAAAAGGGTGGCTGAGCACATCCCTGGATTTGGGCAACGAAGATGGCATTGTTAATGCCAAGAGATGAAACCAACTGGCTTTGAGAGAATGAGGGTTGCACCATTACTGCAATGGACCTAATGCACCTTTGCCCTGAACTTAAAAGGAGAGAGGGGTGAAACTGTAAGTGGTAAGGGGGCTGGGAGACCTCAAATACCTAAATTTAATCTCAGCTGTTCATTGGGTGAGAGCTAATTTAATCTATCCCCTCTCACTCAGAAGCCACTGCCTGTCTGTCTACCTAACTCTCTATCTATCTATATGGTCTTTATAATGACCCCATAGGGTCAAAACATTCTTTTTTTTTTGGACATATATTAGTAAAGACTCTTTTTTTGGAAATCCTGGAGTGCTACCAATTATTATGTTTATCTATCTATCTATCTATCTATCTATCTATCTATTTATCTATCTACCTATCTATCTATCTTTCTCTCTCTCTATCTCTCTCTCTCTATCTATCTTTCTCTCTCTCTCTCTCTATCTATCTTTCTCTCTCTCTCTCTCTCTCTCTCTCTCTCTCTCTATCTATGTATCTATCTATCTATCTATCTATCTATCTATCTATCTATCTATCTATCTATCTATCTATCCCTGTCTACCCTATCTTATCTATCTATCTTTCTCTCTCTCTCTCTCTATCTATCTTTCTCTCTCTCTCTCTCTCTCTCTCTCTCTCTCTCTATCTATGTATCTATCTATCTATCTATCTATCTATCTATCTATCTATCTATCTATCTATCTATCTATCCCTGTCTACCCATCTTACTGTCTGTCTGTCTGCCTGTTTGTCTCTTTGTTAGTTGTATGAAAACCAGCAAACCTGTATATTTCTGTAGGACCCTACAGCTCATTGCCTGATTATTTCTCTTGTGCTAGCTGTTCATGAATAATACATATTTCAAAGTGATAAGGATATCTTAGGGTGTTGGTAGACATACATTATTTTCTCTCCGCTAGCTACTGGCACACAGCAAAAATATAAAAAATATTCCATGCTCTCAATATATTTCTTGCAGGACCTGGCTTTTTTCATTTCATTTTTTTTCTTTGAAAAGTGCTTTTGTTGTGTTGCCGTTTTTTATCTTCATCTTTCTTTAAAGGTTTGTAAACTTTAACGACTTCACTAGTTATGAAAGATTTCGAAACCTTTGAAATATCAAAGCTACAGATCGCACAGTATAAACCTGGGAAAGCGTAAAAAACGGATTTCTATTTAATCTTTAAATATTCTCATGACTTACTTGTCAGCTTTTATATATATATTTCAACTTTGGTATTAGATTTATTTTAAACAGAATCAGTGTAATGTTCCAATGGATCGCACAATTTTCTTTGCCATCATAAACCTCACAAAATATTCACCAATTATCTTTCTTGATCTAGTGAAGAAATTACAGTTGCATTAAAAGAGCACTATAGTGCCAGGAAAACAAACTCGTTTTCCTGGCACTATAGGGTCATTAGGCCCCCCAACCCTCATAGGGCCCATCTCCCACTGGGCTGCAGGGGTTAAAACCCCTTCAGCCACTTACCTTTCTCCAGCACCGGGCTCCCTCTTTGCTGGGGAACTCTCCTCCCTCTGTCGACGTCAGCTCCAAAGGCGCATGTGCGGCAAGAGCCGCGCGCACATTCAAACTGCCCACATGAAAGCATTACTCAGTGCTTTCCTATGGATGTCCAGAACTGTGATTTTCACACTGAGAATCGCGGAAGCGCCTCTAGCAGCTGTCAGTGAGACAGCCACTAGAGGCTGGATTAACTATAGTGGTCCTTTAATGTAGAATTTACTGTATTGCATTCTGGAAGTACTATTTCTATCCTACAATTTTGTCATGCAGTTCCACATATGGCCACTTGGAGAAGACACAATCTTTATGTGAGATCCTCAGGCAACATGTCTATTTCGTGCTTTCCATTGACTATGTGGTCAGTGATGGGCATCATTTATGGTTGGTATCTAGACGTGAACCTATGCTTGCTATACATGGCATTGTACTGACCATAAGACTTAAAAACCTTGGTTAAAAAAGATCATGGCGAGGGGCGGAGCCAAGCTATCGAACTGAGCGGTTGCATGTCTGCAAGGCTCCGAGAGCCAAATACTATTAACAGCGATTTTTACCACTCACACCCAAACCTTACGAACCCCAACTGGATCCACCGACGGCCCTCGATACCATGGGCAGAAAATCTAAAAAACAGTAAGCTGACAAGCCAAAAATGGGAATGGACATAGGCGATATGTGGCGGCAAGCACATGGCGGCTCACTGTCCAAGATGGCCTCCTATCTGGGAGAGAGCTCAGATTTCTCGGACGATCAAGCTCTGGAGCCTGACCTTCATAGCCCACCAATACCGCGAAACCTACCTCCACCGCAACCACCCGTGGTCACCAACCCGGATACTGCACCGGTGACAAAAGCCGACATGCGGGAGATGCTGGCGGGCCTCCGGAGGGATATCCACATGGATATGGCCACGGACCTGCAAGGCCTAACAACACGCACAGGTATTTTGGAAGAAAACTCCCGCAACACCAAGGCACAAATTACCCACCTGCAGCAGGAAATAACCGTGCTCCACCAGCAACAAACAGCAATGGAACAGAGGTTTGCAATACTGGAGGACTCCAGGCGCAGTAGGAACCTAAAGATCAGAGGGTTGGCAGAGGAAGTACCCGATGAGGAGCTACCGCACTTTCTAAGGCGGCTACTCGGCGCACTACTCACCCCAAAACAAGCCAAGTCAATCACAACTGTGGGTCTCTTCCGGATCCCACGACCACTCAAGGCTCCCGCTACAGCTCCACGGGACGTGATAGCAAAATTCCAAAATGGGCAAGACAAGGCAAGTGTTGGGCGCACTCAGGGGAAACTCCCCATACAGCTTTGAAGGCTCCTCGCTCTCATTCTATGCTGATCTATCAGGGAGCAATCTCGCCTGGAGAAAATCGTTACAGCCACTTACAGAGGTATTGCGAGCTCACAACATCACTTACCGCTGGAAGACCAACCGCACACTGGCAGTCCAGAAGAGTGACACCTTCTACCCGATCAGGAAGCTTGCGGGAGCAGAGACTATCCTGGAACCCCTAGGTCTCCTGAGAGAACTCCTCAGCCGCAAGGGACCAACCACGACTGGTACACATGTCTGGGACCCAGCACACACAGCCCCGTTTGTTCCACGGAGAACCTCAGCCAACACCTACGAAGCAGCCACCTCATGAACTTCCACGGCTAAAAAAGCGGACTAGTCCTTATACCTACGACAGAACTCTCCACCATACCGGCTATAGACCTACCAGGTCCACTTTGACGCCCACCCCCCCTACACACAACATGACATGAGAACCCAGGGGACACTTTAGCTACCTGCACCCCTCAGGGATCTACACGTGAACTCAAATAGCCTGCTCCTAGTAGTCACACACTACTCCATCTCCCCCCAGTTAACACTCCTTTCCCTGCCTGTGGAGTTGGACAAACTCGGTCTGCACACCTCACTAGCATACACATGAGCCATACCTCCAGCGAACTATGGCCCTCACATACTGTATAGGGCTCCGTGTAGCAACACCAAATTAAATGGTAACCTAAACCTCATTACCCACCGTAGCATGTCGATCTTCGACTAGTATTATCCCCCTGTATCAAACACACAAAATAGCGCAATATTCTTAAGCCATGCCACTATATGTATCTGCCTTTGCTTAGACCATAGACCATACCAGCCGAAGTGGCGAAGTCTAATATCGGCATTACACAAACTAACAAGCTTATGATATGACTATTCAGTGCCCGACCTTGCAGAGATCTCCCACAGCAAGGTCGGGCACTGAATAGTCACTAACCCCCTCAGGTATATGCCCTGACCAACATCATAATGCTGATTGACCCCCCCCCCCTACATATAAAGTGGGGGCAGGGTTAGTCAGCTGTAACTCACAGCAATCTATTGTACATGTTCCACCAGTTATGATTTGGTTTGTTTATGTTGATAGTGTTTGTCTCTGATTGTAATGTAACCGACCAAACCTGTATTGCCTTTCTGCGCCATAAGCATAGTTGATAGGCTCTCAGGAACTATACCGGCAGCTCACGAGGTTATCTTGTTATCTTACATAAAAAATTTATAAAAATACATGCCACTAATTAACCCGCACGCGACTGCATGACTACACCGTTGTGGCATCCTGACGAAGCTATTGTGGCTAACCCACTGCAGCTAATACAAATGAGCTACACTTGATTGTATATTTTTACCTGGTTTATAATGTGTCTTTTTAAAATACAAAAAACCCTTAATGCCACTGTTAATCCTATGTTTAAATACAAATGCACGCTGTTGTGGCGTAAGACTGCGCTTTGTTATCACCTGCATGACAAAAATAAAGAATTAAAAAAAAAAAAGATCATGGCATTCTTGTGGGTGTAAGATGCTGTGCACTGATTAACATAATTCTTTCCATAGAATGGTATCACAAAGTGAGAAATTAATATAATGTTTACTTCATTAAAAAAATATATAAATGTCATTTAAAGCATGTTCATAGCACGCAATTATATTCTCACCTCTTTAGTGCAAAGTGAGACCTCTCACCATCTAAAGTCATACTTACCTTTAAAATTAATAATAATGCATTTATAACCTGAGATACGAGAAGAGGATTCAACAGAGCAGTAGAAGTTAGGCAAAAAGCTAAACAGATTGGATAAAGTAAACAAAATGTTGTCTGCAAATGAATAATTTTTTTGATTGCAGCAGACATTTCCAGTGACATTGGGGTCCCTTTCAACAGACTCTGTAATGTATTTTATTGGTTACCATAGAGTGGTGCAGTTTGTATATTTGGTACAATGGAAGAAAACCAGCGAAGATGGCCAGTGGTTAGGCCAAGCCCTTCTATTTCTTCCATGGGTGGTGAAGAGGTCTGCTTTCTCATACCCAGTTAAAGGGATACTATAGACTGTAAGCTTGTTTGAGCAGGGAAAAATATGATGTCAATAAATCAGAACGTGCAAGCTACACCAAGATAAGATATAATGACAAACACACTCACTTGGTGTATCTTCTCTTTGGACTTATCACAGGATGGGTTTTGCAGTATCTGCTGCTGTAGTGATATAAGGTACTGCTGCTGTAGTGATAAAGGGAATAGCAATGACCGGTAGGTGCCCATGTAGTACTCCTAAATCAGAACAGAAGATTAGGGGTTTCGGTTAGTTTGTGTTTATAGCTGGAGTGCATAAAGTATTAGTTTCCAGGCACATTGTGTTCTGCGAGCTGGGCTGCGGGACCCTTTGGGAAGATAATAAAAATAATCTTGACTACCCCTCATCTGCAGACACTGCCTGGAGCATTTAGTCCAATCTGAACGTAAGTGGCAGCTAAGGAACCAAAGCAAGCCTGCTGACCCAGTATTGGGTCCAGTGATCCAGTCCCCAGCCCCCATAATAGTGTGCTGAGTCGCCTGCTTGACAGCAGAGAGACGGAACCAGGAGTCGGATTTAATTTTGAAGGCTGTTTGCTGGAGCAGCACAACATTGCAGTGCATGGGAAGTCAGCAGTAAGCCCAATCAATGGAATTTATGCTGAGGCCGGTTGGGGAGCGCAGTCTGCCTGTTTCCTGCTGTGTTACTCAGTGCACGGAGAAGCACAGAGACAGAAACTGCCCAGGCTGCATTAAAAGGAAGGTACTCCCGTTTCGTTAGTGCAGGCAGGTAAGTGACATTCTCTGCCACCAAGCCTGGCTACTTCAATATATGGTGTGTGCTAACTTATGATAAAAATATTATAAAATGTATAAATCCATAACTCTTTATCCTGTAACTGGGTGACTCCATCTTAGCTCCCTGTCAATCATTGTAATAAGCTCCGCCCTTTACACCTGGCGGTCAGTATAGAGAGAGCAGACAGAGAAGAGGAGAAATGAAACAATATAACTATTTCTCCTCCTCATTTGCAATGTGTGTCTGAACGGAGGATTTTAATGATATAATACCTAGCAAATATTTTATATTTTAAATAAATCTAAAGAAAAACAGAAAAGCACATGAAAAATTATTTGAATTCCAGAGAAGTGATGGATCTTCTTTAAGTCAATAATTATCGTGCTAACCACAGACATGCTAAGCAGACCTATAGTTACAATCATGCCAGTATCCTGTATTTAATGCCATGACTTTTAGGTGACAGGTGACATTTGGTGACAAGGTTTAGGTGACATTTAAACTGCAAACAGAAATCCTTTGGAGTGACCACGAAGCACTGCTTACTGAATTCACTCAGCAGTGTTCTAGAAAGTTAAAGGAACACTATAGGGTGTGAACCTATAGTGTTAAATACACTATTTAGCCCCCCGGCCACCCTTGCCTTGCTTAAATAAGGTAAAAACTCACCTTATTTCCAGGGCCAAGCGAGTCTGCCAGCGCTTGCACCGCCATAATTCGCCTCCTTGGCTGACATAATCACAATTGATGATCCCAACTAAACACAACGTTTTACCACAGGAAAGCATTGGATTGGCTGAGATAGTCAATTCTGATGATATCAGCTAAGGAGGTGGGGCGGGAGTGGAGCCTAATGACACCCAGGCTAATCAGAAACTCCTCATAGAGATGCATTGAATCAGTGCATTCCTATGGGGAAGGTTCATGTAGACGCTGAACGTCTGTGCAGCACTGACCCAAGAAGAGCCTCTAGTGGCCTTCTGAGGAATGGTCACTAGAGGCGTTCTTAGGTTGTATTGTAAACACTGCCTTTTCTCTGAAAAGGCAGTGTTTACAGCAAATAGTCTGCAGGGGCAGGCTATAGACACTATAACAACTACCATAAGCTATTGTTGTTCTGGTGACTATAGTGTCCATTTAAACAAGCATTATGATTGGCTGAGTCACTTCCTGGTTTAGGGAATGCTCATTGCAAAAACTATGAAGCCTGGAGGTTTGCAACAAATGAATAATCTTAAAATGTTCATTTCATTTAATTTTGTTTTAAATGCATTGTTTGTTGTAAACATACTGTATTCAATGCTGTTTTATACAATGCAGAAATAAAAGAATGAATCACCAGCAGCTCGAATGTCCCTTTAAATATTTTGAAGTACATTTACATTGAATTTACCCTTATTTTTTCTTTGAAAACATGTTTTAGAACTTTGTTTTACCATGATTATATACTTGCTACAGATGCTTCCTGCACAGATCTGCAAACATACAATTTATGCAAAGTTGAAAACAAGTATCTTAAAGCTAAAATGTTGTTGCAAGAGAATCTTGAGAAACTACACTGGTGTTTATTGTATAAAAATAAATAAGTTGGAATGACTGTCAGACATGTATGTGTGTGTTTGCTAAATGCCATAAATAGAGGTTTTATTTCTGTACAAGCTAAATAGTAATGTTATTATTTGTCTTGTGCATTTCTTATATTTGTGGAATAACAGTTGAGTCATTCAAAGCAGTGAGATTAGATCTGTGCACCACAACTGTTAAAAAGTACATATAATTCTTGATTACAATACAGGTGGGCCTCACTTTACGACCTACCCATTTTATGACGGCTTGCCCTCACGGCCAGCTCTCTAGCACGGGGATTCAAGGGAAATTTCCCCGAACATAGACAAGCACACCAGAGCAGGGAGTCCCTGTAATCTATGTTCGGTGAAATGTCCCTGAACATAGAAAAATGCACCAGAGCAGCAAATTCATCTAATCTATGTTCTGGGAACGTATAAATATAAATACTATATATAGCAAAAGATCTATTTGAGGAATAGACACAAACACATACTGTCACTGACACAAACACTGACGTATACTCACAAACACAAATGCTCATAGATACACACAATAGCTCTGAATGACACAGACACTCATTGTCACACAAACCGATACAAGCACTCATTGCGCCCATAGCCATTACAGTGACACAAACACTCACTGTCACACACACATTCAATAACACAAATGCTCAATTATACACTGGTAATAGCACTCAATGACACACACAGGCACTCACAGACAGACACTAGCACAAGCTCTGGCATAAGCACTCACTGAATATGTCTGACAACATTCAGCCACTAAACACACTTTAACACAACACTCGGTCTCCCCCACATACACTACATGCAGTGAAACAGTGAGGGTTCTAGGAAGTGGCCTAAATCTGGCATCCTGCAATCCTAATTCAGCTCTGATTTGAATAGCCTAGTCTTGAAGGATATGGACCACTACAAGCTCATCATAACCTTAGCAGTGACAAAGATGGAACCAGACAAAAAGTAATTAACTAAGACAGACTTGGACAATTCTGCTTCTAGCTTATCTTTCAGCCATACCTTCATGAGCTGATATGTTGGCATTGTAGGAACTAGGCCAAAATGTCTTAAAAGTGATGAGACCTAACCTGGGTAAAAACAGTGTCCAGGAAAAAAAATGAAAGGTCACCTTGGGTCAGGCAATAGATCAGCAATTTTTTAATGTGATGGTACTTCTTATTTTGGATATAGAAAATAATCCAGTCACTCCAACGAGTTCTAAAGCAAAGGTAATTTTATTAGAACCAGGAACCAAAAGGCAACGTTTCGACCCCTTAGGGCCTTTGTCAAGCTACTGAAGCACATACAAGACACACAATATATAGATGTATGTAGCAATTAACAAGTGAAAAAACATGTGATATAGTAATTAATTAATAACATCATCAATCAATAATAATACTTCTTTTATTGACCTTATAGGATAAAGTGCTGAATTAACTTTGCTGGCATGAAACGTTACAGCAGATAGTGCCCTGAGCTATCTCACCAGCATATGCCATCATTTCAAAATAGTCTCTTCCCATTTAAAGAGATAATTGCAATTCTAAATTGTTACACTTCACTGAAGTTCTAGAATCCTCATACTGAAGAGGACTATCAAAAGAATATGTGACAGATGCAAGATGCTTTCAATATTTTGAGTTTCGTTATAAAGTTAATTACATGACACATATGTATTCACACCATGAATGTGATTAGTCATTACGACTTTGATACATTGCAACAAGTGTGTAAGTAAAAGCTTTTATTTAGCAAGTTCTTGTAACAAGGTCTAAATGTTACATCTGAATTAATCATACTTTCTCTCACCACTTACGTATGTTAATAATACATTAGCATTTATAAAGAAAGTATTGTAATATCAATGGGTAAGAGTTGTGGTCTTCAATAATAAGCTCTGTTTGTTATTAAAACACCAAATGAAATTAGTAGCAGCTTGCCAGACTCAAAATAAATAAATACAAATAATTATATCTATCTATCTATACAGTATCTATCTATCTATCTATCTATCTATACAGTATCTATCTATCTATCTAGTATCTATCTATCTATCTATATATCTATTTATCTATACAGTATCTATCTATCTATCTATCTATACAGTATCTATCTATCTATCTATCTATATATCTATTTATCTATACAGTATCTATCTATCTGTCTATCTGTCTATCTGTCTGTCTATCTATCTATCTATCTATCTATACAGTATCTATCTATCTATACAGTATCTATCTATACAGTATCTATCTATCTATCTATCTATCTATCTACACAGTATCTATCTATCTATCTATCTATCTATACACTATCTATCTATCTATCTATACAGTATATATCTATCTATACAATATCTATCTGTCTGTCTGTCTTTCATGCCAAAATACCAGAGATTGCAGTATGGAATGATACTTGCAGAACCTCTGGTACTGGTATGCAGTATGGCAGAACCTCTGGTATTTTGGCATCTTGTCTACTGGACAAGTACGGCTAATCTGTTATATATAGATGTAAAAAACAAATAAAATTCGAACACTGTTATATATATATATATATATATATATATATATATATATATATACATATATAAAACAAAAAAAATCAGCACTCCCAGGTAGTTCACACATAACTTCTTTACTTGAAAAAGTGTAAAAATGTCAATGTTTCAGTTCCACATAGGAACTTTCATCAGGACATAAATGACAAGACATAACATTCAGTTTAAATAAGAAAAAACTAACTTACCAAGCCGTTTCCACCTGTGTGCCGGCGTGGTCTGTTCCCCAGTGCGCATGCGTGTCACTACGCTCATCTACTTCCGGTGTCAGAGTACAACCTACCCGTCACCCTAGCAACCTGTAAACAGATCGCTAGAAACAGCGCATGCGTGTGTGTATCACTTCGCTCATCTACTTCCGGTGTCAGAGTGCAACCTACCCGTCACCCTAGCAACCTGTAAACAGATCGCTAGAAACAGCGATCCGTAATAGCATATTAAAAGTGCCCAGTGCTGTGATGTCATCTTAGTGTTCATATTAAACTGGCAACAAATATAGCCAGTTTGACTGTTCACATTCTCATATTCTCATTAATACAGTGAAGATCAATTGATCTATTTGTCTAAGTGCATAACATAATACAGACTAAAAAATTGTGATAAAGAGAGGTAAAGAATAAAAATTAATTTACCTCATATACAGAAAGTGCAAGTGCTTAAAATAAAAGTGCTGACAGTAACGATTTGTTAAAGTGACAGGTGCAAATATATACATTCTATCAAATGATTGAGTAAGTGAACACACTTAATTGCTATGGGGTTACAGTATTATATGATATATAATCACTACCTAAACATCAAATATAATAACATATGTTCTACTGTTTAACAGCACTATCCCCAAGTGTCAAAATTTAGAGACAAAATATTATTTATATATAATTGTGTCCCTATTCAATTATGGATAGATACTAGGGAGTGGAAACAGCCACCCTCCTTAAAAAATTCTTTTGTGAAACACAAATCACAAAAAAATTCTTCTTTTATACCTATATCTTAATCCCTATTAGATACACTGGGAATATGTGCTGCAAATATGTTTATAAACAGAAAAAATTAATAAAATCAATACGGAAATTCATCCAACCACTTAGATAAACGATGTGAATGTCAATTTTTCATTAAGGCCCATAGGGGCCATAGTATTTAATTCACGAATCCAAAATGTCTCTCTCTGCAACAATGCCTTAGAGCGATTTCCTCCTCTCCTAGATATTGGAATGTGGTCAATGGCTATACATTTCAATGTTGTAAGTGGATGTTTGTGTTCAAAGAAGTGACAGGCCACCGGTTTATCTGTGCTACCATCTCTAATCGCCGTACGTATGCTTGAGCGATGTCCCCTTATTCTTTCGCACAATTGTGTGTCAGTTTTCCCAACATAATGTAATCCACATGGGCATGACAATTTATAAATGACATGATCTGTTTTACAGGAGATGCGTTGTTTGATGATATATTTCTTCTGGGTGTGTGGATGAAAAAAAGACTTTGTGGGAATAAGGTGCCCACAGGTCACACATCCTAAACAACGGAAACAACCTGGATTGAGAAATTTATTCTGATTCCGCAGATAACTCTGTTCTGGATCAGTGCGGACTAACAAGTCTCGCAAGTTTTTCTCCCTCTTATAACATATCATTGGACTTTGAGAGAATATTGTAGGTAAAGTTGGATCTCCTGTTAAAATATTCCAGTTCCCCTTAACAGCTTGAACAAGTTTGGTGCTAGCAGAATTGAATTTCATAGGGAAAGTTAATCTTGTTGTCATTGTTTGTTGTTGTACATTCACAGTGTTCACCATTTCCATTCTAGCTTTTTCTAAAGCTGCATCAAGGATGTACCGATTATATCCCCTCATAAGAAATTTATTATACATACTATCTACTTGATTTTCAACCCGTTCAGCCGATGAATTATTCCGAAACACTCTTAAAAATTGAGTGTATGGTAAGGATTTTTTGCTGTGTTCAGGATGTGCACTCTCAAAGTGCAATATGGTGTTTCTATCAGTAGGTTTAGAGTAAAGCTGATATTCTATTTTGTTATCTTTAATGAAGATCTCCAAATCCAGATATTGTACCATAGTATCACTGATGTTTGCCGTGATTTTAACAGGACTAGGGAGGCCATTAATATTTTTCACGAATTGCTCAGCCTCGGCAATTGAGCCGTTCCACAAAATCAAAATGTCATCAATAAAACGCACATATTGTACGATTCGTTCTCCATATGTGCTGTGTGGCTGCCAACCATACTAGTCTTCTGACTAATCTCATGATGGTTAGGGTTGAGGACTCCCCTTGTTAATTATGTTGCATGTTGCTGTGTTGTCTGAGTAGCATTTTACTGCTTGTCCCTTCCAAAGGTTTCCCCAAACTTTTAGGTAAACCTCAAAGAGGGCAGAGGTGGTGTTGAATGATGGTAAAGTTGCTGTCTCTATTGGCCATGTGTCTCTGAACCATTTGTTACTGAAAATTGCTGAGTAAAGTGAGTGGGCTGCTGCGTCTGTCCAAATCACTGGGGAATTCTCTGTCCAGGGTGGTATGAACATATTTATTCCTTTCCATTGAGTTAAGAATTGACTCCACATGGACAAGTCTGCCCTGGCTTGTTGGTCCAGTGTGACTACACTTTGGTCATTTGGTAGTTTGGGCAAGAGGCTGAGTAGTCTGTATATAAATGCTCGTCCTTGTGGGATAATTCTCATGGCAAAGTTCAGAGAACCAAGGAGGGATTGTAGGTTTTTCCAACTCGTAGTACCTCTTTCGAGGAACAACTCTACCTCTGTCCTGATTCTCTGAACTTTGTCTGCAGGGAGACTTGCTTGCATGATGACTGTGTCTAGGCAAATGCCAAGAAATGACAACCTGGTGATGAGTGCTACAGTTTTATCCAAGGCTACCGGTACTCCCGAGGTTGAAAAGAATGCTACGGTTTTTGTTATGCTTAGTGGTGTGGATTCATGGTTTTCTATGGTCAGAAAGTCATATGGTAGTGAATAATAACTGGGCAGCCACATACATTCAATAATAGCCAGCACAGCGAATAAGTCAAATAACTTTGGGTTGCTCTTTGCCCCAAAAGTTAGTTGGTTAGCAAAATAGTATAGGCCTTTCCATTTTATTCCATGCAGATGCCACAGTGACGTATAGGGAGCAGTTTGAAGGCATTCGAAATGTCTGTTTTTCCCAACTAAGCTGCCTCCCCTGCCTCCAAAATTGCCTGTATGGCATTGTCTACTGGGGCATACTGCAGGGAGAATTCCTCTGACGGTATGAGTGAGTTAAGGCTTGGAGTGACATCAGAATGAGGAGCCGAAAGGTCTATGATTAATCTTTTTTTATTATTGCACTTGCTGGTAGCGATACCTATCGGGTTGGTTCACCAACACGTGAATGGTGGTGTTTGGAATGGCCCGATCATGAAGCCTTTCTCTTCTTCCGGGCTTAGGAGTGTGTCTACTGTCAGTTGTCGCTGACTGTAAGTTATTAAATTCGATAGTGCCTATTGATAGTGCAATTAACCCTGTGTGGAACCCTTCGGTGAAGCCCGTGATGAGGAATTTGACTAGGTCTTGAGATGGGTGAGCATTGAGGTAGAAGGCCAATGTGTCGACTTGTACCGCAGTCAGTCATTTTTTAGGAAAGAGACGATTAGGGCACATAGCCTTGGCGTGGGCTCTAAAACAGATGGAGCAGACATGCAACAACCTACAGGCACTGAAGCTGCAACCCCCTGCTTTGAAGTTGTTACATATGTGAGCCTTACCTAAAAAGATTATCGGTCTTCCTAGTTTGTCTTTCAAACCTCTTTGCTCAAACGTGCTAGTGCTAGGGGTATTGTGGCTAGTGGTGGGTGAACTAGGTTCGATGGAGCACAAATTGGTAGCGTGAGAAATGGAAGAGCAAATCGTGCAAGCTGGTGGCACCCGCCCAGCGAAGTAGCGACAGAACAGTTCGGTGTCCATGTGGCTCCAGTTTATTTTGATATTGTACTGTGCGAAAGTTGCCGCCGCCTTGGCTGAGAAAGACTTGTGATAGTCATAGAACGTTGTGCCACCGTACTGGTTTCCCATGTCTACCATGTATAGGTCTGATTCCTCTCTTCGCTGAGGGAAGTTGAAGCAAATTACATCTTTATACAGTCCGAACACTAACACAAAGTCTGGTATTGATAGTTTTTAGTTTAGTCTAGGGTCTTTAGCTTTAAGCACGACTGACAGATCACCATAATTGTATGCCTTGTTCTCGACTATGTCCTGGGGTGCTATCAGTAGAGACATGAGAGTAACATCCTTCCGCTCTAAAATATCCTTTTTTATGTTGGGAGGGACCATGTGTGCGGCTGTGAGGATATGTGTTGTTGAATGCTGTGTGGTTGGCGTGATGGTGACATTATCCTGTGTGAGTTTGTTCGGTGGTTAAAGTGGGTGAGAGATCTGCAGGAGGTTATGGGAGCTGGTGTTATTGATCCCAGCTTCTCCATTCTTTGATTCAAATTACTTATAGAAGACAGCATTGCTGACATTGTGGCCTGTATCCCGGTTAAAGTGTCGTTGATATTAACTTGTGCGCTTGACCCTGGTTGTGGATTATCTGCGTTGGCCATCAGGAGTCTATATAGTTCCGCCTTCCTAGCGGTGGCTGTGTATCGTATGCCTCTTCGCCTTAGTTCTGTGGCAATCTTAGAGATGGTCCATGACCTCATGGAACAGGGGCTTGACGTGTCCTGGTTTTCGCCTGCAGTAGGGGCTGGGGTTGGTGTGGGTGGTCTAGCCAGTGTTCTGGGCGGTGAGAAGTCCTCTCCTTTGTCAGACAAGTGAGACATACTATAATGATATGTGAAATGCATTGTAATTATGCTGTTGTTGGCAGATTATGTTAACTGGCGTCTGTTTTAATCCTGGGTGACGAAGAACTTATCTACGTTTGGGATGGTGAGACCCTGCTAATTGCCAAGTGGCTGGTAGAGGCGCTGACTATGATTTGGCCCTGAGCTGTGCCATGAAGCGATGGCGGGTGTAGGCCTCTAGAAAGCATAAGAAGACTGTGGGTAGGGAAAGGGACGTTCTGACTGCTCCACTTGTGGAGTGTGCGAGACTCTAACAATGATTTGGGTCGATGGGCGAAAATACCTCCATGTGAGGATGGGTGTTGGTCTCACGGCAGTGGCGTACACACAACCCATGGGGCCCCGGTGCGAAAACTGATCCGTGGGCCCCCCCGTGCTTACTCTGCGCGGGCTGGGGCCACAACACATGGCGGCAGGCACCTGGTCGCAGGTGTCGCGGGGCTGCGACCCCTGTGACCTCTGTATGTACGCCAGTGCATGCAGATACACATGCACTTAAAGGACCACTACAGACACCCAGATCACATCAGCTCAATGAAGTGGTCTGGGTGCTACGTCCCTCTAGTTTTAACCCTGTAGCTGAAAAGATAGCAGTTTCAAAGAAACTGCTATGTTTCACTGATGGTTAATCCAGCCTCTAGTGACTCTCTCATTGACAGCCACTAGAGGAGCTTCCACGATTCTCACTGTGAAAATCACAGTGAGAAGACGCTGAACGTCCATAGGAAAGCATTGAGTAATGCTTTCCTATGGGCGGTTTGAATGCGTGTGCGGCTCTTGCCGCGCATGTGCATTCGGAGCTGAGAGGCGGATCGGGGCAGAGGGATCCCCAGCGCCAAGGGAGTCCCGCGCTGGAGAAAGGTAAGTGCTGAAGACACACACACACTCTCACGAACAGACGCATACACACTAGCTAACAGACACACACATTTACTGACAGACACACACTCAGTGACAGACATACATGCACACTCACTTACAGACAGACACATACACACTCACTTACAAAACACACACTTACTAACAGACAACAAAACAGACTCACTAACAGCCGCACACAAACTAATACACTCACTGACACACACAAACTAACACACTCACTGACACACACAAACTAACACACACACTGACACAAAAACTAACACACACACACACATTAACACACACACTCTAACATTAACACACACACACTCTAACACGAACACACACTCTAACACACACACACTCTACCACACACACACACTCTAACACTAACACACACTCTAACACACACACACTCACTCTAACACTAACACACACACACACACACACACACACACACTCTAACACTAATACACACACACACTAACACACACACAAAACACACACACACATACACACTCTAACACTAACACTACACACACACACACTCTAACACTAACACACACACACTCTTACACTAACACACACACTCACTCTCCAACACTAACACATACACACATACACACTCTAACACTAACACACACACTAACACACACACACACACACACACACACTAACACACACTCTAACACTAACACACACACTAACACACCCACATACACGCACTAACACACACACACACACTAACACACTCTAACACTAACACACACACTAACACATTTAAAAAAAAATGTGATCCCCCAGCCTCCCTACCTTTGGGAGTGCTGAGGGGATTCCCTGGGGTCCAGTGGTGTTGCTGGGCAGCCAGTCACCGGGCAGGCTGGCGGGCCCGCGAGGGAGCACTCTCCCCTGAGTGCTCCCTCTTCAGCTCCCTTGCGCGCCGTGTACTGATGCCGGAGCCGGAATATGACGTCTGGGTCCGGCATCAGTGCAGTGCGCGAGGGAGCTGAAGAGGGAGAACTCAGGGGAGAGTGCTCCCTCGTGCGCCGGCCAGCCTGCCCGCAGGGTGACACCAGGGCCAGCCTCGGGGGGCCCTGAGGTGGCCGGCTCCTGGGCCCCCCCAGGAGAAGAGGTTGGCCACACTGGGTACATACCGGGTCGCAGGGCGGCCCCTGCGACCCCGGTATGTACGTCACTGTCTTACGGTGATTATAAAATTGAACCTGAGTAGGGGTTATAATGGTACCCTGACGGCCAGTTAACCTTGCATGGCATGAAGTAACGAAAAGGACATGCCTACCTGAGGGGTCTTATTCCTTGATGGAGTATCTGATTGGGTGGAATTAATCGCCTGTAGAACCCAGAAAGTGGTTGGTATAATAAATTTTTTTTTTTTATATATAACCGTTTGGTTTGTAACAGTGGTACCTACCTGTGTATCTAGATCCTTTCCTTGAGGGGTAGTAATAACTGTGGTATTGTTTCTGAACCTAGCAGATTGAGGCATGGAAGTGAGAGTTAAGTATTTAATCTTATATGACATCGGCGTGCTTGTGTAAGCCTATTTACTATGTGAGTTTAAGCTTACTACGATGGTTGTTATGTATGACAGAAGTGATTTAGCAGTCTTTGTATTTTAGTGGTCATATTCGTTATGCATTGACTGTGACTTACGGGTTTGGTTGTTGAACCGAAAGCATATGCTGACTGTTAGTGTACCCGTCTGGGTATTGTAAGGTTGATAGTTCGAACTGGAATGAAATCGTATAGAGATATTCCTGGATTTATTACCGGGTTGACCGAGTATTTATGCAGATGTTAGCTCCCTTGTGATGTCTAGTTTGAAATATATAATATAATGCTGGATTTGTGTTTATTGTAATGGCTTATGTGTGGTTCCTTACCCCCTCCTGTGTACTTGTTTGGATACCCGCAATTTTTTAACGTACCGTGTTTACTGAAATTAGTCAGAAATCTGGAAGGACATGAAATGACATATGCAACGTATGTGGGTAACCATGAGAAATTCAAACTGAAAAGAACAATTAGAATTTTCCTGTCAAAATTGCCCCTTTTGAATCCTAGTAACCAGAAAACCATTTATACAACCATGAAACCACAGACTTATTGGTCAATTTAAACATAACATGCATCAGAAATAACTTTTGGTTTCCGTATGTAAGCAATTCATCATAAAATCTTACGTGGTGAAAGGTTTTTTAAAGTTTGTTGTAGTAAGTGATTTTGGCCAGTAGATGGCGGTGTGGGTACGTGACTTCGTCTGCATGGGGGAAATGCCTGTGTTGTAGTTCATATGTGCATGCCCCCATTCGATAGATTTGGCGGTTCCCTTGAGCTTGTGAATTTACCAAATGATTTGGAGTCGAAAATAGCCGATCGTGCGTAAGGGTTTGTGCCTGTTTTATAGTTGTTCGTATGAAGTGCTTTCGTGTTGATTTATCGTTCGTATGAGTTAGTTTATCAATGTGTGGTCCGTGTGTTTAGAGCGTTTTGTTTTAATTTTACTCTTTAATTTAAGATGTACAGGGAACATAGCGGTATTGTGTGCGACTGTGCCCGAGCAGTTGCAGACTGGCGATGGCGTTACATGGATGCCTGGTAAGTGTCCTGGCTTGTGAGAGCACCTGGAAAAGAAAAGGGAGACTGTCCTGATGAAGCCAGGAAGCAGAAGTGACCAATCAATGTCGGCCTGGTATGGAGCCGGATCGATTCCCGTCAAGAAGAGCTCACCATACCCTCTGAAGTAGAGACTTCAGGCGGCGGCCCGACGCATCGCTCTCCTTCTGGGCCAAGAGCCAAGATGGACATAGTGCTCATCAGCCTTTCACAGCCTTGGGGATCTGCTGGCAGAGTGGAGGTACCACAGGATGTTAACCCTGTCACAGAAGTTGGAAGTGGATTCGAAGCACCGGCTCGTCGATCGGCATGGGCATGGGGAGCGGAGGAGCTGGAGAGCTGCTTTTATGACCCATATAGTCTGACGGGTCACATTCTGCAAGCGGGAACATCGCTCGGAGACTTAAGGTTAAATCTAGATCCACAGGCTGTGGCATTGGCTGACTAATCAAAGCAACATTTCTCCAAGCATGTGACTATCAGATAGGGCAGTTACAAGAACTGTTGTGTTTTTTATTTTCTTCTATTTAAGTTTCTATTATATTATCCAGGCCAAATGCATACTCATATGCTACTGACTTTTAGTGGTGACAACCCATTCTTGTTGCTTCACTGTGGCCAAATGCTGTGATTGCCTACCTGGCGTTTACCTGGTGGACCCTATCATACTGTGCAGCATGCGCATTTTCAATCATCCATTTATTAGTTTGTATGTTTATGCTTATACAACCGTTTATCTTATCTTAGAGTTTGGTGTTTGTCCACTAAGATAGTCTGCACTGTACCATCCATGTTATTTTACCTTGATCAGATATGTGCTCCTCAGCTGTCTACATATTAGCATATAATGTACTCAATTCGACTCCACCTTTATAGATAATGTATGTTACTGTAGTAAGCTTTATACAGGAGAGCACGGTTTATATAGACTGATTTTTCTTGTTTTATCATTATTTTCTTTAAAAAAAAAAAAAAAAGAGGATGGCTTATTCAGGGGTCACTGTCAATGTAATTACACACTGCATTTATGATCCATGTACATCTGTTTCGACACCCATTCATTTTTATCTGTATAACCTCTCTTAAGGCCTCAATAAAAGAAAGAATGACAAAAAAATTTAAAAATGATCTCCCTTTCAAAAAATAAGGATATCGTCAATATCGCCACGAGAGTGCCAAGTTTGCCCCAAAGAGATTGTTGTTCCAAATGTACATTAATTCCCAATGATCCATAAATATGTTTGCATAGCTTGGGGCAAACTTGGTGCCCATGGCGTTGCCCTTGACTTGGAGAAAGAAGTCCCCATTAAAAACAAAAAAGTTGTGGGTAAGAATAAAATTAATTGATTGTAATAAAAAAATCACTAAAAACTATATCCAAGCCTGCATCTCTGTTTAGATGGTTATTTACTGCTTCCCAGGGGCGTACCTAGAGCATGTGGCACCCAGGACACCCACAATATTTTTAAAATGTCCTGCCCCCTTCTACAAAACCTGCCCAATGTTCTATAAAACACATGTCCTGCCCCAGTCCTACAAAACCCCTGCTGAGCCCCCATTAAACAAACCCTTCCATAAACTCCTGCACACCCCTTGCCCCCCAAAAAACTGCCTCTCCCTCTAAAGCCCCTGCTCAGCCCCTTACAATTGAATTTTTTTTCACACAACAGTATTAGCAACAGTCTTCAGAGTCCAGTCGCAGGCACATAATCACTCGCACACAGTCACACACACAGTTACAGGCAGACAGTCACACACCATTACAGGAAGACAGTCACACAAACAGTTAGACAGTCACACATGCAATTACAGGCAGATGGTCACACAAACAGTTAGACAGTCACACATACAATTACAGGCAGGCAGTCACATGCACACAGTCACAGGCAGACAGTCACACACACACACACACACACAGTCACAGGCAGACAGTCACACACACACACAGTCACACAAACACACACACATTTACAGGCAGACATTCACACACACACAGTCACAGGAAGACAGTCACACACACAAACTCACAGGCAGACAGTCACACACAGAGTCACAGGCAGACAGCCACACACACACAGTTACAGGGGTAGACAGTTACACACACACACACATTCACAGGCAGTCACACAAACACACAAATTCACAGACAGTCACACACGCAGATTCACAGGTAATCACACAGACACAATTACAGGCAGTCATTCACACACACACAGTCACAGGAAGACATTCACACACACAAACTCACATTCAGACAGTCACACACAGAGTCACAGGCAGACAGCCACACACACACAGTTACAGGGGCAGACAGTTACACACACACACACACACACACACACAGATTCACAGGCAGTCACACACACACACACACACAGTTACAGGCAGACAGTAACACACACACACACACATTCACAGGCAGTCACACACACAGATTCACAGGCAGTCACACAGACACAATTACAGACAGACAGTGTCACACACACACATACACACACACACACACACACACACACACATTCACACACACGTTCTCTCTCTCTCTCTTACTTACAGTCAGCTTGGACTGGAGTAGGAGTGGATTCAGTCCCTGGAGTCTGTTGGGGAAGCAGGGACTCCTTGCTTTCCCTCGATGTGCAGCAATAACAGCAGCGGGTAGAGGCTGTGTTAAGCTCCATCCCCACTGCCGGTTTGGCTCCACCTCTGCGGCCGATTAGCTCTGCATAAATTTTTCTTACATGTGGCGGTTTTGAAGTTCTGGGCTGCCTGTCCCCCTTAGTACGCCACTGTTGCTTTCAAACCTAAAGCCTGGTCTATAACTGTATGCATCCAATGTGGCCCACATGTCGCCATCTTGCCATTGAATTGAATCTAGCTCTTGTAAATGTTTTGTGTCTTTGAGGTAGGACTGAGCAGATTGTACACATTTTTGTAAAAAAAATATCTATCAATTCTGACAGTCTTGAAGTTAGGGAATCTATCCCACTCATGATGGTCCTACCAGGTGTATTTTGTTTAGATTTATGCACTTTGGCGAGGAAGTAAAATGTTGGACTTTTTGGAAAATCCTGAAATCAAAATAAATATATGTGTTCATTAATAGCGTTTTTCGTTTTAGCTTGTTCTAATAAAAGCTCTAATTCTTCATTAAACTCTGCATTAGGATTATAGTGAAGTTTGATATAGGTGTTGGTATCTCCCAACAATCTATATGCTTCATCTTATTAGTATCTGGTGGACAAGACCACTATGCCTCCTTCCTTATCTGCTTTTTATAATAATATCATCTCTTTCTTTTATTTTAAAATTTGAATCTCATTTTTTTTTTACAAACTGTTACAATATTCTTTCTTCTAATGTAGTTTATGAAAGTCTTTTAACACCATTTTGTTAAAAAGTTTTATTATACTCCCTTTTTCATATGGACAAAAAAATGGATCTTGGTTTAAATTTACTCATTGGATCTATTTTATTGTTACATAAAAACACATTGGTATTTGTGGCGGAACCAGCCTCAGCACTGGGCATTGGAGAAGACTGATTGCCAGCCTCCTGCCCTGTGACTATGGCCCCATGTTGAAATGCTTGATTTTCCCCTGCAAAGACCCGAATGCCGGGTCATTCGGTACTTTCCCTATTTGAACAGTGATACCCCAGATAGCTGTGCCATGGAGCCCATTCGTATAACGAAAGACTATGTGAAAGACTTTGGATCCATGGCAATTGAACTGTATGTATGTGATCTGAGTGTCATTCAGTAATAATGTGCGCTCAGATCTAAGCTATTTGGGGATATGTTGAATGTACCTGTTTTATGCAATAGCTGCACAGTTATATATATTTATGTATTTTATTGTCTTTTGCTACCATGTGGCTAATGGAGTTCTGCCTCTGTCCTTGGAGATAATTGGATTACTTCCCAATTATTTCCAAGATAGAAGACTCTGTGGAACCGGTTTTGGGCAGAAAAGCCATGCTTCATTTGGTCACAAAGGACTTCGATCTAACTTTTGACCCACTGGACCAATTTGTATGATTTTGACATATGTTTGAATTTGGAGTATGCTGATTCTGAAAATGTAAGTTAATGTGATGCATGTATGTGAATGTGATGCATACTTTTAAAGTTATGAATATTGTGTAAAACTATGTATTTTCCTGCTTGTGATAATTATATTAACCCATTGTGTAAGGTAATTGTATCACATGCAGAGGGGAGGATTTTGTGTGGGAGTGTCTGAGTGTATTGTATGTGTTTATTGGTTGTTTTACAAAACCCTGTGGGTGGTACTAATGTGTAAGAATGTGTATATAATAACAATAAACCCACAGCTCTGGAGTTCTACTTCACCCTCAATCTGAGTCCTGTCTCTTATTGGGGGAATCTGCTACAAGGGATTGCTATGCTTGTCATACTCCTTGCTAAATCACTACTAAGCTCTTGTAAGAGCTTGTTCCTGCCTTGCTCTATGGAGGAGTCTACAGTGGTTATGGTGTCGGCTGGAGTGCTTGGAGCCCTCAGGAAGCGCTAGGAGCATCCATCAACTGAGGTACCCAGTCGGGGTGCCAGGTGATCCGTTACAGTATTAATGAAAAATCTTTTTAGGTTTATTTTTCTAATTCACTTTTGTGTATCGATAAATAATGGGAAGGGATTTGTTAGAATATTAGGGGTAAATTTCAAACCCTTTAAAATCATGCTTTCTTGTTCTGTCAAATTCAAGTGAGAGACATTAAAGATACCTAAAATTTCTTACATTTTGGAATCCTTTAGTAAAACTCTCCTGTCTCTCCACTTGCTCTTCTTCTCTTGGTTGGAATTTTCTGATCGTTATAATCGGTTGGTGAGACTTATCCTTGATGGTTTGGGGGAAAGTTTTAGGTAATTTATTTTCTTTTTGGGTCTCGCCCCCTCTCTAAAAAATCCCAATTTTGAAAACTGGAATTATGGGGTGGTATGTTATTGTAACTCTGCCCTATATTCCTATTTTGAGTGTGTTCTTCATTTTGCCTTTCTATGTGGACGAATAACTCTCTCGAATTTGAAGGGGAAATCTACTCACATCACATTTTTCTTTCCTTCAGTTTATTGATGTATATGTTTGGCATGCATCATGGGACTCATGAGACCAATTTTAATATAATAATAATAAAGTAAAAAGGACTTTGGCTTTTGCACCTTCGATGTTCCAACATCCAGCTAACGGAATAGAGATTGCAGAAGGGCTGCTGAAATGCAAAAGCGTTCAAAGATCTTCAGCAATACAAATGGCCACTGCTGCCGAGATGTCTATGGAACTCATGTGCGTTCCAATGAACAAACTATGTCAAGGAACATGTGGATGATGTCAGTGGAGCACAGATGCGTTCACCCGACAACACAAGACCAGAATTCCCAATAAGAAAACGCTCCTGGCCAATTTAAAAATAAATTCATTTTTCTAGATGAACTTCAGCTGGGACACTCCAGGTGGACTGGCTTACCATTCTGTGGTTCTTAAGGAGGCAGTCATAAACGCCACCAGGCGGCGTAGCGCATTCTCACTATCCTTACTGCATACCTGTTGGCTGCTGTCAATCGTGCTGGGGGAACTTGCCTGATATCCCAAGTAGTCTCCCTCCACACACACAGTTTATAACCCCAAAATACTTAGATCATATAAATATGATGCTCTATGTATGCAAGTCCACTCTCAAACAAACTGTATACTCAAGATGTGGTATTCAAGCTGTTATAAAGAAATTTGAAGAATCAGGAGAGGTCATGGACAGAAAAATGACAGGAAAGCCAAGAAAACTGTGTCTGAGTTTCTTCTTTAAGAGACGGGAAGAAGTCCAGCAGGGACCAGGCTCAACATCTAGAAGGTTCATCGGGATGCCAAGTTGACCATTCTACAGTCCAAAGAAGCTTGATCAACAATGGTCTTTGTGAAAGGGTATACAATCTAATCTTTGCATTTCTTAGCCTTTTCACCCCGTCCCCCTTCCGAAAAAGTGGTTTCTTGGCTGCTACCCTTCCGTAATAATTATATATGATCGTTATAACACTGCTAAAACAACAAATCTAATTGTAGTCTTTTGCACAGTGCTTTTCACAGACTGTTGCACTGTACTGTATATATATATATAATTATATAAAAAAAGTAGAATAAAAAAAAATAATAAAAAAAAATAAAAATATATAGATAGTCAATACATTGTTAAACACATAACTGAACATCAGTCAAGTCATAAAACTTGATTTTTTCCTCAGATATCTCAAATGTTACTACTGCAAGGGATTCTGGGTGGGCATATGCAGATTAGTTCAACAAAGTAGGAGATACAAAGCCTGCAAACCACTCATGGACAGCTGTTTCGTTGTTAATGCAACTCGGTATGAGGTTGGTTACTGGCTTGCATTTGAGGCTTGGCGTCACTTGCAAAGCACAAACAAAGAAAGTTATGGTGGGAAAAAAAGGTGATTGAAAACCCATTCCACCTGAAGTCACTGGCTTTGCGCCTCTTCCTGAGTTGTGTTTCAAAACTGTTGTATAAAGCAGACACATACTCCAAGGAATCCATCAATTTCTGTGGCTTATGGCAAGTCTTATGACTTGACTGGTGTGCACTGCAGATCTTTGTTTAACAAAGTATTAACTATCCACAGACTTCAGGTGGAAGGGGTTTTCAATCATCATATATATATATATATTTGTAAATCCTTGCACTCACGCTCCATAATGCTTATTCTAAGTGTATTTTGATATCAATATATATAATTTTTTAAAATGTATTAATTATATGTACATAAATATATTTAATTTCATTCTAAGTGTATTTTGATATTAATATATATATATATTTATACTAAAATACACTTAGAAATATAGTTTGACTGTGTATATAAAAGTACTTATACATGATCTAAGTCCTTTTTTTTATTAATAAACTGTTTTAAACATTTTGTAACTTTAATTTTCAGGCTTGGAGAACTGCCTGACATCCCAGGCAGTTCCCCTGCAGACACTGCACAAGCCGACTGTTCTTGCCATTCATTGGGCCATTCATCGCAACATCATCACGATCACATAGCCCAGGATGGCTGGACTAGCCAAAGGGGGACTGCCTGGGATGCCATCTCCTGTTCTATACTACAGTATGTTTTGCTGAACACTGATCAAATGGACAATTTCTGTTCGAAATTTCCGAAATCCAACCCCATTGGAAATTCAAAGATTTACTAAAGCCATATGTGGTTTGAATTTGGTTGGTCCAACTTAAGCTGTATCATTTGTTCAGAAGTGCTCAGAAAATCAGTAATATCCACATGGCCACCAATATAAAGCACAGGAATCCAACATTTATCAATGATTGCATGGTGACCAAATTTAACCTGAATGCATCCAGTAGGATGATTTACTTGCTTTTTGCATGTGAATGGATATTTTTAAGTACTAGCAGTCAGTGGACTAATAGTTAAAAGAATCAAAGCAAGCAGAGGGGGTGGAGCAGCGCTGAATAACTGAACAATGAAAAGATAAAATGGGCAGCTCACCTGAACGTAGGGGATTCCCTCTAAAACCCTAAAAAAATCTAGGTAAGTAAAGCAACATACAGGTAGCGCCAAAGAAAACAAATGAGATAAGAAGTCTAAAAGACCTCCAAAAACACAATAATAGTGCAATAAAAATAGTCTTTGGTATAACCAACTGATAAAAAGACTAAAGAATACCAGGTAGCAAGACACAGTCTACAGTAATATTGCATCTTCATAAAGTGCATGTGGGACAACTTCGGCCAGTAGCAGCATATGGAAACGAACACAAACAGGGGGAGACCAATAGTGCAATGTGATAATATACTGGGTAACACACTACATAAACGGTCTAAAGTGCCAACTCACATTCCGTAGAACTATGACCAGCTCTGGATATAAGGGCGTGCAGTGGTATTATATCCCCACTTGCAAGATATTCTTCAGGCCATGGTTCACAGTAGAATGGTGACGAATTGGGACATATGCAATGACAAAAAGAGGCTATGTATATGGTAAGTATAAAATGCAAGTAATAAAAAAAATACTTACAATAGATGGAGCAGACTAACCGCTCACTGTATCAGGCATTTTTGGTATAATTCCCACCTAGGATTCTCTGTGCGGTCTTCCGTAAGGAGTATCTCTGCTTTCCACTTGGTCCAGCCACTGCACATTGAGTGTAAGGGGATCCAAAAATCACAGGGGGAACTGAACCTAGGGCTGCATGGCTGGCACTCGGCTCGGCGGCAGCGGACAGGGTGTGGGCGGAGGGTGACTGTGAAGTTACCCGGTTTAGCATTAAAACTTCACAAAGGACTCCATCTTGTTTAAAATTGGCTAGGGTTTGCCAATTACCTAGTCATGCCCCAATAAAAATATTCTACCTACCACCCCTCACCCAAATAATAGTGAGGAGGCAATAAAACTGATGAGAAAAAAAGGCTAAAGTACAGGATGTGCCAAGGCTAAAATGTATTAAACCAAAACAGGTAAAGGAAAAGAGTCAGATAAAAAAAAAAGACTTGAAAGGTGTCAGTAAAATAAAACAGCTAATGTCCTTAAGAGGATAAAATATGGTATACAGGTATATAAAAACAGTCCCAAAATGATGTCCTTCCTATCACGAGTTTCCACGTGGTATTCCTGATTGTGGCTTCACTTCATGACAACATATGAAAGAGAGCAAAACAACAGGAATATGTAAACTGAAATGTGGCAGACACAATGCACAAACCCACAGTTGCCAACTCACGTGTAATGAAGCTCAAGCTAGCTCCAGATTAATCAGCGTACAGTGGTTTAGATCCCCACTTACAGGATATCTCTCTGGTAGTTTTTCATACCAGAGTAGTAGTGAGGTGGAAAAAAAGGGAAAAAAAACATAGTGCTCTCCATTTGGGTAAGAACAGAAATAATAGTTGAAAACTTACAGTGTAGTGAGCAGACAAACCGCTCTATGTATCAGGCGTGGGTGGTATAATACTCACCTGACGGATGTCTGCAGATGTCACAGGTAGCAGGAACAGATTCCAGGTGGGAAGCAACGTACGGTGATAAAACAACTAAAAAGTATGTGGCAGAAACCCAAAAGTGAGGTAGCCAAACAATACTTAATTAGTAACAAGTAATATTAAATCCACAACGCGTTTCAGCCAATAGGGCTTTTTAAAGTGGAAAAACACACATACCTGGCACACAGACATATATAGATGGTTACAAACACATCACATTTAAAATTTGGTGGTAAAATTACTTAAAAGTCATGTGACTGAATTAAACTAATACATGTTGGAAGAAATGTAAACTTACAATTTGAAGTCTTCTTTCACTATTTCTACTTATCGTTAGTCCCAAATAAAGCCAAGAATAACTGACTGAATAATAAATGAAAAATTAATCCCGGTTTTGGAAAAAAACACGCCGCAATACAAAATCAACCATATTCACCCATGAAGGGCTTGATACATAATTAGCTTTCATAACATGGAAAACCCTTATATAGGCTCTCCAACGCTATCTCAGCTAACACTAAACATGGTAACATTTTCCACAATTTGCAATATGATCAAGAGCTCTGACCTCTCCCATGGCTTGACCCTCAGAGCTTTATTGTTTACATTACCCTGTGAAATATTACCTGTCGCCAATGGGTAGGGCCCGGGGGATTAGTAGGTCCTTCCCAATGAATATTAGAGTAGCCCCCGACCCATGGCATGGGGCTTTTGCAAGTGACTGAATAACAATGGCTGCCGGGTCACTAGATTTTAACATTCAGGAGGTACAATACCTCCATTGTAGTAATATGGGGATTTTATTGGCACCCATCGGATTTTTCTTTAATAAAAAATTTTTTAAGCTATTTTAATTTACCGGCTAGCTAACCAGCGCTGGCCAGTTAACACACAATTAACCCTCATGCAGCCAAATTTCTTTTAAAACTGTTTTTAAACAGTTTGTATTTTTTTAAAAAAAACGCCTGCCTGGATTTGATGCAACCGGGCCCTGATTTAATTAACGTGGACCAGATTTCTGGTGGCGTTTGATATGGCTAAAACCCGGACCAAATTCAGTCTAGTTTGGGGCCTGACTTACAAAATCTGGACATAGTTGAATTCTATGAAACATGTCTGTATTTTGCAGTTTGAATGGCCTTGTACAGCAACGAATAGTTTTGCCTAATTCAGGATGGGGATATTCAGGCTCTAGTGAATAACCCCACTAATGATTCAAAACAAAAATTACCTGCACACTTTCCCAAATCACTGTGCACATTTCAATGACAGGAGGTTTCGAGTACCACTCCAATCACCATTAAAGTGCAAGCCCACCTGCCCTATCAAGGCAAACCTCTCATGTCCTCTTATGTCCTACGCCAACAATTCACCTGGCTGCTTTCAACTAAAAGGCTAAATATCTAATAAGATGGATATTTTTTTTTATAAACCTCTACTCACTTATTAACCCTTAATAGGGAACACATTGGGTGGGCAGCACCACTGTAATATGGCTAATCTAACCTACTCTTATGTAACACACTTAGAAGGGGCATGGGAATAGTTTTGGCATATAGATCATGCCCCTTCAGGCTAACTGCTCAATTATCTGACATTTAGAAGTTAAAGCACTTTGTTTATACATCCCTATTCACACCCTGCATGTGGCTTACACAGCCTTCCTAAACACTTCCTGTAAAGAGTTGTCTAATGTTTATACTTCCTTTATCGCAAATTCTGTTTAATTAAGAATTTCTCATCTGCTGCTCTGTCAATTGCCTGCTAGACATTGCAGGTGCCTCCTGTGTGTGATTAAAGTTCAATTAAAAAGCAGGATATAACAACTTCTAAAGTAAACATTTTTTCATAAAGACTGTATCAGTCACAGCTTGGGGAGGTATGGCTAGCGCTGCATAAACAAAGTGATTTAACTTTTAAATTGGAGAGAATTGAGCAGTGAGACTGCAGGGGCATGATCTATACACCAAAACTGTTTCATTTACTTAAAGCTGTTTTGGTGCTTAGAGTGTCCCTTTAACAATCCCCAAATCTAATAACTAGCCACCCTAACCACTGTGTCTAGTGTTGCGTTGCAGGATTGCTTTCCAAAGCCCAGCTGTATTGTTGCCCTTTTTTCTCTTCCTCCTGCTCGCTACCGCTGCTTTTCCTTCCCAATGTAATTCTTTCATTGTATGGTTTTATATCTCTCTTTTTATCACGTTTTAAATCCTGTCACCATTAGTAGCATGCAAAGCTGGATTATCTATCAGGAAGCCTAGGCAGCTGACTAGGGTCCGGCCTTAGACAGGCTTAGACTGGCTCTGGAGGGAGGTGCAACTCTCTCAGGTATAGACAGCTTTTGGAGCTCACTTGCGTTCCCTGAGTGCCTCTTAATGACTCAGAGTGCCACAGCCACTCAGACCCCTAGTCCACGATATTGGTGCAGACCATAACGCTCACCTATCAGACCACCAGGGATCGAGATCACTTTCCACTGGACTACAAGGGAAAGGAAAGAAGGCGTTGGTCAAAACACACACACACATACTAAACACACATTCAGCCACACTCAAATTTCCCTACACACTCACACAACACTTCCACAACTCTCCAACACACAAAATTCATTACAAAATGCATTCTGTCTAGGACCTTAAGCAATCGTAATCAAGCTCTGCCGGCATGTCCACTCTCATTGTAGACACTCTATGTAACATCAGCTACATCTACTCCAGGTCTTTTTCACAGTTACAATTTTTATAAACTTTGCGAAGCTTCACAAATAATGAATGTTAGTAAAACAAGAAATTTAAATCTAGATTTTCATAAACTATATTAAACAACTACAAAACTAATAGGTTGTCCATTTATCACAATCTGTGCCATACATGATGCAGTTCTGTCACTGGTATCATAATAGTTCAGGCTGGAATAAAACATTAGTTTTATTCTTTAATCTGGAGTTTTGGCTCCCTCTAGTGGTAAAATGTATGCATTTGTTTTTTAATTTTTTTTTAATTTTAAGCGCAATATATTGATAACCATTTATACAAAACTGTATACATAGTGTGATATTATGTTATGACTAAACAGAGAGAATAGAAGAAACCCTATATTTGATTGAATCTAAGGTAAAATTAAAATAAAAAACAGTATCAGGCTAGCCTAGTAATGTCTCTATAGGGGCACAAAGTGTCCAGCCCCCAACTATAATAAGAGATAAGATCAGGTCTCTGAATTAAACCACAACCCCTAATCGTCAAAGAAAAGGTTTTTTTACAGTAAGAGCAATAAGGATATGGAATTCTCTGCCTGAAGAGGTGGTTTTATCAGAGTCCATACAGATATTTAAACAGCAATTGGATAAATACTTGCAAAAACATAACATACAGGGATATAATTTCTAATTAATGGGGTAATAGCTGCTTGATCCAAGGAGACATCTGACTGTTTTTTGGGGTCAAGAGGGAATTTTTTCCTAGTTTGTTGCAAAATTGGAAGCGCTTCAGACTAGGTTTTTTGCCTTCTTTTGGATCAACAGCAAAAACAAATGTGAGGAAGGCTGAACCTGATGGACACGTCTCTTTTAAGCTATGTAACTATGTAACTATGATATAGACAGAAAGTCCCAGTTAGGCATGATGTACTGAGAGCAACAATAAGAAAAAGGGACAAAGAGAAAAATACATAAGCAGCCCCTACCCCCCCCACAAAAAAGCCAAAGAGTAGGCCAAGTGAAGAAAAAAAAGGGGGGGGGAGGGGCAGGGGGAGCAAAAAAAAACTAAACTTAATAGAACTCTCAAATGGTCCCTAGTATACCTCAGAACCATAGTAATACTACTAGTGCCTAACTAAACCACCAGCCCTAATAAGTAGAATGTTATCATTAAAGTAAAAGTTAAAAAGAAAACGTGCTATCCATACGTAGGTCCTAACATGACCTAACAGACCATCTAAGGTATAAATATGTACTTATTAATATCAGGACACAAAGGAGAGAATTTGGAGACAGAGACGCTGCTCCATTTGATCATGACTGAAAAGTTGACATGTTCAAGAGGGTATGTTGTTCTCTGTTACTGATATTGCAAGCATATACTTTAATCTTATAAACTCTGCTATAAATTATCGCAATGGATTATTAGGTTTTTATATGTCTATATTTATATTTTTATTTAATAAAATTTAAAAAAAAAGACAAAACATTATAGCGTCCAAGACAATCCCTATTTTATATTGTATTCTCGATTATTTATATATTTTAATTAGAGGATCTCTTACTAACTAAATAATATTATGGCTAAGATACCTGTAAGGTTAGCTCGCTAAATTCTATGCGTTAAGACGTTATTGTGGATTTTAGCTGCCCACCACATTTTGCCCTTGTGTGTAATAAAAGATAGGGTTTCTTCTATGCTTCCTAGTTTTTATATTATTGGCATTCTAGGGTTACCCACTATTTGAGGAAGCACGAAGGCTGGAGACCTTGAGGCAGTTGTCCACCAGTCCCCGATCACTTTCTGGGCTGTGGGACAGTTTCCCCAATAAATATTTTATTTTTCATCGTTAACTGTCTGGAATTTCTCTTTACAGATCTCTGTATGCTGTATGTACTTATATTTGATATTTATATATAAATATAATATTTTTTCTTCCAAGTGAAAATTAAATATTGCTACATTTGTTGCCATTTTGTATAATTTTGTATACATTATCACCCTCTCAAAGTTAATGATATTCATAGTGTATTCATGATTGTGTTTCTGAATATAAACTACTGAAATGTTTTTAATGTAAAATATGTCATATTTTTACTGTAATTATGATTTTTTTCTTACTGCTACTTTTTATATCAGAATAAAACAAGAATATTTTATCTTTTAACTAAATAAAGTTTATCTTTTCCCAAAAATCAATCAAATTTGGCAAACTGAAAAAAAATAAAGATTATCTTTAAGTTACGAAAAGAGCACTCTTTGCACCGTATTCACTGCACTCAGTGTAGTGTGTGGTTATGATACAATGAGTTTGTAGGGACCTGTGACAATATTCCACCTGACGTTCTGCCCCCAAATATTTTTTTTTATCAAAAAGTTACCATGCTGTGTAAAAGTCTACTGTTCATTATTACATAGAGATGCACAGAAGCACTCAGCGTCATTAACCTGATAACCTGCACCAGGGGGTGCCCAAAAGCTAGATCCACAGATGTAGTAAAACTGCAACTTCCTAGATGCTTTGTCATTCTAAGAACATTCTAAAGGCATGCAAAACTTAATGGGAGTTGTAGTTCTACAACATCTGGGGATCTACATTTTGGGCACCCCAGCCCTACACTATCTCTGGTAACTCACCAAGACTTTGAGAAGCCAATAGTTATGGATGTGTAACTTACAATTAAATAATCCACTGACCAGTGTCTATATAACCACCCATATAAATGTAAGTGCTGCCAATTTGACTGGATTGTCTTCCGACAACCACAAAAGTGCAAAAACAAAAGAAAAAAGTGTCTCAGAAGCAGGCAAAAGTTATAAAATGTTGTCTAATCTTATATGTGTGCATGCAAACACTGATCAGCCACAACATTAAAACCTCTGACAAGTAAATAACATTGATTATATCGTTACAAATGCACCTGTCAAGTGAACAGTCGGTTATTGAATTTCATGATTTGGAAGCAGGAAAAATGGGCAAATTAAAAGATCTAAGGGACTTTGACAAGGCCCAAATGGTGATGTCTTCATGACTATTTTAGAGCAAAAAGACAAGTCTTATGGGGGTGTTCAAGGTATGCAGTAGATAGTACCTACTAAAAGTGGTGCAAGGAAGGACAACTCGTGAACCAGGGTCATGGGCACCGAAGGCTCATTGATGTATGTGGGAAACGAAGGCTAGCCCATCTGGTCCAAACCTAAAGAAGAGCTAAAGGTGTTAGAACACACAGTGCATGGCAGACCAGTCAGAGTGCCCATGATGACTGATGTTCACCACTGAAAGCACCTTCAATGGGGACTTGAGCGTTAGTACTGAACCATGGAACAATGGAAGAAGGTTTCCTGGTCTGATGATCATGTTTTCTTTTAGATTTTTTTGGATGACTGGGTGTGTCATAACCTGATGAAGAAAATGCAACTGGAAGCACTATGGGAAGAAGGAAGATCTACAGAGGCAGTATTATGCTCTGAGCATTATTCTGCTTGGAAACCTTGGATTCTGGAATTAAAGGGGATATCACTTTAACATATACCACCTACCTACAGATTGTTGCACACTGTGTACCTTCATGGTAATGGTGTTAACTTAAGGCAGTGGCCTCTTTCAGGGATAATGCATCCTGCCATACTGCAAAATTTGTTCAGGAATGGTTTGAGGAACATGACAAAGAGATCAAGGTGTTGGTTTGGCCTCCAAATTCCCAAGATCTCAATTTGATTGTGCTGAAACAACAAATCTGATATAGGGAGTCCCCACAATGCAATTTACATAGTTATATAGCTGCATAGGCTGACAAGAAACAAGTGTCCATCAAGTTTAACCTTTCTCACATGTTTTTCCTGTTGATCAGAAAGAAGGCAATAAAACAAAACAAACAAAAAAAACAGTTTGAAGCACTTCCTCCTTGGATGAAGAACCTATACCCTCCTCCCCCCCCCAAAAAAATATCCCTGAATATTATGTTTTTGCAAGTATTAATCCAGTTGCGGTTTAAACATGATAAAACCACCTCTTCAGGCAGAGAATTCCACATCCTTATATTTTTGTTACTGTACAAATCCCTTTCCTTTGCCTTAAACTAAATCTTTTTTCTTCCAATTTTAATGCGTAACCTCGTGTCCTATGTATAGTTCAGTTTATGAATAGATTTCCAGACAATGGTTTGTATTGGCCCTAAATATATTTGTATAATGCTATCATATCCCCTTTTTTCTAAACTAAACAGATTTAAATTTGATAACCTTTTTTTCACAACTAAAATGCTCTATTAATTAATTTTGTAGCTAGCTCTGCATTTACCGGACTTAAAGGATCTGCTACTGGTGTCTTGTTACCAGATACCACAAGACATGTTTAGAGGTGTGGTGGCGTTCATGTATCGATGCATCAGAGCTGTTTTAGCAGCACGAGGGGGACCTACATGAAATTAGGCAGGTGGTTTTAATGTTTTAGCTGATCTGTGTATGAAATGCATGTTATTTGGGATATATTAGCATGACCTTAAAACTTCCAAATATAAGATATTCATATACATATAAAGGAAGAGAGATTTTAAATCTGATAAATGTTGTTGTATATACATGGTGAGTGTGTGCACATCATTAATAGTGTGTGTAAAGTCTGTGTGCAGGGCCGGCCTTAGGGGTGTGCGAGCTGTGCGGTTGCACAGAGCGCCATGGAGCAAAGGGCGCCATGTGGCCTGCACAGCTCACACATGGCTGGCCGGAATAATAAAAATAAAAAAAATAAAATTGTGGCGGGGCGGAGCTTCCCATGCGGCGGGGGGCGCAGCTTCCCATGCGACGGGGGCGCAGCTTCCTATGCGGCTGGGCAGAGCTCACTGTGTGGCGGGCGCGGAGCTTCCCATGTGAAAAGTGCCGGATAACTGCTGCAGGGGAAGCAGGAAGGAGTCCCTGCTTCCCCAACAAACAGTGTCCAGGAGCTGCACTGCCTCCACAATGAACAGCAGTAACTATGTGTGATTGTCAGTGTGTGTGTGACTGTCTGTGTGTGTATGACTGTCTGCCTGTGTGTGTATGTGTTTGACTGTCTGCCTGTGTGTCTGTATGACTGTCTGCCTGTGTGTGTGTCTGTGTGTGTGAATGTCTGCCTATGTGTGTGTCTGTGTATGACTTTCTGCCTGTGTGTGTGTCTGTGTGTGTGAATGTCTGCCTATGTGTGTGTCTGTGTATGACTTTCTGCCTGTGTGTATGTCTGTGTGTGTGTGTATTCCTGTCTGCCTGTTTGTGTACAACTGTCTGCCTGTGTGTGTGACTGTCTGCCTGTGTGTGTGTGTCTCTGTGTATGACTGTCTGCCTGTGTTTGTGTATGTGTATGACTGTCTGCTTGTGTATTTTTGTGTGTGACTGTCTGTGTGTGTGTGCGTGCGCGTGACTGTCTGCCTGTGTGTGTGTCTGTCTGCCTGTGTGTGTGTGTGTGTATGCGAGTGACTGTCTGCCTGTGTGTGTTTGTGTGGCTGTCTACCTGTGTGTGTGACTGCCTGCCTCTGTGTGTGTGGATGTCTTCCTGTGTGTGAATGGCCGTCTGTCTCTGTGTGTGTGTGTGTGGCTGTCTGTCTGTGTGTATGTATGTGGCTGTCTGCCTGTGTGTGTGTGTGGCTGTCTGTGTGTGTGTGTGACTGTCTGCATGTGAGTATGTGTGTGTAAGATTGTATGTGTGGCTGTGTGTGTGTGTGTGTGTAAAACTGTATGTGTGGCTGTGTGTGTGTGGCTGTCTGCCTGTGTGTGTGGCTGTCTGCCTGTAATTGTGTGCAAGTGTGTTTATCTACCGGTAACTGTGTATGTGTGTTACTGCCTGTACCTGTGTGTTTCTGCCTGATCCTGTGTATGTGACTATCTGCCTGTGACTATGCGCATGTGGTGGACAGTGTATATGTATAACTGTGTGCATCTGACTATGGGACTGTGTGCACATAACTTTGCAAAAATATACACCTGCATTCACACACAGACCTAAATGCATGTTTTTATCTGAATTAAATAACCATCACACACAGCCCATAAACCCAGCACAAATATCACAAACAACCAATACACGCATATCACACACTGTTAATACACCCATTACAAATATCACACACAGCCAACACATAGCATACATATCACACACAGTCATTACACTTATCACATACACAGACAACACAAACATTACATCATACATGGATGACGGGGGGTGGGAGGGAGGAAGCGCTGTGAAGATTTTTCGCACAGGGCGCCTAAAGGAATAAGGCCGGCCCTGTCTGTGTGCATGTATTTTTTTGTGCCTGTTTGTGTAGACTGTGTACAGCAGTGTGTGTCTGTAACAGTGTGGGCAGCAGGATGTACAATGTGGGTAGTAGAATGTATGTCTGTGTGTATAACAATGTGGGTAGCAGCATGTACAATATAAGTAGTAGTATGTGTGTCTGTAACAGTGTGGGTAGTAGTATGCGTGTCTATAACAGTGGGAGTAATAGTATGTGTGTCTATAACAGTGTGGGTAGCAGCTTGTACAATGTAAGTAATAGTATGCGAGTCTGTAACAGTGTGGGTAGCAGCATGTACAATGTAAGTGGTAGTATATGTGTCTGTGGGTATAACAGTGTGGGTAGTAGTATCTGTGTCTGTGGGTATAACAGTGTGGGTAGCAGCATGCATAATGTGGGTAGTAGTATTCGTGTCTGTGGGTATAACAGTGTGGGTAGCAGCATGTACAATGTGGGTAGTAGTATGCATGTCTGTAACAGTGTGGGTAGCAGCATGTATAATGTGTGTCTGTGGATATAACAGTGTGGGTAGCAGCATGTATAATGTGGGTAGTAGTATGCGTGTCTGTAACAGTGTGGGTAGCAGCATGTATAATGTGGGTAGTGGTATGTGTGTCTGTGTGTATAACAATGTGGGGAACAGCATGTGTATTCTGTGTAACTGTGTTTAGTAGTGTGTGCATAGTCTAACTGCTGAGCTCTGTTTGTGTACAGAATAAATAACTAAGCTGTGTGTGTGTGCAGTGTGGGTAATTGATCTCAGTGTGTGTATAGGGTGGGTAGCTGAGCTGTGTTTGTGCAGTATGGGTAGTTGAGTTGTATGTGTGCAGTGGGTGTAGTTGAGCTGTGTGTGTGCAGTGTGGGTAGTTGAGCTGTATGCAGGGACGTATTAGCCGCGAGGCAAACAAGGCATTTGCCTTGGGCGGCATTTTTCAGGGGGCGGCAAAAAACGCCGCCCCCCAAATGCCCAGGGCAAATGCCTAGTTAGCCTTGCGGCTAACTGACATCCCGAGCGGGCGGCGCTGGCAGGCGGGCGGCTGGCGAGGGAGCACTTCCTGTGAGCTGACTGCTCAGCTCCCTCGCGCGACGCAGAGTGAGGCTGGGAGCCGGAAGATGACGTCATATTCCGGCTCCCAGCCTCAGTCTGCGGTGAGCGAGGGAGCTGAGCAGACAGCTCACAGGAAGAGCTCCCTCGCCAGCCGCCCGCCTGCCAGCGCCGCCCGCCCGCTCTGCAGCCACTGGACCACCAGGGAGAGAGACCCCCCCCGCCAGCACTCCGGTTGGGGGGGGGGATTTAAATTTAAAAAAAAGTTAATGTGTGTGTGTGTCTGATTGTGTGTGTGTGTGTGTGTGTCTGACTGTGTGTGTGTGACTGTGTGTCTGTGTGTGTGTGACTGTGTGTGTGTGTCTGACTGTGTGTGTGTGTGTGTTTGTGTCTGACTGTGTTTGTGTCTGTGTATGTGTCTGACTGTGTGTGTGTATGTGTCTGACTGTGTGTGTGTTTGTGTCTGTGTGTGTGTGTTTGTGTCTGACTGTGTGTGTGTCTGACTGTGTGTGTGTCTGACTGTGTGTGTGTGACTGTGTGTGTGTGTGACCGTGTGTGTGTTTGTGTCTGACTGTGTTTGTGTCTGACTGTGTTTGTGTCTGTGTATGTGTCTGACTGTGTGTGTGTTTGTCTGTGTGTGTGTGTTTGTGTCTGACTTTGTGTCTGACTGTGTGTGTGTGTGTGTGTGAGTGTGTGTGTCTGACTGTGTGTGTGTCTGACTGTGTTTGTGTCTGACTGTTTGTGTGTTTGTGAGTGTGTGTGTGTGTGTGTTTGTGTCTGACTGTGTGTGTGTGTGTTTGTGTCTGACTGTGTTTGTGAGTGTGTGTGTGTTTGTGTCTGACTGTGTGTGTGTGTTTGTGTCTGACTGTGTTTGTGAGTGTGTGTGTGTGTGTGTCTCTGTGTTTGTGAGTTTGTGTGTGTGTATGTGTCTGACTGTGTGTATGTGTCTGACTGTGTGTGTGTGTGTATGTGTCTGACTGTGTGTGTGTATGTGTCTGACTGTGTGTGTGTGTGTATTTAGAAGGTGGGGCGGGGGGAAGGGTTGGGTGGGGATGGCGCGGGGGGAGGGGGGCGCCTGAGTTTTGTCCTGCCTAGGGCAGCACAAAACCAAGATACACCACTGGCTGTATGTGTGCAGTGTGGGTAGTTGAGCTGTATGTGTACAGTGTGGGTAGTTAAGCTGTATGTGTGCAGTGTGGGTAGCTGACCTGTGTGTGCAGTGTAGTTGAGCTGTATGTGTGCAGTGTGGGTAGTTGAGCTGTGTGTGCAGTGTGGGTAGTTGAGCTGTGTGTGCAGTGTGGGTAGTTAAGCTGTGAGTGTACAGTGTGGGTAGTTGAGCTTTATGTGTACAGTGTGGGTAGTTGAGCTGTGTGTACAGTGTGGGTAGTTGAGCTGTGTGTGCAGTGTGGGTAGTTGAGCTGTATGTGTACAGTGTGGGTAGTTGAGCTGTGTGTGCAGTGTGGGTAGTTGTGCTGTGCGTGTGCAGTGGTGTATTTTAGTTTTGCGCTGCACTAGGCATGACTAAACCTGGGCACCCCCCTAATCTAAATTTGCCCCACTCCTTCCTGTCAAGGCCACACATCTTCCTCTTTAAAATACACCTTTTCCTGCTACTTTTAAAGGGAAACTATAGTGCCAGGGAAGCGAAGCTGTTTTCCTGGTACTATATTCTCTATAGTGCCTCCTCTGCACTGAAAAGGTTAAAATCCCTTTGGTCACTTACCTGAATCCAGCGCCAATGTCCCTCGGTGCTGGGTCAAGCTCCTCCTCTGCGCTTATATTAGGCTTCCCCATAGGAAAGCATCTATTTCCTATAGGGATTTAGCAGATGCCTGATGTCCTAATGCACAGCATGAGGACATCCAGCATCAGTTAGGCGACTTTTGGTTGCCTAACCACCCTGAAGTCCCTCTGGTGGCTGTCTGGTAGACAGTCACTAGAGGTGGAGTTAACCCCTCAATGTAATTATTGCAGTTTTTGAGAAACTGACAGACACACACTGGCAGATACACACTGACAGTCACGCGCACAATGACAGACACACAGACGTCACTGACAGTCAGACACACTAATTTGACACACATTTATTGACAGTACACATTGGCAGTCACACACATACACTCAATGACAAACACAGACTCACTGATTTGACACACACACATTCACTGACACACTCATTCATTGACAGACACACACGCGCACTGACAGACACACACTCACTGACACTCATTGTCAGACACGCTGATAGTCACACAATCAGAGACTCTCACTGATTGTCACACACACAAAAACACATGCATTAACAGACACACACATGCACTAACAGACACTCAGACACTCACAGACATACACCCTCTCAGACATGCACACATATACACCCACTCAAAGACATACACACACACTCACAGACACATACACACACTCAGACACACACACACACACTCACTCACTCACATTTACACTCACAGACACACACATATACTCACAGACATACACACATACACTCACAGACACATACAAACACTCACAGACATACACACACACAGTCACAGTTACACTCACAGACACACACATATACTCACAGACATACACACATACACTCACATACATACACACACTCACAGACATACACACACACACTCACAGACACATACTCACAGACACACAGACACATACACACACACTCACATACTCACACATACACTCACAGATACATACACTCACAGACGTACACACAGTCAGACACACACATATACTCACAGACATACACACATACACTCACAGACACAGACACATACACACACTCACAATCATACACACACAGAGTCACATTTACACTCACAGACACACACTTATACTTACAGACATACAGACATACACTCACAAACATACACACACTCACAGACAAACACACACACACTCACAAACACATACTCACAGACACATATACACACACTCACAGACACACATATACTCACATACATACACACATACACTCACAGACATGCACACACACTCACAGACACAAACACACACACACTCACTCACAGACACACAGACACATACACACACTCACAGACACACACATACACTCACAGACATACATACACCCAGACACACACACTCACAACTTAATAATGTAATAAAATATTTACCACCCAGCCTCCCTACCTGGAGAGCTGGCGTGGATCCGTCCCATCGGGTTCAAGGGGGGCTGCTGTGAGGTGGGCGACGAGGTAGCTCTGATCTCTCTGCTCTGCTCCCTCGTGCCGCAGGGGCTGTGTACTGATGCTGGTAGCCGGAATATGACGTCATATTCCGCCTCCCACTGCATCAGTAAACGGCGCGCAATGGAGCAGAGCAGGGAGATTACAGCTCCCTCGCCGCCTTGGATGGGAAGCCGCCCGCCTGAGGAGGGGGGGGTCTCTATTAGCTGGCTAGCATGTCAGCTCTTGCCCCCCCCCATGACAGGGGAATCCCACTCCTCAGTGGGCGTTTGGGGGTGGTATTTTTGCCGCCCCCTAAATAGTGCAACCCAAGACAAATGCCTAGTTTGCCTTGGGCTAAATACACCCCTGGCTGTGTGTGTACAGTGTGTGGGCAGTTGCGCTGTGTGTGGATAGTTGAGCTGTATGTGTGCAGTGTATGGGTAGTTGCGCTGTGTGTGTGCAGTGTGGGTAGATGAGCTGTATGTGAGCAGTGTATGGGTAGTTGAGTGGTGTGTGTGCAGTGTGGGTAGTTGCGCTGTGTGTGTGCAGTGTGGGTAGTTAAACTGTATGTGTACAGTTGTAGCAGGCCTAGGGTAACCCAACTGGTTACCTCAGTTAATTCCCTTCCTGCAGCCGGCTGGGAAAAAGTAAGGGCATAAGGAGACCCATTTTCATCCCCCCCAGTAACTGGACGACACACAGTCCTGGAGGTACGACACAATTTTATTGGCCACACCCAGCTTTTATGCATAACCCCGTGCAAGGGGTTTACCACACAAACATGCAAGGACACATCCCAATATCCTCCCCCTTCCTAGGGCCCCAGCACGAGAAGGGACTCTGCTCCCTTTGTACTAAGAGCCTGCCACTAAACCCACAGGGTTTCCCACACCAACCGCCAGGCCTCTGTGCATGGGAGTCTAGGTGCAGAAAAAAACAAAAACGTCCCTTTGTCTTCCAGCCACAGAAACGCTTTCCCACGGGAAAAGAGCTGGTATTTTTGTCCATCAGGCTCCTGAGAGCCCGCCAAACTCGTCAGTGCCCCAAAAGTGCCCACACCAATCTCAGGGACTCTCACTTCGGTTCCTCGACCGACTAGTCTCTGTTCATGAGGTCCTGGTGTGAAACCCAGACAAGGGAAGTGTCTCCTTTCGGAGGATAAATGCTCCCCCTGGCCAGCATTCGTCTATACTGCGAGATTAACAACAGGTGGAACTTTATGAGGCAGCACCACACTGGATTGGCTTAAGGCTATTTGAGGTGGTGCCTAAAGGATTTTAAACATGGATGTGGCAAGAAGTTGTTGGTGTGAGGTTGAAACAAATTTCGCCTGGGGCTTCTGTATCTATCAGGCAAAGGGAATTTTTCCAATCTGGAGTTTCCTCATTGGTGGGAACATTCTGCTATACCTTGGAACTGGTTCTCTCTGTAATGGTACAAGTGAGCAAAAGTATTTTTGAGACCTAAGCGGGGACTAAACGAAGGGCAAGATCCCAAGGTTTGCCAGAGTTTAAAATAATTAACCATCACACAATACCCAAAGTCAACACCAGTGGGAGTAAAGAAGGGCTGCCTGGGGCTGCTGTATCTCTCGGGCAGAGGGAACTTGCCAACATTTCCAATTTGGAGTTTCCTTATTGGTGGGAACATTCTGATATGCCTTGGAACTGGTTCTCTCTGTAATGGCACAAGTGAGCAAAAATATTTTTGAGACCTAAGCGGGGACTTAACGAAGGGCAAGCTCCGAAGGTTTAACAAACACACAATACCCAAAGTGGAAACCAGTGGGAGTAAAGGGATAAAAAAAGCTAAATTATGCAGATTATAAGAAGATTCCTCTATTAAGATTCCTATAGTTATGTGCATATATCCCCTTTTTTCTGAGAATCTGTTCCACGAACTGTACTCATGAAATTGGGCTTGAATTTGCTGTATCTGGTTGCGGCATTGTGGAATGCCGGTGGAATGCAGTTGGACTTCATGTAGAACGCAAATGCGTCCCTGGCGGAACAGGAAGGAAGCAAGCGCCATGCTTAATTGAAAACGAGGCTTGGAACAAACTGAAAGCAGAAGCAGTTCAAGGCAAGATTAACAACAAGTGGAACTTTATGAGGCACCACCACACTGAATTGGCTTAAGGCTATTTGGGGTGGCGCCTAAAGGATTTTAAATATGGATTGGCAAGAAGTTGTTATACAGACGATGGAATGCCCTGATGAAGTCCGAAGTTAAATGAAATGCGTAGGGCACAGAGATTTGTATAGTATTTATATTATTTACTAAAAAAAACTATCTATTTTGTAAATTGTTCCTGCTTCATGAGGTGCTATATGAGTTTTCCTGTATCGGGTGAGGTGGAATATTCAAGGGTTTTTCACTTTGTTGCGAGTGCAACCTAATAAAAAGTGTTTACTGTGTGATATAGTTTTGTTTGTCCTTCTCTCCCACATGTTATAATCTGGATTAAAAAAAGAAAGAAGGTTCTGCCATTACTTATTTTATTCTGCCAATACTCAACCTTAAGTGTGAGTACAATATACCCCAAATTTCTGTTTGGTGTTAATATTTATTGTTTTATTGTGATCCTCCTGTGTTTCATTTTTGTTAATTATATGGGTTTTTTTTGTCTATTGAGAAGAAATTGAGGACTCTTCTTAAAATCTGCATAATTAAAGGATAATTTATCTTTTTTACCTCTTTACTCCCACTGGGGTTCACTTTGCGTATTATGTTGGTTCATTATTTTAAGGTTTTTTTTTTTGCCAGAGATTGTCATGTTTTAAGTTTTTTTGTTTTGTTTTCTTTAGTAAATTGATTCATCTATAGGCATTATTTTTCTGGACCAATCACCTCCACAGACCATATGGAGATATCTACTTGGCATTCATTGTTTGTGTTGGAGGGGAGGGTAATGTGACTGGCAGCGACCCTGGTTTCCTCTGTTTGGTTGTACTAAGCTCTCTGCTGTACAAATCCCTTTGATGTAAGGAGAACATATGGCTAATTTGTTGTTGTTTTTTTCTACCTATATTGGCTTACCAGCACTTGGCTGGATACTATCTTGTTAGTAATCCTGAGCACAGTGTAGAAGTCAGACAGTGAATAAACATGCAACTTGCAGCTTGGTTTGTAAAATTCCAAAAACATGTTTGAGCTGCAGTGATAGCGTTTCCAGTCGAGCTGTGTGATTAAGGAACATTTCGTAATATTAACAGTTTCTCCGTTGAATGTGCATGAAGGTACAGTGAATGTAGTAAATGCAATAGCAGAAATAAAAAAAAAAACAACAAAACAGTCATTCTATCTTCTTTAGGTAAGAGAACTAAATAAAATGTTGAAATAGATATTAAATGAAGATGAATAGAGAGTAGCACACACAGATTTTATAGATTTATGAAGCTTTTAAAGGAGAATCTTCGCTTTTTGGAATTTTTATATGTTTACTTATCCCTTATTTTTTTTTTTTAAATATGTGTTTGTGAGCTATGAAAAATAAATTAGAAGTGGAAATCCACCTCTTTCCTGAAACATGGTGCCTCCATATTGGCCCCCTGTTGCGCATTGTCATGTCATTGTCATTGTCAACGGTGGCCGTTTGCACCCGTTAGCAAACAGAGCGTAGAGATAGGGGGAGAAACAGACACATTTTCAGTGTATCCTCCTCCAATGCATTGTATGCCCGGGGTGTGCCAGGACTGGAATAGCTTATGATATTAACTGATACATTTTAATATATATTTAACAAAAAATGGAGCTTTGCTTGGAAAAAATGTTAACACAAGTTGTAGGTGGTTTTCAATGATTTATTCAATGGTGAAACTTCAAGATAGGTGATGGTTCCCCTTTAAAGGATCTACAGCTTGCTTTGTATGGATATATGTTTGTTTGCTTGTGCATGTGTTTGTTAATTTTAAGGGCATCGTAATGATTGTATGCTTTGTATGTGAGCTGTTTCTTGTATGCGAGCATTTCTTTCCTATTTCGCATTGTTGTATGTAAACAGATGGCTCAAAAGTACTCTAAAACAATTGACAGGGTTTATCTGAAGACCAGTTCAGGAACAAAACAAAAAAATGGTATATCGACACTATGGAAACCAAAGCTGACAGTGGATGGAGCCTTGAATCGGGTCCTTGAATCGGGTCTTTGAATCTAATTTTGGCCTTATTTCACTGTTAGTCCTATACCCCTGTGTAATGGACCCCTTATACTCTGAATGAGTATATCCGTTGTAATTCTTATAAGTTCCACGTGAAACAGTGATTATAGCTCTGGTATACCCAAACATCAGCCTAGACTTGATGAAGGGTACAAGAAGACTATTTTATTATGGCCAGATGGCCCACTTTATACACAGTAAAATACTCCAAGAACACTCCCACAACACACCCCTTTATTTCTGTGTCAGAATGACTAAGCATAAAACATAAAAATGCCCCAAAACATCATAAAAATATGTAGTAACCCCACTTAAATAGCCCTCATCTGAGCGCCCAAGTTCTCCAAATAGTGCTCAGATCGATGCAGTGTAGGGGAAATGCCACTGTGTTAAAGTTCTGACCGGCCACACACATGGTCCTATGCCCAAAACAGTTCCTGGGCGTTTGATGCTTTCGACACTCAATTTTTCAGGAGCTCCTGTGGCCGCTATACAGGGGCTCTGCATGAGTCTTTGGTAGCATTTGTTCCCCTTAGTGTCAGGCACCTTCCCTCCAAAAAGCGCTCTCCAGGCATATTTCAAAGCCCCGGGAGCCACACGGTCACCTTATGCCGAAATCAGTTCCATAACATTCATGGCTAAGTTCCACTGAGGTGACCGGGAACCCACAAAGTCATCATGCTGAATTTAGTTCCATAACGATCGCGGCTAAGTACCGCTGAGGACAATTCATGGGTTTCTTCATGTGAATGGCCATCAGGGAGCTACTGTTCGGCTCCATCCGAATGAAGGAAAAGTGCCGAACCAGAGGCACCCAGGGAAAGCTGCTAATGGCGGCTGGAGAGATTTAACTCCCGAAAAGTGTCTTTGTATGTGGCTCATAGTCCTTGGACAGGAGTCTAGCTGGCAGGCACCTCCAGGAGTTCGTGACCAACATCCTGGTTAAGGAGTGTTTGTCATATCTTCCCCCTCCTGGGGAGACTAACCAGACCTCTTTAATGCAACATTTTTGGAGTTAATTATAAAGTACAATAGAGTTTTATTGCCGTGAGTGCTGGTTTTTAATGCAGTTGAATGAACAATTAAAGGGTTATTCCAAGTATTATAGAGCCCACTGTAGTAGTTATTATGCAAAGAGTAGCCTGGTATGTTGCAAGGTGTAGCCAGTTTCTCCAGTAAGGTTGCAAACCTGGGTCTCCTCCAGGCTCCAAGGCAATCTTGCCTCCTGGGTGACTTGCATCTAGCTTCTGCAGAGCAGCAAAGACTGAAAAGTTATCCACTCGCCATTCATTGGAGGAGAACATCATCCGACTGCTCTGAGCCAATGGATAACATACAGAATTAATGTTAGCCAGCCTGGATATCTTGTTCCGGGCCTGCTAATGATGCCCCTGTGATGCTGAGATGGAGCCACGATATCTAATGGGTTTCATATTATTATTTTTTGCAACTTGAATTTTATTGGGTTTTTAGTTAAAGAGCATGAGGCAATACAATGATAAATCCACACATGGCTCCACATCAGTATTACATCTAAAGCGTGGTTAACAGCACTGTGTAAATAACATTTGACATACTAGAATACATCGCACAGATGCACTTTAGTAGATGGTTATTGAATTATGGTTAAGTGCTTCAGTGTTTGCAGTTCAGTGATGCATTATCTCAATGCTTGTTTAATATAATAGCAAAGCAAATCAAAAACACAAGCAAAAGTAGGTGGTATGAACAAATTAAAGCTTTAACCTACATTTTTTTACCTGTGTTTCAGTGGTGTTATGTTACAGTTTCATTCAACCCCCATTGAAAAACAGGTTTATTGTCAAAATTTACATGGGGCAGAGCCAAGCAGCCAAGCAAGACGGACGCACATTGCATGGGCTCCCTACTTCACCGCGATAATAATAGCAATCAAGACTCCACAGTGACCCGAAAACGGAGACATGGACACCCACCCCCCAACGGGCCGCAAGAGTAAGAAACAAAAGCCCGACAAGTCCAGGATGGGTATGAATATTGGGGATCTACTGAGACAAGCGCATGGTGAAAGCGGACTCAAGATGGCCGCTGCATACGATGCCTTCTGAACTGCTGCTAGACAGGGGGACAGCTATCATGCCACCTCCACCTTACAACCAGGCAACCCCTCAGAGTGCTGACTCTCAGCCTGTGACCACGACCACCCTGAAGGAACTGCTTGCCAACCTTCAGAAAACCATTCAGGCTGACGTGGCTTGCCTACACTGTGACCTCTCGGACCTTGTGAGTCGCATAGAGACCATGGAAATGACATCCACACAGCAGTCTAAACAGCTCGCCTCTCTAGAAGATGAAGTGCAATGCCTTAAAAGCAACAAGTTACCTTCGAGCAGCGCTTTGCCATACTGGAAGACACACGACGCTGCAAAAATATCAAGGTATGAGGAGTACCCGATGAATTACCCATGGCAGAACTCTCACACATGGCGCGGAGGCTGATTGGGGCCTTGCTAACTCCCAAACAGGCCAAAAGCATTTAAATAGATGGCACCTTCTGAGTCCCGAAACCCCAGAGAGCACCGGAGTCTGCCACTAGAGACATAGTGGTACGATCTACCTGCAACAGGGATAAAGTACTGACTGGCGGCGCTGAAGGGGACATCACCTTACGAATTCGAGAATATGTTGCTGACATTTTATGTCGACCTTTCAGGGGAAACACTGTAATGGAGAAGATCCCTGCAACCCTTTACAGCAGCACTCTGAAACAGAGACATTTGTTACGGATGGGGCTCACCGAGGAAGCTTTGTGTCATGCAGGGCACTGTTACCCACGAGGTTCGCAAACTGACCGAGGCAGCAGCCTTACTTGAGATCCTGGGCCTCCTGCAGGACTCTATGGCCTGGCCTGGCCCACATGGTGCCTCAGTGCCACCTCATACATAGGACATAGCAAAAATTACCCCCTTTTTTTTTATTTTTTTAAAATTCTTTATTTTATTTGTGCATAGCGTGAGCAACCATGTTTGCACTGCCACGATAGCTGGTGCAAGCAAATTTGCAAACATATGTTAACATTGGTATGGCGAAAAACATTGCACATTTTTTTTTTTTATATAGTCATAGTAGGAAACATGTTAACGGTTAAACAAACTTAGTAGTTGATTGCCTATGGGCGAGTTAACCCGCTAAAATCTTGCTTCATGCTAGATTGTCGTGTGATAGGCATGGTGAAATGCTAGATGCTAAGAGCTGGGCACAACAGATGAAACAGTATAGTGAGGCTTAACATATATCAGGTAGTTCTGCGCAGATTACACAGTACAGTTGAAATGACAGAGTGTGCTATGTGTTTGCATGTTGTACTGATGCGTTATATGTTAGTGCCTTCAGTGAGTCAATGGGAGCAAGGCGAAATGGCAGGCATGTTGTGCACTGTAAGTAAGAGGGAAAAGTGAAACATGAGGCAGAGGATTATACTATATCAGGCTGTAGTATGTCTTTAAACAGGCTTTGTTCTAGCCAACATTGCTGCATGTTATGGCATAGTAAAACATACATATATCTCGTTTACTCCAGGCTTTACTTCAGAGACACTATGCTTGGTTACACATAGACTGACTGCTTAGTTTTAACGGGTGAGGGGCCTGCGCTGTCATACTCCAACTGTGACTACCTAGCTAGATAATAACAAATAACGGGGGTACATAGATATAAAATGAGTCCCGCAGAGCGCAAGCTTTAATGAGGCTGTATCTGTAGAGGTCACGGGTTGCAGTCTCTGGGTTCCCAATCTGGGGTTTCATCTCGCTCCGGTGCTTGGTAGGCTCCTCTCATGCCCAGGCGGTGCCTTGGCGTCCCCTGCGCTGTCTTATTAGTGTGTGGCAGCAGTTGTGGTGTCTCAGGTCCAGGCTGTTGAGGTGGGCTGTTTCTGGCTGGGTGCAGGGTGAGTGGCTTGATCTTTCGGCCCCTCAGGTCTGTCTTTGCGGGGCTGGCAGCGCTGGGGTCTGGTGGTCCCTATGTATTTATATTGCAGGGCTTGTCCTGTGGGGTCCTGCTCTTTTTATGCCCCCTTTGTTTGTGCCAGTTAACTATAGCCTGTACCTTGGTTCGTCCCAGCGTAGTCAGCCAACATATCTCTGGGGCAGTCTGTGATGGTGGTCAGGTGGTGCTGGTTGGTCTCCCCTGCGGTCAGCTTAATTATGCGGGTAGGTCGCGCACATGGCTGGCGTGCGGCGGCCATCTTGAGGAGCGCTGCCCGATGATCCTCGGCAAGGTGGTTGTTTTTAGGCCCTGATTGGTGCACCAGTAGTTGCCTGTGTAGACCGGGATGACCCCCCCGGTCCAGAGGGGGGAGGGGGAGCCAGCCGCCGGCCGGAGACCCAGGAGAGCGGCCGTCTTGTCCCGGCTCAAGCTCCCACGTGTTCCGGGACCTTGTCACGTCGTTGCTGGTGCCAGGCAGGGTCTTGGCGGGTGTCTTTGTGTTCCCCAGCAGCTGGGGGTCGACTTGGTCGCCGGTGTGTGTTGCTGGGTAAGTGTAGTCTCCGGTTAACGCCGATTTACCGGGCCCGGAGCAGGAGCTCAGACAGAGCACGTCTGATCCCGCCGGCGGTCAGGCCCCGCCCCAAAAAATTACCCCTTTTGTTCCAGCGAACAACCATACTACAGCCACAACCTGAACAAACATATTGTTTTAAAATATTATTGATTGTTTTATTGGTTAATGCCTGCAAATGTTTTCTATGCTTTTAGACACCTGACATACACAAAGTCCTTTCATCACCATTGAGGGTTAGACGGGCCTTCCAACGCTACCCAACCCCCCGACTCTGTACCTTTGAAGACCACTCAGCAGTACCCAGGGGCGTAAAATTAATAAAGCCCAGTCTACTACCCACCAACCCAAGAGGAGCACAAAATCCACCAGGTTAAACCCTGTATAGTATCGTAGCCTAAACGAAGATAACACGCTAACACCACACTACTCGCTTCAATTTCTTCTTAGTCTCATTCATGTTCACTATTTTATTTTGTTTTCCTTTTACGGGCCTCCGCACACACGACCCCTAACCCAAGAAACTCAGAGTCACTCACATGATGTAACACCTTACAGCTTAAGTAGCATAATGAGGCCCGTACCGAGGCCACCCAATAGCCTCCACTAGATGAGCAGACCCAAGCTTCTTCATACCCCAAATACCTCACCTCAATGTATCAGACACCACTAAGACAGAGTACCTGTAATATTGTAATTGAACCTAACATTGTTATTGTCTGTATTACGCTGGCAAACTACTACTCCTCCACAACGTTGTGGTGAACAAAAATAAAGAATAAAATAAATAAATAAATAAATAGCTCAATACAACAAATGATGTTTCCCACAATTCAACAGAAGATGCAACTGATAACGGGTGTTGATCATTTTTATAAATGGAATTTAAATTTAAAACATAAAACCTTTTTTGTTATAATATAAAATCATGACTTGATCATTTGTTTGGAAGTATAGCCATCCCATAATCTAACTGCTTTTAACTGCTTGCTTTTACCTGGAATTGAAGTCAACGCCATTTGTTCAAAGGCAATGTTGGTTGAGATTTGTTGCATTAGTTTAGTCTAGTGTTGAGATGGAAGGATGCTTTCATTCCTTGGCCAACAATGCAATAGGGTGGTATATAATTTGAGTTCATGGTTTGGTATTCCTCTAGGAGTTTATGGAACAAGAATGTTTTAATTGATACTTCTATGGGACAGTGCACATTGTCTTTTATCACCTCTGCTACCTTATTCCAATATTGCTTTACCAATGGGCATGTCCACTAGACGTGAAGAATTGTTCCCTCCTCTGCACTGCATCACCAACATATATTGATTATGTTTGGATATATACATGCTAATCTATGTGGTACTAAATACCCCTCCTGTCTATCCGTGGTAAGTTGTGTATAACATAGAGACAGTGTTTTATTGTGAGGAAGTTGGTATAGACACATTTTTTCAAAAACTGTTAGTTCATTCATTAAATTTAAATTATATATGTATAAACATGTATAAAATAGAAATTAAAAGATAAATCTAAGTATGTCTTTTTTTTAAATCCTCCTTTTTAAAAATAAATTGCACTCACGCTAAAGAATTGAGTTAATGCCCACCCACTGTGGGCAGTAAGGAAATGTTACCATCAAAAAAGATACATAAGTGAGAGGTAGGTGTTAAAAGGTTGACTATCCCGATTTATATCAACAAATTAATTAATAAGTATGGTGTAGAATGTTTTAGTATTAGCATGTAGTCATTAAAAGCATAATGTTAGCTTCAGTACATATTATAAACCATCACAGTCATGCCATCTTAATCAAACAAAAAAAGTTACCTGCTCTCTTCCCAAATCCCTATGCATATTTAAACAAATGGAGGTTATTTAGTTACTCCAATGGCCACCTGCCACGTCAAGGCAAAACTCTTAGGTGGGTCCTACACTAACCTTTCACCTTGCTTCCTTGAGCTTCTGGCAAAATATCCATCTATTAAGGGTTGATAAGTATGTAGGGGTTTATAAAAAAAAATACTCCTCCATGTCTAATTAAAGATATTTTTGCAGGTAACTTTTTTCATTTGGTTTTTACTGTATTTATTGGGGCTGATGTGTACTGTAGTCGTTGCTCTCACCCAAGAGTAGTGGGAGTTTGAGCGCAGGACCTGTTTTTTGGTATTTATATCATCTTAATCGTTAGCCTCACATGCCAATTATTAAATGCCCAAGAAGAAAGGGCTTGAGGTTTTTTTTTTTTCTTTAAATAAAGTTATAATCTTTCTGAGGAACACACATGTTGGTTAAGAATTTAGAATATAATGCATCTTATGATATAATCTATTGCCTCGGCTCTTGCCATAGGTACCTATGTTCATCCCCATTTGTGTTAAATAACTGGCACAAGGCTGGTATAATTACCTTACTCAAATTATAAGACACTAGTTTTCCTGTGATAGGGTCATAACTGTTACTAGAATTGAAATATTTAGGGGAGACCCTGACAGCACAGCCTATAGTAACATGGCACATAGTGGTACCCAAATTTATATCATAAAGTGAGACCTATAAAAGCTAGGTACAGTAAGTATCTCTCATTCTCGCTGTGAGTGCATGCTCGTATAAACACCAAGAGCAAAGCAAATTGATAGAACATTCTATTTACTTCAGGTCCTCCTAAGAGCAGACATAGAACGCTATCCTATAAGCGGTGAGATAGCATTTAACGTCAAATTAACAATCATACAGTCATTGGTACACTCATCTGACTAATAGGCCTTTTTAGAGTTGATTGTTCTCCATTTGGATCGAAAGCCTGGCTTCTCCATGGACTTTTTGTCGGGGAATCCGGTCGGTAGCCCCATTGTTGGAGTAGTTTAAGTCCTTCTGCTACGGACGCTAACAGGATCATTCTACTCTCTTTGGAGAGTAACAATTGGGCTGGAAAACCCCAGCGGTAGGGAACCAGGTCTATTATACTGGTTTGACACAATTCTATTTGTTTTTCCATTTGTTTCACTTGATTGACCAACTTGTTGTGGGCAGAATTGAGTTCCTCCATCTTGTGTTCCATGTGTGTGACAGCCGGGAGTCCAAATTCTTCTTATTTTTCTTTTTCTGATATTACATCATTCATAATAATTTGTAGCTTGTCAGCCATACCATCCAGCAGGTTTTGTAAAATCTCCAGAGTGATCCAGGCAACCTTTGATGGAGATTGGCTACCCATGTTCTCACTCTTTTCTTTCTCTGCGCCATCTTGGGTCGGCGAGAGGAGAAACTTAGATTGGGATGAACAGGCCGTGACAAAGTCACATTTTCAGGGTTTTTACATGCCCTCTGTTGTGACTTTACGCTGATTGTTTTCAACCTTTAGATGCATTGTTAAAAGCTGCTGTAATTTGTTGCTTTTGAGCCTCTGGATACGGAGCTCCACTTCTAGTCGACCATCCGGCTTGAGTTCCAGCCACTCCCAGGTTTCACAGTTAAACACTGCAGATACATACTCCAGGCACCATAACCACTTTAAATCAATGATGTGGCTATGGGGCTTGGAGTAACTCTTTAATACTGAATGCCTTTGGCTTAGCACCGCAGGTGCAGAGTTTACAAATAGGTTCAGGTAATCCTCTGAATCAATGTGATTCATAGAATACATTACAGTTGGACTTCCAAGTAAATATACTCGGGAGTGGCCGTACAATTTATCCTTTGGCTGAAGGCCGCGTTTTTTTGGATTTTTTTTTTTGCCATCTAGAAACACCTTTGATAATGACATCTACATTTTCTGATTTTGTAATCCAATTTGCATTATTTAGCCTTATTTCACGTAATTAATTATAGCACATAAGAAGCACGCATTTATCACCTTTTACATTGCTTCTCAAATGACTTGGAAAGAACGCACCCAAGTGTTATTCAGCTATGGAAGAAAACTTGCTGTATTTGGATATTATTTCAATTTAATTTTAGATCATGCTTCAAACACCCTCTGCTTTCAATATTCATTCCATTTCTTTCTTACATCTGACCTGATTCTGTCTAGTCGATGACAGAACATAGCTCAGGAAAAAAACAGACAAACCATGTTGCCTGTTCAGAACCCTCTTGCGTTTCACAAAATCTTGGGCAAGAATACTAAAATATATAACTGAAAAAGAGATTAGAAATATTTTTAAAACAGTTAACCTTGCTATAGCTAAAAGTGTAACTGAAATGCTACACATTTTATTGTTGTATATTTAATTCAAGAAATATACATTGGCCACTAGGGGGAGTGTCAGCTCTGCTGACGAAAAAGCAGCCGATAATCCTTAGCCTAATGTTTAATAAAATCAGAGCTGTCAATATGAAAAGTGATCAGATCCACTTTATGAGATATGAAGGGCATACGACTTACTTGGCATATGCATTTAGATAGTTGCTTTACTTTTTTAAACAAGCTACTCTTAGTTCTCTTCTGTGTAGAGTTCTCTATAATATGGCAAGCCATTAACTAATTGGTAAGCTCATATCTGTTGTTTTTTTTCTGTTTATAGAAAATGATTACTCAGAACCAGGGTGGGAGTAATCATACTTTGTTAGTTACTACCCGGGAAAATACATCTAGTGAGTCTCAATAAATTGTTTAGAATATATATATAATTTCTAAATGTAAAGACGTTGACATAATGCTCTAGATGGACTATTTAAACCTTATAAAATAATTCAGTTATCCAGATTTAATTGTATCTTGGATGAAACAATGTGACGTCAGAAGGGCCTTGGAAATAAGCAAGGAGGACTATGCTCAAATCTGAATTCAAGTGAAGTTTAAAGATTTTAAAGTGACACTATAGTGTTAATAATGCAAACATGTATTCCTAACAGTATAGTTTTGAAATAAATGTTAAGGTGCCCAGTCCCCCATTCTCTGGGGTGAAAAAGTAATTTTACTTACCTTATTTCCACCGCCGCGCCAGTCTCACTACAGCTTGCTCCGCCTCCATGGTTGAGATCATCAGTCTTGATGATCTAACTCAATCCAATGCTTTCCCATATGAGACAATCACACATGCACAGCAAAACTCAGTGCTGAGCCAATCAGCATCTCCTCATAGAGATACATTGAATCAATGCATCTCTATGGGAAAAATTCAGCATCTCCATGCAGAGCGTGGAGACACTAACAAAGGTGCTGCACACTGTGCAGAACTGAGATAGAAAGCATCTCTAGTGGCCGTCTGAGTGACAGATGTTACTAGGCAGCAATGTAAACAATGCCTTTTCATTGCTGAGTCTGCAGGGACAGGCTTTAGATACCAGAACAATTACAGTAAGCTGTAGTGATTCTGGTGACAACGGTGTCCCTTTAATTTTTTGTTTAATTAAACAAGCAGGGACCTGGTTAGTAGTGCCCAACAGGGCATAATAAAGCAAAAAAAACAAACAAAAAAAACAAACAGATTATGGAGAAAAGAGTTATAGTAAACCGGATTCCTTTTGTCTTAATGCATTGGATATTTGTATATATGGAGTGTTACTTTATGCATAGATTGTAATAAGTACATGATTTACTTTTATTGAGAACACTACAACTATACAACAATGTGTAATTACTTCATTTTAGATTTAGGTTCTTCAAATTCAAATTTATGGACATGCTCGCAAACATAAATACAGAAACTAGTTAACTCACTAGACAGAAAAAATAAAACTGATACAATGACAGAGAGAGAAACAGTATTAATAGACAGACAGATAGATATTGGGGATTGATAGAAATATTACTATAGATATCTTAAAACCTCAAGACATGGTATATAGCTAAAAAAATAAAACATGTTTGTTTATCAGAGTTATTTTTGAGATTCAGTATAAAATAAAAATAGAAAATAATAAACACAATAGTCATACTAAACTCAACTTCACATAATGGTCTGACAAAGCGTATTGTCCAGAGTTCCATTGATCAATTGCATCCTAAAGGTTCTCCCGTTGAGGCTGCTTGCCTACAATTGAAATCATGAAATGTCATATTTCACATTGTTAGCTCTCGGAATGAAACTTTTGTAAGAAAGTTTGCCCCCTTCCAAGTTCCCCACACCTAACTTTATACACATCAACAAATCATTCAGTCAGATTCTCTGGAAAAACCACAGGAAAAAAACAAACAAGCAGCAATTTAGTAAATACCTCCTGCCTTCCGTACCAGACTCCAAGTTCTCTTATTTTATTTAAAGGCCACTTCATTGTGAGCTAACACTTTGAACGTGATTGTCATCTACCAGGCACAGTCAGTTAACAGCTTTTTTTTGTCTCCAATTGTCTGATTTTGTTACAAAAAAAGAGACAACTGCCTCTCACAAACTGCAGGACACTGGCGGCTATAAAAAAGCAATCCAGTTTCTTTAGAATAATATTTCTTGGTTTTTGGTATTTCGTTTTTTCTATTTTGTGTCTCTAGAACGCTTTCTGGACAATAGTGGAATTCTGAACAAAGCAGTATAGCCTTTATGACATTCAGCTGCGATTTGTTTCTCATAATGAGGAGAAAACAGTAATTCAGGTGCACTGCAATTAAATGTTATTTTAAGACACTGATCATTTTAAATAAAGTTGTGCTTACTACTTCTAATTTATCAAACCCAGCCAATGGACTACTCAACTTTGGCCTACTGGGATTGCTGGGCAATTATTGTTGTGACAGCCTAGACATTGTTCTGCAAAGGATTAAGAAGACGTCACTCTTTGGAAGCCATTTTGAACGCTATTTCTGGCTGTAAAGCCATGGATCTCTTTAATCCTCTGGGTTCCATAAATAGCAGATAGAGTTTAACTGTTTCAAGGTAGATAGATCTAAATTGGCTAGTTTAACTCCAGTACACATCACCCATGGCAGAGGGAATGCCACTGAATGCTCGCAAGTACTGCATTGAGGTTAATGGAGGATCCCCAGAGAGCCTCCATATAAACAGCCAATTACCTGCAGCCATCACTGGTGACTGCTGTCGGGATTTATGCTTAGACTCTGCCTTGAGTCTAAGAAAGTCAGACGGAGAAGAAATACAGAGACAAAGTCAGTCCCTACTTTGTCTCAGTATATCTCTTGACTAGTTTGGAATGTCAGCGAAATCCCAACACAGTCAAAATGGGTATTTCATAAAGATTCTATCTTTTCAGGGGGAGTGATAGTGCTGCTTTAAGAACACGTGGCTGTTCTTGGCTCCAGGGTGAAAGGATTGTGGGTTAGAGAGGGGTAGTATATTACAGTTGGCATCTCCACAACCTCTTAATGGTCCTTCACATAAAACTGCATTCTTGTAGCTCTGAGCTCAGGATAGCTAGTCATTCCAATCCTTCTACAATGTATCCAACAAAATAGAACATATGTATTATAACTATTCAATGGCATATTTACCTTACCGTAATTTGAGGCGAGAATCAAAGCAATGGTTTTACAACAAAACATTTTAAAAAACAAAACAGAGCATCATTTTAAATGGCATCATTTCCAGAGAAGTTACGGTTCCACTTTAAAGATCGATCACTGTGGGATCTATCACTTCCCAAGATTTTTAATATCCTGATTAATTATTCCTATATTTAAAAATATGTATTTGTAAGGTATGGAATTTAAAATTAAATAACTCTTTATCCATCAACTGGGCGCCCCCATTTTAGCTCCCTGTCAATCATTGTTAAAAATCTCTGTCCTTTGCACCTGGCTGTCAGCATAGAGAGAGCAGACAAAGAAGAGGAGAAATGAAACAATGGTTCTACTTCTTCTCTTCGTTTGTAATGTGAGCCCTGACTTGGCCGCAATTTTCAATGTTTTATCAACACTTCCCCTTTCATAGAAAAGAAGTTCCCAGTTTGGCAATATTAAATGAAAGGTGATTAAATGCATAACAGTGATAACTTGAGACAGTCAACCTGCCGATTAAACATTGGTAAAGAAATAGTGCCAATGGCATGTACAAAGTTTGTGTCACGATTTGGTTTATTCTCAGTCTGGTGCAGGACCTCAGAGTGCCACTATCTGTCTGTGGTGCTATTCAAGGCTGCTGCACCCAGACTGAGATCTCTCTCTGTTCCCAGCTGGCCTTACTTTGTGATTAACATCTCCCTATTTAGTTGAGCCTCATCCTTTCTTGTTGGCCAGTTCATTAAAATTGTTGGTCTGATCCTATTGTCCTGTCTGTGGTGATTGTTGTATTTGTTTAGGAATGAGCAATGGAAGATCCTCTGAAATATCAACCCAATTTGTGAAGATGTCTGTCTGTATTCCAATATTTCTTCATCATCAATGTAGCAACATGAACAATTAGTGGAACTCTACAGGAGAATGTCACTTGCCTAATTTTAACACAACCACACAGCTGACTAAAAGTTAAGTTTAGGTTGTTCTAAAGGTTTTTTTAAATAGTTTTAGTGGGGCGGCGCTTGACTTCAAAGATGGCCGGACACACTTTTGAGCAGCTCCTGCAACTTTGGAGCTATTATTCTGTCTAAGAAAGTGCAATATCACCACAGTGATTAGCAAACCAAAGCTCTGGCATGTAATTGGACTGCTAGAATCTGCAGCCTACTGAAGCTGGTGACCTCGCTGGCTGGAGAGGTGGCCAATTTCCTGACTCGGGTAGCATGACTCAAAGCGACACACTTATAGCTCCTTAATCCTCCTTGAATTGGTGGGGGTTATCCCGGTCCCCGATGGGGAACTGAATGGGGGTTCCCCGCGGGCCTGTGATCCTGCTGAAGGAAGAGGAGGGATCAATTGACACATAGGATTGGCTCAAGACACTGGCGTACATACTGCGGTCGCAGGGGTCGCAGCCCTGCGACCAGGTGTCCGCTGCCATGTGTTGCAGCCCTGGCCTGTGCAGAGTAAGCGCGGGGGGCCAACGGATCAATTTTCGCACTGGGGCCCCATGGATCGTGTGTACGCCACTGACTCAAGACATGGCCTAGGCCAAAGGCAGTGAGAGGTACTGGCAACAAGAACTAAACTTCTGACACTCACATGGAGAACAAACATTTCTCCTGCATCTGATTAAGCACGCGGAGAAGCAATATTAATATGGTCTACAAACGGCGTAGGCTGAAGATGTCTGGTGGTAGCTTACCATACTCCTGCAAGTTTTCTTTAACACTGCAAAGTTCTTTATTGTTATTTTTATTTCCCTTTCATCCACTCTGTTTTAGTACCCAGGTGCACTATAGTCTTTTTGTTAAAGCATAGTTGACCTAGCATAGTTGATACTCGTATAGCAAACAACCTGTCTAGAATGCCTTCCACGGTTGCATGTTTAGCTTTTGTTTTGTCCCCAGACATTGTTTGTCTAGTCTGATCTCAACATTACACCAAAAATTGTGCTGCAATATGATAATGCCAGGTAACATACAGTTATCTAAAGTCTACTGATTTATGCATAATGTTTTACTATGTTGATTGATATTCTTGTGTTTGCTGTTGTGGTGTTACAAGATTCTTTGTTCCCCTTTTACGCTGCAAAAATAAAACATTTAAAAAAAAATGTTTTATATCATTATTTTTGTACTTACCTACTTTGCCGTCTGTCTGTCTGTCTGATTGTCTGTTTATTACTCTGTCTGTCTGTCATCTCTCTGTCTGTCTGTCTGTCTGATTGTTTATTACTCTGTCTGTCTGTCTGATTGTTTATTACTCTGTCTGTCTGTTTATCTCTCTGTCTATTATTTCTCTGCCTGTCTGTCTATTATATCCCTGTCTGTCTGTCTATCTTTACTTTGGTGGCTAATTAAGGAGAATCCATGTTCCATTTATCATGTTTATATACATTGCCAGTTCATCCATTAAATAGAATAAGGTAAGAAATAATTAATTTGAAGATATGAGGCTGTACACACTGCATAAAGCACAAAGCATGTATTCATTCATTATCCAAAGAGCACTTACTGCATAACACAACCAGTAATGGTTAATGTGTGTTATACGAAGTAGTGATGGGTAACCTTGGCAATCCAGATATTTCCTTGATTCTAGAGCATTTGTTAACACAAAGCTTAATTTATACTCCAGTTCTTGAGATCCATGTTTTCTTTACAATATCTATTGCGATACAAACAATGTTGCCGCTGTAATATTGTCAGCTCTCTTCTTGGTTTCTATGACCACCGTTTTTTATTTCCATTTTCCATTTCACTGGAGGATTTTCTACCACACTTTTAGCAGTGGACAATAGCTATAGGGTGTGAAGGAAGATCATAGCATTCAGAGCTTGTATACAGATAGCTTTGGGCCAATCCTGTGTTCTATTCTTCTACGGTCTCTCTTCCAGCATTAGAACGAATGATAACAGGTAGTGATACTAATGGCTGTCTGTTCCTCATACGGCTAGCTTTCTATGGCAGTCAGTACATCACTTACAAAGTGTCAGCGACTCTATGATCAAGGTGTTCAAATATGGAATGTTTATTGTTTAAGGGGGCAAGGAACAATGGGTGGGTCAGACTGCGGAGAATGAGTTATATTGTCCCATTGCACAGTGCTATGGAATTTGCTGGCGCTATATTAATAAAATAATAATAATATAGTACAGATTAAGTTACAGTGCACACATAAAAATACATTTATACATTTTACAAGGCTGCTTGAAATCACCTATCTCAGCAAACATTTAAGGGGATTCAGTTCCACCATATGTCCATATTGTGTTAAGCCCACCACTACTTCACAGTACCCCAATATCGGTGGGTTCTACACTAATTCCAAACGTGGGAAACAAATTAAATATATGATGTGTCACTTAAATCAAATATAGGTGCTTTGGTGACAGATATTTGTCATATATTATTCATTTATTTCCCCTGAAGCCATTAGAAATACAAAAAAAAACCTGATCCAAGTTGGAATTGCAAAAATCTGGAGATTGTGGAATATATTGTCACAGCATAAAAGTTAATAATAATTAGGTGCAATATATATTAGAATTTCAGGTCAAATTATTGGCAGGATTCCATTCATCTCTCTGAACCTGGCAGCTAAATGTACCATTTCTGGTTACATTGTTAGCACTGAAAGATGCCCCTTTCTTAAGAATTAACATGTACCAGTCACTGCTTGGCTTTGTTTTTGTTAAATAAATCATGACACAGTGTAATATGTCATGTGTTATTGATCATTAGAGGTTTTATTTACCTAATTTTAAGACATGCTAAGGGACAGATGATTGCTATTATGCCCTGATATATAAAACCATAGGATTCTAAAAGGGTGTACTTTCTTTTTCCTGTGACTGTAGATGAACGCAGTCTCCCACATGCACATTATATTTGTTGCATCATGTTTGTAATAAGGGTAAACAAAGCAAAACAAAAGTAATTTTATAAACAAAAATAAAAGTTTATTCCCCACTTCCTAATACTAATAACCAAATTATATTATAGAAACCAAGTCTTCTGAGACTCCACATCCCTGAACTTTGCTGTAACTGTTTAATTTGATATACCGTATATACTCGAGTATAAGACGAGTTTTTCAGCACATTTTTTGTGCTGAAAAACCCCCACTCGTCTTATACTCGAGTCAGTGTCTGTATTATGGCAACTTACATTACCATAATACAGACAAGGAGCGGTCCTGTTGGGGGCTGGCAGAGAGCTGTAACTTACCTTTCCTGCAGCTCCTGTCAGCTCCCTTCTCTCTCCTCCGGTCCGGTCAGCTCCCCTGTCAGCTCCACTGCAAGTCTTGCGAGAGCCGCGGGATCAGAACGTTGCCATGGGTTACCGTGGCAACGCTACGTGTGGCACTCAGGCCGCGAGACTTACAGGGGAGCTGACAGGGGAGCTGACCGGACTGGAAGAGAGAGAAGGGAGCTGACAGGAGCTGCAGGAAAGGTAAGTAACAGCTCTCTGCCAGCCTCCCTCCTACACAGCCCATCCACTGGACCACCAGGGAATGAGAGCCCTCCTCCCTGGCCAGCTAACAAGCAGGGAGGGGGAGCGAAAAAATCTAAATAAATACAAATTTAAATAATAATAAAATAAAAATAAGATATTAATAATATATATAAAAAAATAATAATAAAAATGCCCACTCCCCACCAAGGCTCTGCATCACACACACACACTGCATTCATACACAAACACACTGCATTCACACACACACTGCACTCATACACACACACACTGCACTCATACACACACACACCGCATTCATACAAACACACTGCATTATATACACACACACACTGCATTCATACACACACTGCATTCATACACACTCACTGCATTCATACACACACACACTGCACTCATACACACACACACACACACTGCATTCATACAAACACACTGCATTCTATACACACACACACACACACTGCATTCATTATATACACACACTGTAAATAAATATTCAATTAATATCATTTTTTTGAGATCTAATTTTATTTAGAAATTTACCAATAGCTGCTGCATTTCCCACCCTAGTCTTATACTCGAGTCAATAAGTTTTCCCAGATTTTGGGGGTAAAATGAAGGGTCTCGGGGCGACTTATACTCGAGTATATACGGTACATTCGGATATTGTATTTCTCTGTTCTGAAATTTACTTTTCTTGTAATCAGTATGTTTGAAGAAATGTACACAGCTGTTCTGTGGGCCTGTAAATTCTCAATTTAGATCAATAGACGGACATTTATTCTGTTGACACGTTCTTCAAGATATATTATGACAAATAATTTACATCTAACTTTGTATCTCTGTCTACCTCTTAAGCAATCTGTTTTCAACATTTTAAGTAATAAAATGCAGTTTAAAAATAGAAATTATTTAGATTTATCCCTAAAGTTCCGAGTATGATAGCTGATTGTTGGGCGGCTGTAAAAAAGTTTCAATCTCTTAGCTCTGGGACTAACATAGAGACTTCCTGATCCTGATATGGTTGCACCAATTATTCATTTTTTTTAAATGTTGCTGCTATCAGTAGCAGTGGCAAAACTAATGTAGTTTGGATCATAGTGTAAGAATTTGTTTTGCCCCCCCCCCCCCTCCAAACGCAAAGGTGGCCAAAAGGTAGATCCCTACCTGTCATACAACTACCCAAATACTATGCCAGTTGGGGATCTACCATTTGCCCATCCTTGCAGGGTTGTGTTTGTGAGCACTATTTGTGCTTTTCAGTGTAATCATGTTTTTGCATGGAGTATGTGTGTGCATGTAGAGGTCTATTTGTATGTTTGTAGATAGTTTAATAGTTTGGTAGTAAAAATGATAAAAAATATACCATACCAGAATTAGGCAAGATTAGTACACATAGATTGGATCTACTAAAGATTAACAGTTGTAGTAGAGCTTAATGACACTTTTATTCTCTCTTCTTTTTTAGTTTTTTTTAGTTTTTATTTTATATCTAGTTAGTCTGAAACTCAAAATTGAATTGAATTGGTCAATCCAGGTAATAAAACAGTCAGGGACTGAAAGTCACCCAGTGACCTAAACTCCTGAAATTACTGAGCTCTCTGGCAACAATCCTCGAAACATATTTTCACAGTTAGATCTCCAGTCTCCTGGCAACTACTTGCACTGGAACTTCGATAAAGTGGAATGGCCTTAATTGTTTTCAAACTCCGGGACAAAGAGATTCGGAAACAAAAACCACAGAAATAAGTAAGTAGAATTCAGCTTCTCGTTTTCAGTCAGTATGTATTGGACAATCACAACAAAATTTCTTACAGCAGGTCTTAAAATACAGCTTTCCAATTAATTTGTATAATCTGTTTACTAAGTTTAAATATACCCGTGGGAAACGATTCTCAAAATACTGTAAGTTACTAATTTGTATCTATATTTTTGAATTTTCTTTTTTTGATTTTTATGTTTTTTTATTCTAATTATATCTTTAATTGCAAATGTTATCTAACACTCACCTATCGGGGTGTCCCACCTCTTCTTCCTGCTCTTTTTGAAGCTGCAAGACCATTTTTATTTCTAATAGAATTGTGGAATCAAATTTGAGGGACTATTTGAAGAAGGGTGTTAGTAGATGGTTACTGAGCATTGCTACTGGTTTCTGTTTAACCACTTTTTAGCTAATTCTATGGAATTAAATTAGCAAAATAAATAAAATTAAAAATAAAATACACATCATTCTAATTATAAGGGTGGTGTGCTCCTTAATTAAATGGGTTTTTTTTCTGAACAAAGAGAAATTAATTAATTTCTAAGTTGTTTTCTAAATGAGTGAATCATTGATATGTTGAAGTGTGCCATTTCTTAATTACTTCCATATTTACATATTTATCATTAAAGTTTAGCATAATATTTTAGTATTCCAGATTTTAATTTTTCATTATATTTGCTATTTTGGTAATGCCAAAAGCGTTGAAAGCAGGGGGATAAAAGATTAGGATAATTTTTGCAATTAAACTAGTTCTTGACTGCTCAAAGTATAGTGAATAACTCTGCCAAAGTTTTTGGACATAACGTAACATCAACTGACTAGCACTTGGTGGTATGCTGTTATAAGCTAAGGATTACTGAGTAACAGTAAATCTTCTGTGAAACAAATATAAACAGCAACTTCAACAGAAAAATTGAATTGTAAACAAAATAGTAGACAGAGCTAAAAATGTTACCGCAGACTTTTTGTGCAAAACTTAAAGGGACACTATAGTCACCAGAACAATTACAGCTTAGTGCAGTTGTTCTGGTGCGTATAGTATGTCCCTGTTGGCATTTCAATGTAAATGGTGTCTTTTCAGTGAACATTTCCGATAAAAATGCTATGAGGATATGCTGATTGGCCAGGCTAGCGTTTTGCTGCACATGTGCAATAGCCTCCCAATGCTTTCACTTAGCTGACGGAGGGGAGCAGGAGCCTAAAATGTTTTTTTAAAACAATAGTGACAGAAATATATTTTTGTCGTCCTGTCACTACAGTGTTCTTTGAAATAATTGTTACATAGTTAAAGGACCACTATAGTGCCAGGAAAACATACTAGTTTTCCTGGCACTATAATGCCCTGAGGGTGCCCCCACCCTCAGGGTCCCCCTCCCGCCCGGCTCTGGAAAGGGGTAAAAACGTACCTTTTTCCAGCGCTGGGCGGGGAGCTCTCTGCCTCCTCTCCTCCTCCGATCCTCCTCCTGGGCTGAATGCGCACGCGCGGCAAGAGCTGCGCGCGCATTCAGCCCGTCGCATAGGAAAGCATTTACAATGCTTTCCTATGGACGCTTGCGTGCTCTCACTGTGAAAATCACAGTGAGAAGCACGCAAGCGCCTCTAGTGGCTGTCAATGAGACAGCCACTAGAGGGAATAGGGGGAAGGCTTAACCCATTAATAAACATAGCAGTTTCTCTGAAACTGCTATGTTTATTAAAAAATGGGTTAACCCTAGCTGGACCAGGCACCCAGACCACTTCATTAAGCTGATGTGGTCTGGGTGCCTAGAGTGGTCCTTTAATGTCTGTCAAAAAAAAGAAAAAGCCATTGTCTGAAAACGTTGGTTCAAAACTGTTTATGTTTGTTTTTAATTACAAAATATAGCCTTGACTCATACCTTCTTTTACCAGGAAGCCACAGTTTTGCACTTATGTTGAGGGTCTTGTTTGGCAACTTCTCTCTTGTTTTCTCCCCTCTACCAAATACATTTATTAGGTCTGAGAATAAAGCCAAGATGGCGGGAGTCAAACCCCAAACTGTAATGGTCTTGTCTGACCACATATAGTTAAGGGCAGATGTTCTCCCATTTATAGTAGTTTGCCTCTGACAGTCTGAATTTGTATTAATATTTTACTAAGGCAAGCAATGTATAAATTAATTTTGCTACATAAATAAATGATATCAGTTATATAACGCATCTTGATTGTATCGCACCAGGATAGATTTACAGTAATGTGAATCACTCCACAAATCTCTCTAAATCTATGTTCACATCAAAATGAAATGAAGTGTTTTCATTAATAAACTAATTTGTTCCATTAAATGTTTTATGGGATATAATATGCTGTGGTGGTGGTGCTCAATTCCAAGGTTTGTAATAAGTGAACTTGTATTGAAATCTGATCTTATTAGTTTTTGTTTGTTTTCATATGGTTCTTGAATTTTAGAAATGTAATTATTTTAATTAGAATTTACTATTTCTTTGCCACAGTCAGATCGGGAACATATTATCTGCCTGAGTAATCACAATGAGCTTTTTCTGAAGTGGAGGATTCACCGGGGAGGCAGCTCTGCGTGAGTTATCAACATTCAGAATATTAATCCAATTTTTCTCTTAGTGTAATAATAAGAAATTTGTACTTTTTGCAAAAGATTTGTACTTTTTTACAACATGGTCAAATAATGCCAAATAAACTACATTGTGACCAACAGATTGACCACCGACAAATTCTCACAGACTTATTTACTAAAGTGAGGATTCAAAGTGAATTTAAAATTTTAGGTAAAAATAGGGTACTCTAGCATTAAATTTGAAATTTACTTTTAATTGGGTTTAAATTCTCAGCTTAGTAAATAACTCTGCCAGTGAATTCAGTTGGGTTCGTTCATCTCACTAATGTAATTAATGTAGTAGAGATTGCTAGAATTGCTTAGCAAACATCAAAAATGCAAGAATAACACATTTTGGTTACTAGGGGATTTTGCACAAAAATAAGATGCCTCTCAGCAAATTCAGTGTATGCAATACAGCCAATTGGCTAAGCCATTTCATTTTCTGCATTCTTTGGATAATCAGACACAGTTAATTTACTTCAAATCAAAAAGCGTAATGAAAAGTTGTTTCTCTGCAAGTTGTTTTGTATAAACGAAAATTTATGTTGTACATTCACAGCTGACAACCGTGCATGCATTTTCTTACTTAAGTTTTGCTTGCGTTTTTGGTGAAGAATTTGAAAATATGCAGTACTTAAGAGAAGAAATATTATGAAGCATCAACAGGAGTTTTTGTCCTTCTTCAGTTTTTCTAGTGCCATGATATCCTTCTTTAGAACAGGTGCCCAAAATTACACAGCATATTCAAGGTGTTTTCTTCCCAGCGATTTATAAAGAGGAAAAATTTATATTTTCATGCCTAGAATTTATGCCCCTATTTATATATGACAAAACCTTACTGGCCTTAGCAACGGCAGATTGACAGTGCATATTGCTGCCTAATTTGCTGTCTATAACAATTCCCAATTTCCCAATAACAATTCCTTCTCGTGTGTGGTTATCCCTAATTCACTACCATTTAGAGTGTAAGTTGCTTGTGCATAACTTTGCATTTCTCTACAATAAATGTAATCTGCCATTTTAGTGCCCAGTCCCACAATCTATCTAAATCCCTCTGCAGCAAGGCAATATCCTGCTCACATTTTTATTACTTTACAAAGTTGTGTGTCATCTGCAAACACTGATACATGGCTTTCAATGCCTATTTCAAGATCATTTATAAATATGTTAAATAGAAGCGGTCACAAAACAGAACCCTGAGGGACACCACTTACCACTTTTGTCCAGCTTGAAAATGTACCATTAATGACAACTCGTTGTACTCTATCATTAAGCCAATGTTCTACCCAAGAACAAGAATATTCATCTAGACCAATTTATTTTAGTTTAAACACTAACCTATGGTGAGGAACTGTATCAAATGCCTTGGCAAACTCCAAGTAGATCACATCCACTGCAACACCATGATCTATACTTCTACTTACTTCTTTGTAGAATGCAAATAGGTTAGTTTGACTTACGTTTCATAAAACCATGCTGATTATTGCTAATAACAAAGTTCTTCCCAATGAATTCCTGAATATTATCCCTTAATAACCCTTCAAATATTTCCCCAGTCACAGAAGTTAAGCTCACAGGTCTATAATTTCCAAGCAAGGATTTTGAACCCTTCTAAATATAGGAACAACATCTGCCTTCCTCCAATCCTCTGGTACAATTTCTGAAACAAAAGAATCTGGAAAGATTTAATACAAAGGTTCACTTATTTCCCCACTTAGCTCCCTAAGTACTCGTAGGTAAATACCGTCAGGCCCTGGAGCTTTATTTACATAAATTTTCTTTAACTGCTGTAGCATCTTGTCTTGAGTCATCCAATCACAAGTTATCTGCAAGTTTTTTGCAGCAGTCATTTGCATATCTCTTGCCATAGGATCATTATTAATATATACTGAAGAAAAATAGTTATTTAAAATATCTGTCTTTTCTTGGTCTTCATCAACTAACAGACCCATCTCTGTTTCCAGTGTACCTACACTTTCATTTTTTATTTTATTTTTAATTTCTGTAATTGAAAAATGTTTTGGGGTTGGTTTTGCTTTCTTTGGCTATCAATTTCTCATTTTCTAGTTTAGTCACTTTAATTGCCTTTTTGCAAGCATTATTGGCTTCCTTATTTTTTATTTATGATGATGATTTATGATGCTGATTTGTCCGATTTTCTTATTTTTTATCTCTTGTTTTACTACCGTACTAAGCCACACTGGTTTTATTTTGTTTCTTTTATATTTATTACCCAATGGTACATACTGTGAAATGTACCTTTCTAATATGTGTTTAACCCCTTAAGGACACATGACACGTGTGACATGTCATGATTCCAAAAGTTTGGTCCTTAAGGGGTTAAAGATATTCCATTTATCCTCAGTGTTTGCTTTACCAAGGAGTTTATGCCAGTCAACATGTTGTAGAGCTACCCTCATTTTATTAAAATTGGCCTTTTAAAAATTATACGGTGTAGCATACCCCACATGCTTTTGCTTTTTTGATCCAGACAAGCATCCTTTCTAGTTGGTGCTTTTACCAATTGTGACATGAAGGTGTCATTTAACACATTCAAAAACCTGATTCCCCTTGCTGAAGTACTAGTCACTCTATCCCAATTTATATCTGGATAATTAAAATCTCCAATAATTAACTTGTTACCCAGATGTGCAGCTTTCCCAATTTGCTCTAACTGCTGTTCTTCCTCATTAATATTTACTAGGTGGTTTATAACATATCCCAACCAATAATTGATTTCCAAATTGTTTGCCTGAAGCAGATATCTACCCATAAAGCCTCCACATTTTCCTTGTCACACTCCACATGCCTAAGATTTGACTTTAACACATGGTTGACATATAAACATACCCCACCACCCTTCTTGTTTTCCTTCTCCTTCCTAAATAACATATACCCGTTTAAGTTAACTGCCCAGTCATGTGTCTCATCCCACCATGTTCCTGTCATGCCTATTATATCATATTGCTTAGTGCAGTGTTTCCCAACCCAGTCCTCAAGGCACACCTACCAGTCCAGGATTTAGGGATTACCCAGTTGTGTCTAAGGTGTTTTTTTTCTCCTTTGTAAAAACACCTTAGACACAACTGGGTAATCCCTAAATCCTGGACTGGTAGGTGTGCCTTGAGGATAGGGTTGGGAAACACTGGCTTAGTGTGTGCTATTGCCTCTAGTTCCCCCATTTTGTTATTTAGGCTCCTTGCATTAGTAAACATACATTTAACCCCTTAAGGACTGGACCTTTTTTGCGATGTTGTACATTTGCGACCAGGCATATTTTTACACTTTTGTGGTGTTTGTGTTTGGCTGTAATTTTCCGCTTTCTCATTTATTGTTCCCATACAAATTATATATTGTTTTTTTCAGGACAAAAGGGGCTTTCTTTACATACCATTATTTATATAAACTCATGTATTTTAATTTAAAAAAAATAAAAAAATATGATGAAAAATTGAAAAAAAATACATGTTTTTTTACTTTTACTTGAAAAATCTTTTACTCATCTACAAAAGCAAATGAAAAAAACTGCTAAATAGATTCAAAATTTTGTCCTGAGTTTAAAAATACCCAGTGTTTATGTGCTTTTTTGCTTTTTTTTGCATGTTATAGGGCTATAGGTACAAGTAGGATATTGTGTTTTCAAAACATACATTTTTAAAATTTATCAATAGTGACATTGTAACACTATTATCTGTCATAAATCTCTGAATAACACCCCACATGTACATATTTTTTTTAAAGTAGACAACCCAGGGTATTCAATATGGGGTATGTCCAGTCTTTTTAGTAGCCACTTAGTCGAAAACACTGGCCAAAGTAAGCATTCATATTTGTTTGTGTGTGAAAAAGTAAAAAAACTAAATTGAACGCTAATTTTGGCCAGTGTTTGTGACCAAGTGGTTACTAAAAAAGACTGGACATACCCCATTTGCAATACCTTGGGTTGTCTTCTTTTGCAAATGGTATGCCATCATGGGGTAATTCTCATTCCTGGGCTACCATACGCTCTCAAAGGCAACCTAACCAACCTGGCCATTTTCAATGTAAAAATATTTGACCCATATATTTGACCTTGTAACTTTCAAAAATGCTATAAAACCTGTACATGGGGGGTACTGTTTTACTCGGGAGACATCGCTGAACACAAATATTAGTGTTTAAAAACTGGAAAACGTATCACAACAATTATATCATCAGTAAAAGTGTTGTTTGTGTGTGAAAAATGCAAAAAAAGTAACTTTCACTGACAATATCATCACTGTGATATGTTTTACTGTTTTGAATCACTAATATTTGTGTTCAGCGAAGTCTCCCGAGTAAAACAGTACCCCCCATGTACAGGTTTTAGGGTGTCGTAGAACGTTACAGGGTAAAAAACAGTGCTAGCAAATTCAATTCTCTGGAATTTCAGCCTGGGTTGGCAGGCAGGTCCCTTAAATTGCAATCAATAAAATTACTGAATTATGTAAAACTATTACATAAATACGCACGTAGAATTTAAATATATATGCATATTTATATATTTGAAGTCTACGTGTATATTTATATAATTATTTATGTAATTTTGTATATGGACATATGTACAGGGAGTGCAGAATTATTAGGCAAGTTGTATTTTTGAGGATTAATTTTATTATTGAACAACAACCATGTTCTCAATGAACCCAAAAACTCATTAATATCAAAGCTGAATATTTTTGGAAGTAGTTTTTAGTTTGTTTTTAGTTTTAGCTATGTTAGGGGGATATCTGTGTGTGCAGGTGACTATTACTGTGCATAATTATTAGGCAACTTAACAAAAAACAAATATATACCCATTTCAATTATTTATTATTACCAGTGAAACCAATATAACATCTCAACATTCACAAATATACATTTCTGACATTCAAAAACAAAGCAAAAACAAATCAGTGACCAATATAGCCACCTTTCTTTGCAAGGACACTCAAAAGCCTGCCATCCATGGATTCTGTCAGTGTTTTTATCTGTTCACCATCAACATTGCGTGCAGCAGCAACCACAGCCTCCCAGACACTGTTCAGAGGGGTGTACTGTTTTCCCTCCTTGTAAATCTCACATTTGATGATGGACCACAGGTTCTCAATGGGGTTCAGATCAGGTGAACAGGGAGGCCATGTCATTAGATTTTCTTCTTTTATACCCTTTCTTGCCAGCCACGCTGTGGAGTACTTGGACGCGTGTGATGGAGCATTGTCCTGCATGAAAATCATGTTTTTCTTGAAGGATGCAGACTTCTTCCTGTACCACTGCTTGAAGAGGTGTCTTCCAGGAACTGGCAGTAGGACTGGGAGTTGAGGCTGACTCCATCCTCAACCCGAAAAGGCCCACAGAAGCTCATCTCATGTGTTGATACCGGCCAACCAGTGCTCACCTCCACCTTGCTGGCGTCTGAGGTGGGACTGGGCTCTCTGCCCTTTACCAATCCAGCCGAGGGCCCCATCCATCCTGGCCCATCCAGAGACTCACTCTCACATTTTCATCAGTCCATAAAACCTTGAAAATCAGTCTTGAGATATTTCTTACAGCCCCTTTCTTGGCGTTTCAGCTTGTGTGTCTTGTTCAGTGGTGGTAGATCTTTCAGCCTTTCTTACCTTGGCCATGTCTCTGGTATTCTTTGCTTGTGCTTTGGGCACTCAGTGATGTTGCAGCTCTGAAATATGGCTGGAAACTGGTGTGAAGTGGCATCATTGGCAGCTGCACGCTTGACTTTTCTCAGTTCATGGGCAGTTATTTTGCGCCTTGGTTTTTCCACACGCTTCTTGCGACCCTGTTGACTATTTTGAATGAAACGCTTGATTGTTCGATGATCACGCTTCAGAAGCTTTGCAATTTTAAGAGTGCTGCATCCCTCTGCAAGATATCTCACTATTTTTGACTTTTCTGAGCCTGTCAAGTCCTTCTTTTTGACCCATTTTGCCAAAGGAAAGGAAGTTGCCTAATAATTATGCACACCTGATATAGGGTGTTGATGTCATTAGACCACACCCCTTCTCATTACAGAGATGCACATCACCTAATATGCTTAATTGGTAGTAGGCTTTCGAGCCTATACAGCTTGGAGTAAGACAACATGCATAAAGAGGATGATGTGGTCAAAATACTTATTTGCCTAATAATTCTGCACTCCCTGTATATTTCGTATTATTTTTGTTTATTTATATATACATAGATATATATATACAAATTCATTCTAAGTGTATTTTGATATAAATATATATATATTCATTTTAAAATACAGTTAGAATAAAATTTCATATAGATATATAATTTTTTTTTAATTTTTTTATTATTATTTTTAAAAAATTATTTAATTTAAATTACTTATTATTTATATTTTATAATAATATATATATACAATATATATAGTTATTATATATATTATATATATACGTGTGTAATTTAATTATAAGTGTATTTTTATATTAATATAAGTACATATCAATATAAAAATACACTTAGTATGGCATTATATATATGATATATAGACATATATTATATGGATATAATATATGTCTATATATCATATATGTATACACATATATAATTATTTTTTTTTATTAACACTAACTTTATTTTTTTTATTGATTTTACACTAGCAGGGAGACTGCCTGTCAGCACAGACAGTCCCCCTGCAGGCAGACACATGGACACCTATTGTGACCATGTGATCGCTGTGTTGAGCGATCACATGGCCACAGGGGTCCTAATTCAGTGTGGGGAGACTGTCTGGGCTGCAGGCAGTCTCCCCACAACCGGAGCCACGCTGATCGCCGCCGGGGGAACGAAGGTGATCAGGTAAGTACCTCTGACCGTTAGGACGGTTCAGGACCGTCATCGGTCGGCAACGCAAAAATGACGATGACGGTCCTGAACCGTCCTCGGTCGGGAAGGGGTTAATATTATCTTGAGTCACTTTGTGCATATTTGTATTACTGTTGTATACCTCCCCTGTTCTAGTCTTGCCCCTCCCCATCTCCACCCTGCTTATGCTGAGCTAAAGCCCATCTCCTTTCTAAACACAAGTTGGGGGTAAAATACAATAAAGATATAGATTTGTGTATTATTCAATGCTTTCCTATGGGGATTTCAGCGACGCTGGAGGTCCTCATGCATAGCTGGAGGACGTCCGCCGTAGTTTAAAACACTTTTTGTGCTTTAAGAACACGGATGTCCCTTTAGTGGCTGTGTGATAAACAGCCACTAGAGGAGGACTTAACCCTGCAAGGTAATTATTGCAGTTTATAAAAACTGCAATAATTACACGTGCAGGATTAAGGATGATGTGAGTTGGCACCCAGACCACTCCAATGGGCAGAAGTGGTTTGGGTGCCTGGAGTGTCCCTTTAACAGGTACAATCATTTGGAGGGTAGCCTAGAAACTGCAAATCTCGTATACGAAATGCTTGCAATTTTTATTAGTTAGATGCCACCCCTGCCTCCTTGTCCTGTGCAGTTTTGTTTTCAAGGTGTGTAAACTGACTGGAAGCACATTCTAATTTGTCCTTGAAATGTAACAGTGTGAGTCTGAGCTGCTGAGAAGGAACTGAATAGCTTGCTATTATTGACACAATGAGGTACTTTGCGGTGTTTCAAAGGGTTCCGTAGGAGGATGTCTGTGCATTGATCTAATGTTGGTGCTGACCTAAAAGTGAGTCATGCAACACGATTCTAAATAAAGTAACTCTACTTCAATTGAACGCTGTGGCAGAACCTGAAATGAGCCCCGAAGTACCACCAAGCTGTGTAAAGGAATGACAAGACATGGAAAAAATGTAATCTAAACCTGTAAGAGACTGTCCAGTTACTCGGAATTGAGCCAAAACAGAGAATATGAGAACTCTGAGAACGGGCAAAAGGTTACAAAAGCCTCAATAGCTTTCTCTTTGGTTTCGCTTAGGTTTTTGCCCATTTGTGTCATAGAAACATAGAAACATAGAATGTGACGGCAGATACCGTGTTTCTCCAAAAATAAGACCGGGTCTTATATTAATTTTAGTCACAAAAAACACACTAGGGCTTATTTTCAGGGTAGGGCTTAAAGCCAGTCTGTCAGCCGGTGTCCGCGCTGTGTAACCCCCCCAGAGACCCTCACCTCCCCCTCCCTGTAATACTCTTCCCCTCCCTCCCTGTAATATTATCCCCCCTCCCTCCCTGTAATATTCTCCCCTCCCTCCCTGTAATACTCTCCCCCCTCCCTCCTGTAATGTGTCCCCCCTCCCTCCTGTAATATTCTCCCCTCCCTCCTGTAATACTCTCCCTCCCTCCCCTGTATTACTCTCCCCCTCCCTCCCAGTAATGTATCCCCCCCCTCCCTCCCTCCAGCCCTGTAATACTCCCCCCCCCTCCAATCTTCTCCTCACCTCCCCTGTAGTGTGGCCGAGCTCCTCTCCGGTCCATGACCCGGCCGGACTGACAGGAAGTGCACACCCAGTGTGCACTTCCTGTCAGTCCGGGCGGGTCACGGACCGGAGAGGAGCTCGGCCACGCTACAGGGAAGGGGAGGTGAGGCAGTGCGGCAGCCGTCTGAGCGCTCTCTATAGAGCGCTCAGTCGGCTGTGGCATTTAAAGGGCCGGCCCTGCCTAGGTCTTATTTTCGGGGTAGGGCTTATATTGCAGCCCACCCCGATAATCCAGCTAGGGCTTATTTTCGGGGTAGGTCTTATTTTCGGAGAAACACGGTAAGAACCATCTAGTCTGCCCAATTTTCTAAATATTTTCATTAGTACCTGGCCTTATCTTATAGTTAGGATAGCCTTATGCCTATCCCACGCATGCTTAAACTCCTTTACTGTGTTAACCTCTACCACTTCAGCTGGAAGGCTATTCCATGCATCCACTACCCTCTCAGTAAAGTAATACTTCCTGATATTTTTTTTAAACCTTTGTCCCTCTAATTTAAGACTATGTCCTCTTGTTGTGGTAGTTTTTCTTCTTTTAAATATAGTCTCCTCCTTTACTGTGTTGATTCCTTTTATGTATTTAAATGTTTCTATCATATCCCCCTGTCTCGTCTTTCCTCCAAGCTATACATGTTAAGATCCTTTAACCTTTCCTGGTAAGTTTTATCCCGCAATCCATGAATCAGTTTAGTAGCCCTTCTCTGAACCCTCTCTAAGGTATCAATATCTTTCTGAAGATACGGTCTCCAGTACTGTGTACAATACTCCAAGTGAGGTCTCACCAGTGTTCTGTACAATGGCATGAGCACTTCCCTCTTTCTCCTGCTAATACCTCTCCCTATACAACCAAACATTCTGCTAGCATTTCCTGCTGCTCTATTACATTGTCTGCCTACCTTTAAGTCATCAGAAATAATCACCCCCTAAATCCCTTTCCTCAATTGTTGAGGTTAGGACTCTATCAAATATTCTGTACTCTGCCCTTGGGTTTTTACATCCAAGATGCATTATCTTGCACTTATCCACATTAAATGTCAGTTGCCACAGCTCTGACCATTTTTCTAGTTTACCTAAATCATTTGCCATTTGGCTTATCCCTCCTGGAACATCAACCCTGTTACATATCTTAGTATCATCAGCAAAAAGACATACCTTACCATCAAGACCTGTGTCATTACAAGGAGAACTTATATTTGCACATCAGACTTGCATAAGAGGAGTCGAGATCCAAAATGTCAGCTAGTTCCATCTGCAAGAGGGACAGAAACCCTGAATTATTGTTTTGGCATTCTTTGGGCCACATCAGCGAGGCGTTGCTGTATCAGACCCAGGGGCGTACCTAGAGCATTTTCCCCTGGGGCGGGTCCTATTTTTGGCAACCCCCCCCCCATTCTCCCCCACTTTAAAATGTAAAAAACAGCCACAATTTTTTAAAATGTATATAGCAGTGAGCAGTGTTTGTGTGTTTCAATGTTAGCATGTTTTTTGTATGGATTGTGTTTGAATTCATGAAGGGGTGTGTTTGTATGTAGTGTTGGCGTTTGAATGCAAGCATGCATTTGTGTGTAGTTTGGTTTTTGAATGCAATGGTGGGATTTGTTTGTAGTGTTGATATTGAAATGCAGGGGTGTATTTGTGTGTAGTGTTGGTGAGATTCTGAGATGCATGCACATATACACTTTGACACACATGCAGATACATATACACTCATGCAGATACATAGACACACAGATACACTGACACACATGCAGACACAGTGGCGACTCTAGGAACAATATGAGGGGGCACGTAAAATACCACAGTCAAAATTGGGGG
>OW240915.1:313782331-313793288 GCA_933207985.1 Pelobates cultripes
TAGTATATTATTAGTGACACTAATCTATAATTTACCTCACATTAAAGGGACACTATAGCTTAATGAAGTGGTTCTGGTGTCTATAGCTGGTCCCTGCAGGCTTTTTTAATGTAAACACACACTGTGTGCAGCACTTGCGTTAGTTCATATGGCAGATCATATGGGTGGGGCATTGTGATGTGACATGTGGGGGCAGCAAATTTTTATTTTGTCTAGGGCGGCAAAAATCCTTGCACCGGCTCTGATCATGGGCAGGTGCACTAGTCTACTGGCGACCCACAGGAGGGGAGTGCACTGATTGCACTGCACTCTTCTCCTGCCCAGCCCCGTCTTTACCGCAGTGCAAGTGCCCTCTGCCCCTAATTTACAGTGGCTCACACTCACAACAAGCAGTGCCTGGAGCCGTGAAGGAGCGGGTATGGCAAAGAGCTACTGATTAGCATAACATCAATATCCGTTATAAAACCAGGAAAAGGTTGGCATGGATGGTGAACTGATTTGGTGGTGCAATGGGCCACTTGACTGGTTTTGCCCCCCCAGGCCTAAGGCTGCCAGCCCTCCCCTGTATACAGGTATATAAAAACAGTCCCAAAATGATGTCCTTCCTATCACAAGTTTCCATGTGGTATTCCTGATTGTGGCTTCACTTCATGACAACATATGAAAGAGAGCAAAACAACAGGAATATGTAAACTGAAATGTGGCAGACACAACGCACAAACCCACAGTTGCCAACTCAAGTGTAATGAAGCTCAAACCAGCTCCCGATTAATCAGCGTACAGTGGTTTAGATCCCCACTTACAGGATATCTCTCTGGTAGTTTTTCACACCAGAGTAGTAGTGAGGTGGAAAAAAAGGGAAAAAAACAATAGTGCTCTCCATTTGGGTAAGAACAGAAATAATAGTTGAAAACTTACAGTGTAGTGAGCAGACAAACCGCTCTATGTATCAGGCGTGGGTGGTATAATCCCCACCTAGGATTCTCTGATGGATGTCCGCAGATGTCACAGGTAGCAGGAACAGATGCCAGGTGGGAAGCAACGTACGGTGATAAAACAACTAAAAAGTATGTGGCAGAAACCCAAAAGTGAGGTAGCCAAACAATACTTAATTAGTAACAAGTAATATTAAATCCACAACGCGTTTCAGCCAATAGGGCTTTTTAAAGTGGAAAAACACACATACCTGGCACACAGACATATATAGATGGTTACAAACACATCACATTTAAAATTTGGTGGTAAAATTACTTAAAAGTCACGTGACTGAATTAAACTAATACATGTTGGAAAAAATGTAAACTTACAATTTGAAGTCTTCTTTCACTATTTCTACTTATCGTTAGTCCCAAATAAAGCCAAGAAAAACTGACTGAATAATAAATAAAAAATTAATCCCGGTTTTGGAAAAAAACACGCCGCAATACAAAATCAACCATATTCACCCATGAAGGGCTTGATACATAATTAGCTTTCTTAACATGGAAAACCCTTATATAGGCTCTCCAACGCTATCTCAGCTAACACTAAACATGGTAACATTTTCCACAATTTGCAATATGATCAAGAGCTCTGACCTCTCCCATGGCTTGACCCTCAGAGCTTTATTGTTTACATTACCCTGTGAAATATTACCTGTCGCCAATGGGTAGGGCCCGGGGGATTAGTAGGTCCTTCCCAATGAATATTAGAGTAGCCCCCGACCCATGGCATGGGGCTTTTGCAAGTGACTGAATAACAATGGCTGCCGGGTCACTAGATTTTAACATTCAGGAGGTACAATACCTCCATTGTAGTAATATGGGGATTTTATTGGCACCCATTGGATTTTTCTTTAATAAATAATTTTTTAAGCTATTTTAATTTACCGGCTAGCTAGCCAGCCCTGGCCAGTTAACACACAATTAACCCTCATGCAGCCAAGTTTCTTTTAAAACTGTTTGTAAACAGTTTGTATTTTTTTAGAAACGCCTGCCTGGATTTGATGCATCCGGATCCGGGCCCTGATTTAATTAACGTGGACCAGATTTCTGGTGGCGTTTGATATGGCTAAAACCTGGCCCAAATTCAGTCTAGTTTGGGGCCTGACTTACAAAATCTGGACATTGAATTCTATGAAACATGTCTGTATTTTGCAGTTTGAATGGCCTTGTACAGCAGCGAATAGTTTTGCCTAATTCAGGATGGGGATATTCAGGCTCTAGTGAATAACCCCACTAATGATTCAAAACAAAAATTACCTGCACACTTTCCCAAATCACTGTGCACATTTCAATGACAGGAGGTTTCGAGTACCACTCCAATCACCATTAAAGTGCAAGCCCACCTGCCCTATCAAGGCAAACCTCTCATGTCCTCTTATGTCCTACGCCAACAATTCACCTGACTGCTTTCAACTAAAAGGCTAAATCTCTAATAAGATGGGTATTTTTTTTTTAAACCTCTACTCACTTATTAACCCTTAATAGGGAACACATTGGGTGGGCAGCACCACTGTAACATGGCTAATCTAACCTACTCTTATGTAACACACTCAGAAGGAGCATGGGAATAGTTTTGGTATATAGATCATGGCTAACTGCTCAATTATCTGACATTTAGAAGTTAAAGCACTTTGTTTATACATCCCTATTCACACCCTGCATGTGGCTTACACAGCCTTACTAAACACTTCCTGTAAAGAGTTGTCTAATGTTTATACTTCCTTTATCGCAAATTCTGTTTAATTAAGAATTTCTCATCTGCTGCTCTGTCAATTGCCTGCTAGACATTGCAGGTGCCTCTTGTGTGTGATTAAAGTTCAATTAAAAAGCAGGATATAACAACTTCTAAAGTAAACATTTTTTCATAAAGACTGTATCAGTCACAGCTTGGGGAGGTATGGCTAGCGCTGCATAAACAAAGTGATTTAACTTTTAAATTGCAGAGAATTGAGCAGTGAGACTGCAGGGGCATGATCTATACACCAAAACTGCTTCATTTACTTAAAGCTGTTTTGGTGCTTAGAGTGTCCCTTTAACAATCCCCAAATCTAATAACTAGCCACCCTAACCACTGTGTCTAGTGTTGCGTTGCAGGATTGCTTTCCAAAGCCCAGCTGTATTGTTGCCCTTTTTTCTCTTCCTCCTGCTCGCTACCACTGCTTTTCCTTCCCAATGTAATTCTTTCATTGTATGGTTTTATATCTCTCTTTTTATCACGTTTTAAATCCTGTCACCATTAGTAGCATGCAAAGCTGGATTATCTATCAGGAAGCCTAGGCAGCTGACTAGGGTCCGGGCTTAGACAGGCTTAGACTGGCTCTGGAGGGAGGTGCAACTCTCTCAGGTATAGACAGCTTTTGGAGCTCACTTGCGTTCCCTGAGTGCCTCTTAATGACTCAGAGTGCCACAGCCACTCAGACCCCTAGTCCACGATATTGGTGCAGACCATAACGCTCACCTATCAGACCACCAGGGATCGAGATCACTTTCCACTGGAAAGGAAAGAAGGCGTTGGTCAAAACACACACACACATACTAAACACACATTCAGCCACACTCAAATTTCCCTACACACTCACACAACACTTCCACAACTCTCCAACACACAAAATTCATTACAAAATGCATTCTGTCTAGGACCTTAAGCAATCGTAATCAAGCTCTGCCGGCATGTCCGCTCTCATTGTAGACACTCTATGTAACATCAGCTACATCTACTCCAGGTCTTTTTCACAGTTACAATTTTTATAAACTTTGCGAAGCTTCACAAATAATGAATGTTAGTAAAACAAGAAATTTAAATCTAGATTTTCATAAACTATATTAAACAACTGCAAAACTTATAGGTTGTCCATTTATCACAATCTGTGCCATACATTATGCAGTTCTGTCACTGGTATCATAATAGTTCAGGCTGGAATAAAACATTAGTTTTATTCTTTAATCTGGAGTTTTGGCTCCCTCTGGTGGTAAAATGTATGCATTTGTTTTTTAATTTTTTTTTTAATTTTAAGCACAAGATATTGATAACCGTTTATACAAAACTGTATACATAGTGTGATATTATGTTATGACTAAACAGAGAGAATAGAAGAAACCCTATATTTAATTGAATATAAGGTAAAATTAAAATAAAAAAACAGTATCAGTAGGCTAGTCTAGTAATGTCTCTATAGGGGCACAAAGTGTCCAGCCCCCAACTATAATAAGAGATAAGATCAGGTCTCTGAATTAAACCACAACCCCTAATCATCAAAGAAAAGGTTTTTTTTACAGTAAGAGCAATAAGGATGTGGAATTCTCTGCCTGAAGAGGTGGTTTTATCAGAGTCCATACAGATGTTTAAACAGCAATTGGATAAATACTTGCAAAAACATAACATACAGGGATATAATTTCTAATTAATGGGGTAATAGCTGCTTGATCCAAGGAGACATCTGACTGTTTTTTGGGGTCAAGAGGGAATTTTTTCCTAGTTTGTTGCAAAATTGGAAGCGCTTCAGACTGGGTTTTTTGCCTTCTTTTGGATCAACAGCAAAAACAAATGTGAGGAAGGCTGAACCTGATGGACACGTCTCTTTTAAGCTATGTAACTATGTAACTATGATATAGACAGAAAGTCCCAGTTAGGCATGATGTACTGAGAGCAACAATAAGAAAAAGGGACAAAGAGAAAAATACATAAGCAGCCCCTACCCCCCCCACAAAAAAGCCAAAGAGTAGGCCAAGTGAAGAAAAAAAAGGGGGGGGGAGGGGCAGGGGGAGCAAAAAAAAACTAAACTTAATAGAACTCTCAAATGGTCCCTAGTATACCTCAGAACCATAGTAATACTACTAGTGCCTAACTAAACCACCAGCCCTAATAAGTAGAATGTTATCATTAAAGTAAAAGTTAAAAAGAAAACGTGCTATCCATACGTAGGTCCTAACATGACCTAACAGACCATCTAAGGTATAAATATGTACTTATTAATATCAGGACACAAAGGAGAGAATTTGGAGACAGAGACGCTGCTCCATTTGATCATGACTGAAAAGTTGACATGTTCAAGAGGGTATGTTGTTCTCTGTTACTGATATTGCAAGCATATACTTTAATCTTATAAACTCTGCTATAAATTATCGCAATGGATTATTAGGTTTTTATATGTCTATATTTATATTTTTATTTAATAAATTTTTTTTAAAAAGACAAAACATTATAGCGTCCAAGACAATCCCTATTTTATATTGTATTCTCGATTATTTATATATTTTAATTAGAGGATCTCTTACTAACTAAATAATATTATGGCTAAGATACCTGTAAGGTTAGCTCGCTAAATTCTATGCGTTAAGACGTTATTGTGGATTTTAGCTGCCCACCACATTTTGCCCTTGTGTGTAATAAAAGATAGGGTTTCTTCTATGCTTCCTAGTTTTTATATTATTGGCATTCTAGGGTTACCCACTATTTGAGGAAGCACGAAGGCTGGAGACCTTGAGGCAGTTGTCCACCAGTCCCCGATCACTTTCTGGGCTGTGGGACAGTTTCCCCAATAAATATTTTATTTTTCATCGTTAACTGACTGGAATTTCTCTTTACAGATCTCTGTATGCTGTATGTACTTATATTTGATATTTATATATAAATATAATATTTTTTCTTCCAAGTGAAAATTAAATATTGCTACATTTGTTGCCATTTTGTATAATTTTGTATACATTATCACCCTCTCAAAGTTAATGATATTCATAGTGTATTCATGATTGTGTTTCTGAATATAAACTACTGAAATGTTTTTAATGTAAAATATGTCATATTTTTACTGTAATTATGATTTTTTTCTTACTGCTACTTTTTATATCAGAATAAAACAAGAATATTTTATCTTTTAACTAAATAAAGTTTATCTTTTCCCAAAAATCAATCAAATTTGGCAAACTGAAAAAAAATAAAGATTATCTTTAAGTTACGAAAAGAGCACTCTTTGCACCGTAATCACTGCACTCAGTGTAGTGTGTGGTTATGATACAATGAGTTTGTAGGGACCTGTGACAATATTCCACCTGACGTTCTGCCCCCAAATATTTTTTTTTATCAAAAAGTTACCATGCTGTGTAAAAGTCTACTGCTCATTATTACATAGAGATGCACAGAAGCACTCAGGGTCATTAACCTGATAACCTGCACCAGGGGGTGCCCAAAAGCTAGATCCACAGATGTAGTAAAACTGCAACTTCCTAGATGCTTTGTCATTCTAAGAACATTCTAAAGGCATGCAAAACTTAATGGGAGTTGTAGTTCTACAACATCTGGGGATCTACATTTTGGGCACCCCAGCCCTACACTATCTCTGGTAACTCACCAAGACTTTGAGAAGCCAATAGTTATGGATGTGTAACTTACAATTAAATAATCCACTGACCAGTGTCTATATAACCACCCATATAAATGTAAGTGCTGCCAATTTGACTGGATTGTCTTCCGACAACCACAAAAGTGCAAAAACAAAAGAAAAAAGTGTCTCAGAAGCAGGCAAAAGTTATAAAATGTTGTCTAATCTTATATGTGTGCATGCAAACACTGATCAGCCACAACATTAAAACCTCTGACAAGTAAATAACATTGATTATATCGTTACAAATGCACCTGTCAAGTGAACAGTCGGTTATTGAATTTCATGATTTGGAAGCAGGAAAAATGGGCAAATTAAAAGATCTAAGGGACTTTGACAAGGCCCAAATGGTGATGTCTTCATGACTATTTTAGAGCAAAAAGACAAGTCTTATGGGGGTGTTCATAGATAGTACCTACTAAAGTGGTGCAAGGAAGGACAACTCGTGAACCAGGGTCATGGGCACCGAAGGCTCATTGATGTATGTGGGAAACGAAGGCTAGCCTATCTGGTCCAAACCTAAAGAAGAGCTAAAGGTGTTAGAACACACAGTGCATGGCAGACCAGTCAGAGTGCCCATGATGACTGATGTTCACCACTGAAAGCACCTTCAATGGGGACTTGAGCGTTAGTACTGAACCATGGAACAATGGAAGAAGGTTTCCTGGTCTGATGATCATGTTTTCTTTTAGATTTTTTTGGATGACTGGGTGTGATGAAGAAAATGCAACTGGAAGCACTATGGGAAGAAGGAAGATCTACAGATGCAGTATTATGCTCTGAGCATTATTCTGCTTGGAAACCTTGGATTCTGGAATTAAAGGGGATATCACTTTAACATATACCACCTACCTACAGATTGTTGCACACTGTGTACCTTCATGGTAATGGTGTTAACTTAAGGCAGTGGCCTCTTTCAGGGATAATGCATCCTGCCATACTGCAAAATTTGTTCAGGAATGGTTTGAGGAACATGACAAAGAGATCAAGGTGTTGGTTTGGCCTCCAAATTCCCAAGATCTCAATTTGATTGTGCTGAAACAACAAATCTGATATAGGGAGTCCCCACAATGCAACTTACATAGTTATATAGCTGCATAGGCTGACAAGAAACAAGTGTCCATCAAGTTTAACCTTTCTCACATGTTTTTCCTGTTGATCAGAAAGAAGGCAATAAAACAAAACAAACAAAAAAACAGTTTGAAGCACTTCCTCCTTGGATGAAGAACCTATACCCTCCTCCCCCCCCAAAAAAAATATCCCTGAATATTATGTTTTTGCAAGTATTAATCCAGTTGCGGTTTAAACATGATAAAACCACCTCTTCAGGCAGAGAATTCCACATCCTTATATTTTTTTTACTGTACAAATCCCTTTCCTTTGCCTTAAACTAAATCTTTTTTCTTCCAATTTTAATGCGTAACCTCGTGTCCTATGTATAGTTCAGTTTATGAATAGATTTCCAGACAATGGTTTGTATTGGCCCTAAATATATTTGTATAATGCTATCATATCCCCTTTTTTCTAAACTAAACAGATTTAAATTTGATAACCTTTTTTTCACAACTAAAATGCTCTATTAATTAATTTTGTAGCTAGCTCTGCATTTACCGGACTTAAAGGATCTGCTACTGGTGTCTTGTTACCAGATACCACAAGACATGTTTAGAGGTGTGGTGGTGTTCATGTGTCGATGCATCAGAGCTGTTTTAGCAGCACGAGGGGGACCTACATGAAATTAGGCAGGTGTTTTTAATGTTTTAGCTGATCTGTGTATGAAATGCATGTTATTTGGGATATATTAGCATGACCTTAAAACTTCCAAATATAAGATATTCATATACATATAAAGGAAGAGAGATTTTAAATCTGATAAATGTTGTTGTATATACATGGTGAGTGTGTGCACATCATTAATAGTGTGTGTAAAGTCTGTGTGCAGGGCCGGCCTTAGGGGTGTGCGAGCTGTGCGGTTGCACAGAGCGCCATGGAGCAAAGGGCGCCATGTGGCCTGCACAGCTCACACATGGCTGGCCGGAATAATAAAAATAAAAAAAATAAAATTGTGGCGGGGCGGAGCTTCCCATGCGGCGGGGGGCGCAGCTTCCCATGCAACGGGGGCGCAGCTTCCTATGCGGCTGGGCAGAGCTAACTGTGTGGCGGGCGCGGAGCTTCCCATGTGAAAAGTGCCGGATAACTGCTGCAGGGGAAGCAGGAAGGAGTCCCTGCTTCCCCAACAAACAGTGTCCAGGAGCTGCACTGCCTCCACAATGAACAGCAGTAACTATGTGTGATTGTCAGTGTGTGTGTGACTGTCTGCCTGTGTGTGTATGTGTTTGACTGTCTGCCTGTGTGTCTGTATGACTGTCTGCCTGTGTGTGTGTCTGTGTGTGTGAATGTCTGCCTATGTGTGTGTCTGTGTATGACTTTCTGCCTGTGTGTGTGTCTGTGTGTGTGAATGTCTGCCTATGTGTGTGTCTGTGTGTGTGAATGTCTGCCTATGTGTGTGTCTGTGTATGACTTTCTGCCTGTGTGTGTGTCTGTGTGTGTGAATGTCTGCCTGTGTGTGTGTCTGTGTGTGTGAATGTCTGCCTATGTGTGTGTCTGTGTATGACTTTCTGCCTGTGTGTGTGTCTGTGTGTGTGAATGTCTGCCTATGTGTGTGTCTGTGTATGACTTTCTGCCTGTGTGTATGTCTGTGTGTGTGTGTATTCCTGTCTGCCTGTTTGTGTACAACTGTCTGCCTGTGTGTGTGACTGTCTGCCTGTGTGTGTGTGTCTCTGTGTATGACTGTCTGCCTGTGTTTGTGTATGTGTATGACTGTCTGCTTGTGTATTTTTGTGTGTGACTGTCTGTGTGTGTGTGCGTGCGCGTGACTGTCTGCCTGTGTGTGTGTCTGTCTGCCTGTGTGTGTGTGTGTGTATGCGAGTGACTGTCTGCCTGTGTGTGTTTGTGTGGCTGTCTACCTGTGTGTGTGACTGCCTGCCTCTGTGTGTGTGGATGTCTTCCTGTGTGTGAATGGCCGTCTGTCTCTGTGTGTGTGTGTGTGGCTGTCTGTCTGTGTGTATGTATGTGGCTGTCTGCCTGTCTATAACAGTGGGAGTAATAGTATGTGTGTCTATAACAGTGTGGGTAGCAGCTTGTACAATGTAAGTAATAGTATGCGAGTCTGTAACAGTGTGGGTAGCAGCATGTACAATGTAAGTGGTAGTATGTGTGTCTGTGGGTATAACAGTGTGGGTAGTAGTATGTGTGTCTGTGGGTATAACAGTGTGGGTAGCAGCATGCATAATGTGGGTAGTAGTATTCGTGTCTGTGGGTATAACAGTGTGGGTAGCAGCATGTACAATGTGGGTAGTAGTATGCATGTCTGTAACAGTGTGGGTAGCAGCATGTATAATGTGTGTCTGTGGATATAACAGTGTGGGTAGCAGCATGTATAATGTGGGTAGTAGTATGCGTGTCTGTAACAGTGTGGGTAGCAGCATGTATAATGTGGGTAGTGGTATGTGTGTCTGTGTGTATAACAATGTGGGGAACAGCATGTGTATTCTGTGTAACTGTGTTTAGTAGTGTGTGCATAGTCTAACTGCTGAGCTCTGTTTGTGTACAGAATAAATAACTAAGCTGTGTGTGTGTGCAGTGTGGGTAATTGATCTCAGTGTGTGTATAGGGTGGGTAGCTGAGCTGTGTTTGTGCAGTATGGGTAGTTGAGTTGTATGTGTGCAGTGGGTGTAGTTGAGCTGTGTGTGTGCAGTGTGGGTAGTTGAGCTGTATGCAGGGACGTATTAGCCGCGAGGCAAACAAGGCATTTGCCTTGGGCGGCATTTTCGGGGCTGACAAAAGCGCTTGCGCCCCCAAGTATCTTAGGGCAAATGCCCTGAATTAGCCTTGCGGCTAACTGACATCAGCGAGGAGGAGGCCGGCGCTGGCAGAAGCTGAGGCGGCTGCTTGGCGGAGGCACTTCCTGTGAGCTGACTGCTCCGGTTCCCTCATGTGCTGTGGCCTTAGGTGAGGCTGGGGGCGGAGGAAGATGGCGGTCATATTCCAAGAGCCACGGCCTCAGTATCTCTTGATGGCTGAGACTGGCTGGGCAACTCCTGAGGCATCCCATCCCAGCTATAGCGCCCTCCCGCTCCACAGCTCTGCAACCACTGGACCGCCAGGGGAGGAGACCCCCAGCACTCCCAAGGTGGGAGGGTTGGGGTTGCATTAAAGTTAATGTGTTTGTGTCTGACTGTGTGTGTGTGTTTGTGTGTGTTTGTGTCTGACTGTGTTTGTGTGTTTGTGAGTGTGTCTGACTGTGTGTGTGTTTGTGCCTCTGTGTGTGTGTTTGTGTCTGACTGTGTTTGTGTATGTGTGTGTGTGTGTGTTGTGTCTGTGTCTGACTGTGTGTGTTTGTCTGTGTGTTTGTGTGTGTGTGTTTGCGTCTGACTGTGTGTGTGTCTGACTGTGTGTTTGTGTCTGACTGTGTTTGTGTGTTTGTGTGTGTGTCTGACTGTGTGTGTTTGTGACTGTGTTTGTGTGTGTCTGACTGTGTGTGTGTGTGTGTGTCTGACTGTGTGTGTGTGTGTGTGTCTGACTGTGTGTGTGTGT
>OW240915.1:314528815-314683461 GCA_933207985.1 Pelobates cultripes
ATGTGTGTTAGTGTGTTTGTGTATGTGTGTTTGTGTATGTGTGTTAGTGTATGTGTGTTAGTGTATGTGTGTTTGTGTGTGTGTGTTAGTGTATATGTGTTAGTGTATGTGTGTTAGTGTATGTGTGTTTGTGTTAGTGTATGTGTGTTAGTGTATGTGTGTTAGTGTATGTGTGTTAGTGTATGTGTGTTAGTGTATGTGTGTTAGTGTATGTGTGTTTGTGTTAGTGTATGTGTGTTAGTGTATGTGTGTTAGTGTATGTGTGTTTGTGTATGTGTGTTTGTGTATGTGTGTTAGTGTATGTGTGTTAGTGTATGTGTGTTAGTGTATGTGTGTTTGTGTATGTGTGTTTGTGTATGTGTGTTTGTGTTAGTGTATGTGTGTTAGTGTATGTGTGTTAGTGTATGTGTGTTAGTGTATGTGTGTTTGTGGGCTGCAGCTAGTAGTATGTAGCAGTAGGAGTAGGCATGTGTGTTAGCAGCAACACAGCCATACACAAACACACATACAAAACACACATACACTAACACAAACACACATACACTCCAACACACACACACTCCAACACACATACACCAACACACAAACACACACACACTAACACACACACACTAACACACACCACACCCAACACACACACACCAACACACACACTAACACACACACACCAACACACACACACATACACTCCAACACACATTTTTTAAAAAAAAATGTAATCCCCCCAGCCTCCTTACCTTTTGGAGTGCTGGGGGGGATTCCCTGGGGTCCAGTGGTGCTGCTGGGCTCCTGGGCGGGTGGCTGGTCGGGCAGGAAGGCGGGCGCGCGAGGGAGCACTCAGTGCTTCCTCTTCAGCTCCCTCGTGCGCCGCATAGGGATGCCGGCGCCGGAAGATGACGTCATCTTCCGGCTCCGGTATCAGTGCGGTGCGCGAGGGAGCTGAAGAGGAAGCACTGAGTGCTCCCTCGCGCGCCCGCTTTCCTGCCCGACCAGCCACCCTCAGGGCCTCCCTCCCGCCGGGCTCTGGGGAGAGGAAAGGGGTTAAATCTTACCTTTCTCCAGCGCCGGGCGAGGATCTCTCCTCCTCCTCTCCTCCTCCTCTCCGCCTCCGATCCTACTCCTGGGCTGAATGCGCATGCGCGGCAGTAGCTGCGCGCGCATTCAGCCGGTCTCATAGGAAAGCATTTTCCTATGGACGCTTGCGTGTTCTCACTGTGATTTTCACAGTGAGAAGCACGCAAGCGCCTCTAGCGGCTGTCAGTGAGACAGCTACTAGAGGCTTTGAGGGCTGGATTAACCTATTTATAAACATAGCAGTTTCTCTGAAACTGCTATGTTTATAAAAAACTGGGTTAACCCTAGCTGGACCAGGCACCCAGAGCACTTCATTAAGCTGAAGTGGTCTGGGTGCCTAGAGTGGTCCTTTAATAATATAAACCCACCCAGTATAACTAACTGTAACCTAACCTACACAGTGCACCTAACATGTGTGAGACGCTGGAGTGTCTCTTTAAGTATAACTAACTGTAATCTGAGCTATATATTGCATCTATGTGGGAGCCTGGAATGCTCTTTCAGTATTTGTTGTTTTTTTTTCTAGATTTATAATTAACAAGAAATCCTGTCATGCATTCCATCTATACTATTTTCGTTGTATGTTTTATTTATCTGTTTCTTTATAAACCAACCTTGACAAACAAGATATGTATCCAGAGTCCTGTCACTTAGAACTATTTTCAGAAAATTCCACAGGCAATTAATCTAAATCCAAGGATGTCATCCTCAAAGGATAGAACCAAGACAAAGCTTAATGACACCGGCTTAACCTGGGAATGAAGGCATTCTTACAGACAGTATTGTAAAATTATAAAACATATATGGAAACAGCGGAATGAACAAAAGAGTAAGAAGATTGGAATAGGTATATTTCTGACCAGTTATAGATGAGAAATTAATGATTATCTCAGATAATATGATCAGTATCAGTTTTTCTAAGTATGATGTTAAATTATCTGAGTGGCTTTGAAAAGGCTATCAATTCGACATTGGTTAGTTTTTGTTACACGCCTTCTCACAGTCTATTTTATAATCTGGTCAAATGTATTTAATTGGCTTTCTAGCAAAGATAGTTGTAAATGCGTGGAGCTTGCGTTAATACATCCACTATATCAGGGTCACAAGGAATTTTCAATATTGTGGACAGTTAGAAATATTGCACATGACTGGTGGGGGGATTTAAACATACTTCAGGGAGCATTACAATAAGGTAGCCTATTTATTTACATAGAGGTATAATGTGATTCTTTTACAATTCTACATTTGTGACATTTTCATAATGTGATTTTAAAAACCCCTTAAATCATCTAATATTTTGGTGACGTAGCACCATCAACTCTACAGAGCCCTACTGTCACTACCTGACAATGATACTGATGTTTACTGAGTCCTGGCAACACTAATTGGTGGAACTTTTGATTCTTTAGAGCCATGCAAATGCAAAATGAGTTGGGCAATCCATTCTATAGAGTCCTGCTAATAATAATAATAATAACAAAGTATTTAACCAGGAAAGGTACATTCAGATTACTCTGGTTTCCAAGCATGTCCTGGGGATGTTACTAATGTGAAATGAGTTGGACATTCCATTCTATACAGTCCTGCTAATGCAAAATGAGTTGGACATTCCGTTCTCGAGAGTTCTGCTAATTCAAAATGAGATGAACATTCCATTCTCTAGCGCCCTGCTAATGCGAAATTAGTAGGACATTCTAATCTATAGAGTCCTGCTAATACTAAATGAGTAGGACACCCCATGCTGACTAGTATGTTCCATTATCATCCATCCTTCTATCCATCAATCCATCCATTATTGCAATGTAAAATAAAATTAATGATTGTATACATGATGTTTGTGTGACTCTCAGTGTTATTCTGTTCAATATGAATTGTTGGGAATTCAAAATGAATTTCTAATTGTAGGCCAAATTAACCAAACTGAAAATATAGCTGATTTGAATGTTTTTCCAGTATGCCTGTCTTTGCTTAAAGTTTAAAATTCCTTACAGATACTACTCATTGAGGCCTAGTCACTGAGCTATCTCACCACAGGCTACATAAACTACTACTAAATAAGACTCTGTACTAACCAGCACATGATGGATGGCAATCTACCAAACCAGACATAGAGTAAGTTTGGATATTTTTGTTTTATAACAGATGCCTTTTTTCCTGAGTGGAAAATATTCTGCTTACATTGTATCCCCAATACTTCTCTTCTTTTTTATTTAAAGTGGGCAAGTAACTGGTGCCAGCTGACCGTGACATGTCCTCGCTCCTTTAACATGACCTTTACCTGAAGCTAATCGTGTTCAGTCACTATTTGTAATCTGTATCACACCATTAAGAATACATCCAAGATATAGCTTGTCATTTACACTCCTGCCATCCTCGAACATGTGTTTGATATTCTTAAATTCATACCAGAGGGGGAAAAATGAATAATAGAAATTTCATTTTGACTGTAAAAGAAATTCATCAAAGCTGTCCTGCGGGGTCTCAAACTTAATTGTCAAGATCCCCGCAGGTGACATATCTGCTTGTAAGTCGGAAATTTGAGAAAGTATACTTACCTGAGGCCCTCCTTCCTCAAAGTCACATTTATCTGGAATTCATGAGTCTACAACCAGGTGCAATAGGACATTATTGTGTATGGAATAAGTGACGGCTGATCGACAAAGGAAAGGCAAGGAGAGATTCATTAAAAGTTCAAATTTTTTCTTGTTGTGTCTTTTTCTGACATTTACGTCTCCATTTTGTCTTTCGGTTGCACAGATGCATTGGAATGTCAGTAAATTTCAAATGCAATATCTAGGCAGTTTTCACAAACATTCTATTTATATGAAAAACTTAGAACTGACAGACCCGCTTTAAGCTCACTGAAAATCTGCACATTTTGCCTCCCACATGAGTATCTGCAAAACAAAAATAGTTTAGATTTATGGCCCACATTTTTTATTGCAAAATATACAAAAAAAATTAAAATATTTTCAAGGTAAATTTTTTTTTCACGTCAGTAGAGAATTTGTTCTGTATTACTTTAAGTAGAGAGTTTGCATAAAAAAAGAGAAAATGGGAGTATGTACTTTTTCTTAATCACGCAACACTATATTTTGGTCCTGTAATTCGGTAATAAACTTTAATTTAAAAACCTAAATTATTATGAACCATAAAAATACTACTGATCAATAGATTTTCTGAATTACAAGATAAAATACTGACATATATGAAAATATTGAATAGCTTTACTATTTTCATTAACTTTTTAATGATACATTTAAACAATAAAAGAGATACTTCGAGAGCGGTCGCAAAACTTTCCACCAAAAAAAAAAACAGTTTTGGTGGAAATTGGGCACGTAGCAAACTACCTACATCGCCATCTCGTCTGGCAAGATAATAGAGCGGAAAAACAAAAAAAACAAAGCCAAAAAAAGCCCTAACAACCAATATATAGGCGAACTACTGTGGATCTCTCAGAAGGCCGCATGGGACAAGATAGTGCTGGATGTAGATTCCATTTACTCATCAGACGATACCTCACTAGATTTCAGAGTGGGTCTGTCACTAGGCCCAACACTCAGGCTACCACCCAAGAAATCTTCGGACGGAGAGCCGGTAATGTCAGAAATACAAAAACCATGCTGGCAAACCTCCGCATAGATATAGCCACTGATATGGCCTACTTTAACCCCTTAAGGAACAAACTTCTGGAATAAAAGGGAATCATGACATGTCATGTGTCCTTAAGGGGTTAAAGAAGCCATTGAGGGAGCCACTGCTAGGATCACACTACTGGAAGCCTCCACCAGTACCCACAATACATGACTTACCTAGGTTGAACAGCAGCTCAGAGAACGGAAACAGCAGCATCTCACAACCGCTGACAGAGTGGATGCATTGGAGGAGCAACAGAGAAAATATAAGCTGAAATTACGCGGTGTGCCAGAGTCTGTGGGTCTTGCTAATGCCCCACACAATGTGAGACACCTCGTTGCAGTCCTACTACCACCTGAACAGGCAGAGATGGTGCAATTTGATGGCATGTTTCGCTTTCTTAAGATGGACAGCTACCATGGACCTCATCATCCGTTTCCAGTCCTTACAGCCTGCGGTTCGGGTAGAGATCCCTCTGAAATTCGAGGGCTTCATGCTCTCGGTGTCTCCAGACCTGCAGAAACATCTGGGCTGACCCGCCTAGACCCTACCAAGATAACAAAGTTCACTCCTTGATGCATGATGGGATGATAGGCCAAGATCTCAAAGACTCGCATATTCCACCACTATGAACCGAACATGTTTTCCATGATGCGGCTACTTTTTGTGTTTTTCTTGTTTCTTTTATGCTCCTATTTGTCTCACTTATAGTTTTAAGGTTCCTCACATTTTAGGTGAAGTTATTTAGACTTGAGGACTAATATAAACCTTCTCTGACTGGGGCTCATGTTGCTGGGTTACCTTGCACATACTTATACTTGATGGTTTTTAGAGAGACTTGCTTATTAATGCTATCACACTCCCCCACACACACACACACAGACAATGATACCTACTTTGTGTCCTACGAGGGAGGTGAGTCCCTAACTGGGCATCTCCAGTAAAGGTGATTACATGGGATATGACCTATGGAATTAAGCCTATGCCAATAGGGAATTACTGTTTAGCCTTCATATGTATGGTTGATAAATATTGTGTTCTTTTTATTTTCTTAAAAAAAAAAAAAACAATATTCAGCGTATCTCTTTCTACTTGATACTATGTGGTCCTTGAAAGACATAACTGTATGTGCACATGCCATTTTGAAATATTAATGCAATACTACCATGCTGAATGACAAAATAAAGAATAAAAAAAAAAATTGAAGCACCATAATCACTACAGTTTTTGTAGTTGTTATGGTGGAAGACATCATTGAGTACTCATAATCAGTTATTTCTTAAAATTTTTAAGGATGTTACCCAAAATATAGGTTTTCAAATGCCACTGCAATTCCACTTCCACATTAACCACTCGAATTTCTACACTAGCGACAAACTGTAAGCTGTGGCTCTCAGTTGGATAATATGATGAATACTGGTAGAATGTGTGAATAAATAAAATAACAAAATATTTCACTTCCATGCTTAGTCAATTTGTTAAACAAAGTCATCTGGGAGAAGAAGGCAGATTGGCTAAATGAAAATGACATTAAACGCACTTTCTGTCAATTGAGCAAGAGTTGGAATTCACATTTTGTGACTCTAATATACACAGTGTGTCATGAGCATACGGATGTCATGTCAATACAATGCAAGGAAAATAAATGCTCATTTGCACTTAAACACATCAATTTAACAGAAATGGCTTGTTTAAGCACAGAGATCTAATTATCACATTATTTACAGATAACCGAGTTTCGGGTTTACCTGCGAGGTTTATAAGGAACATTGTTCACACTATAGATGTAGGCGAGAATACCTCATCTTTTCTGACTCACTGGTTAAGTGTCTATTTGTGGCAACAAAATAGCCCATAAAAGTCAATTTAATTTGTTTATCAACTTGAACTTAAAGTGACAGTACATAAAACCAATTAAAGCTGCACAGGTAGACATTTAATGCAGCGGCCAGAGGCAACAGCTGTACTATTGCTATTAAATATATATGGCTGCACATCTGAAAAATTGGAAGTGCGCAGCTATGGGGCCTGTGCTTTTGCTAATAAACCTCTACATCTCCTTTTCTTTGCGTGTGATAAGGCATAAGGTTATCATACAAGAAGCTATTTCTCTGCTCGACATGCAACTGTGATTTTATGTTCTCAACTGGAAACAATGTGGAAATGCATTAAATTTGACATGAATGTGCGTAATTTTAAAAAAATACCATAAAGCAGACGGTTAAAAGGACACTCTACGCGGCATAAGCACAACAGCTCATTATAGTGGTTATGGTGCTGAAAGGAAGTAGGTCCCTCGTTTTTATAACCAAAGCCTCCTCTTCAGTTGTATTGATAATACAAAATGATAATGGAAAATGAAAGGCTAAACATTTTGGGTTAATTGCAGCAGCTGAGCTCAAAAATAGTATTTAACTTGCTTACTTCCAAAATAATGTATAAATATATTAGCTTTAATTTACCTTGCAAAATTTAATTTTGTTCATAATGCCTTACTCACTTTCATTTATACTCTAGAAATGATTACCAGCCTGTAGTGGAATTAATTTCTCTGCCAAAAGACCCTCATTTTAATGTCTGAAAATGTGCTGAAATAGACAGCTACCTTCTTCTTCCAGACTGGAAAGGAAGTTTCAATGGGTTAAATCATTCCTACAGTTAGTGATGAAGGAACAGTGAATGGTCTCTACCTTCACCATTATCATTACATTAATATTCCAGAGTTTGAAATACCTTTATTTCAGAAATACATGACTACTGCATGTTGGCTTAATGCTCAAATGCAACTTTTGTTTTACATTTTGTTGCCATTTTTTATTAAGGTGCACTGCTAGTAATACCATCAGGGTCCTTACAAACACCTAGAAACAAGATATTTGACCATTTGTATGTGAGAAAAATTGCAGTTATGCTTTTATACTAACACTTCAGACCCGGTGTGAAATATTGCAAGATAAACAATTCTGTAAACTGTCTAATGGTTTTCTTTTCCCAAACATTTCTATAAAGGATGAATGAATAAATGAAAAATAAAAAAAATTGTGTACGTTTAAATAATTCTAATATTTAAGTTAGTCTGAAAAGCAATCTGTACAGATAATTGTACAGAAAACTGTTTCTTTGTTATATGCTTATGTACTATGTCCCTTTCAAATAAATTTAGTATTAATATATATCTTTAAATGGCTTAAAGGACTTAAATGGCTAGATATTAAAATTTGCAAAAATAATTAATCCATTTGTTGGGTTCTACATTACTTAACCCCTTAAGGACACATGACATGTGTGACATCTCATGATTCCCTTTTATTCCAGCAGTTTGGTCCTTAAGGGGTTAAAATAAGTGGCCTAAAATGAATACTCTTAAATTTGTTACAATAATTCTGTAGTTTATATAGATTTTGCTCCATATCCTTTATATGCTTGGGTGAATCTCTGCTACTGTAGAGTATAACTTTTGTGTCTTTGCGGCCAGCACGTATTATACAGCACACAATTATACTACACAAGATTTTAGTTAAAAATTCAAGAAGTTATATTAGATAAGTTTATAACTTTGGGGGGCAGGCTAAATGTTTATAAAATGTGTAGCTGTGTGTGTATTGGGGGGAGTGTTTACAGGGCTCGAGTCCTGCAGGAACGCATGGGAACGGCGTTCCTGCACTTTTTCCAAAGCAGGAACGCCGTTCTCGTTACCTGTCCTGCAGGACCGGCCCTGCTACTTGCACAGAGGGGCCAGCACACGCTGTGTTCCCTCTCCAGCTATAACTCTCGCGAGACCCGCGGCTGTTACCATGGCAACTCTCCGCACAGGCGAGTCTCGCGAGAGTTAGAGCTGGAGAAGGAACACAGCGTGTGATGGCCCCTCTGTGCAGCGGCTGGCTCCCTCCACCGGACCACCAGGCGATCTCCCCCCTCCCTGACAAGGTAAGAAGCAGGGAGGGGGGAATAAAATAAAAAATATACATACACATAAAGTTTTAAAAAAAATGCTCCCCCCCCACCCACCCATCATCCAGCACTCACACACCCATCATCCAGCACTCACACACCCATCATCCAGCACACACACACCCATCATCCAGCACTCACACACCCATCATCCAGCACTCACACACCCATCATCCAGCACACACACACCCATCATCCAGCACACACACACCCATCATCCAGCACACACACACCCATCATCCAGCACACACACACCCATCATCCAGCACTCACACACACATCATCCAGCACTCACACACACACACCCATCATCCAGCACACACACACACACATCATCCAGTACTCACACACCCATCATCCAGTACTCACACACACATCATCCAGCACTCACACACCCATCATCCAGCACTCACACACACCCATCAGCACTCACACACCCATCATCCAGCACACACACACACACCCATCATCCAGCACACACATCATCAGCACCCATCATCCAGCACACACACACACCCCATCATCCAGCACACACACACCCATCATCCAGCACTCACACACACATCATCCTGCACTCACACACACATCATCCAGCACTCACACACATACACACTCTGCACTCACTACAACACACTAAATTCATTATACACAATTATACACAATTTGCACTTACTACATGATAGTAAACACATGCAAACAAACAAAAACAAAACAAATATTTTTATATATATATATATATATACACACACACACAAACAATTTCTATTCTGCATTCCTTTAAAATTAGCTGACAAGCGGTAAAATAATAGAATATAATGCACATATTGTACTGAAAGGATTATTATTGCAAAAGCAATCACAGTAATGCTATATTGCTATTGATAATATAATTACATTTCCTTCTGAGTTTATGACTATGTAATTGGGGATTACAAATTCTATAGTAAATAGTGCATTTTTCATGATTAAAAACATATATGCAATGTATTGTCATTGGAACTGATTGTGAAATGCAGCGACGTCTAATTAATGAGTAGACATGATGTATACTTTGTAGAGATTATAGTCACTGCTGTTATTGAGATGCTAAGACAATAAAAACTGATCTTTCAAGAATAACCCAGCAAAATGTAATGAGAGGAAATAAATGGTGTTAATAAGCACTTACAGTCTGGAGTCTAGGAGACCTAAAATCCATCATTTACTAGGCACCAAGAGGAAGAGACAGTATTATTTCAGACTAGGGTAAAATATGTTCGCTATTTTCTTCAGCCTCACCTTAAGATTAATATCTAAGGGAAGAAACTGCACTAAATTCAGGTAAATAATTTTTTAGTAGAGAAATATATAATTTCGCAGATCAATGACAATGACAATTATGTGACCAGTTACAAAGTAATTTAAAATAACATGCCATGCACCCTAACCACTACAGTGGCCTGCGCGTCACTGTGGGTGCCTTTGTACTTTTTTTCACACAGTTTGGTTAATAGGAAGCTAGTGTCAGCTAAAGTTATAAGTCTGATGTACAGTGCGAGGCTTCCATCTCGGACCATCGCCAGTAATCGGTGGCAAAACAGACAGCGGGCAACTCAACTTTATTAAAGGGACACTATAGTCACGCAGACCACTTCAGCTCAATGAATTGCTCTGGGTGCCAGGTGCCTCAGGTTTTAACCCTTCAGATGTAAACATGGCAGTTTCAGAGAAACTGCTATGTTTACATTAGGGGTTAAGCCAACCTCTAGTGGCTGTCTTCCTGATAGCCGCTAGAGGCGCATCTGTTACGCTGGATGCGAATTTTGCATACATCGCCCAGAGCATCCATAGGGAAGCATTGAGAAATGCTTTCCTATGGATAGTTAGAATGCGCGCGTGGCACTTGCCGCGAATGCGCATTCCGCTCCACTCTGGAGCTGACGTCGACGAGGGAGGAGAGGTCAGGAGGGCAGAGGGAGCCCGGTGCTGGGTAAAGATAAAGGTAAGGGGTTTTAAACCCTTCAGCGCTATGGAGTGGGGAGGGGGGGGAAGGGTCCCCCAAGGATTATATAGTGTCAGGAAAACCGCTTTGTTTTCCTGACACTATAGTGATCCTTTAAGATGAGTTTATTTCTTTAAAGAACATTTCTTGAACTCATTCAGGTAATTAAATAAACATAAAACTAATTCATAGGGAGAAGATATAGATAAACACAAAAAGAATTTAGCGCTAGTAATCACAAAATTAGTCAAGGTAGGCAGCAACCCAAATGAAGGAAAACCCCTCGGGTTTAATGATCCCATTCTGAAGAAGCCACTTATGGTGAAACACGTTTATGGTTATTAATTCTGTATTTTACTGTGTATTTTAGATCAATAAAAGTTTTTTGGCTACTTTATTGTACCAATCCTCTTTTTATTGCACTCTTTATGCACTTTAAACAACTTTTTTTACCTATTCCTGGCATTTTAACCTTTTTACTTCCACTGGCAATTTTAAAGTTCCAGTACTCCAAGAAATCCTAGGTGGGCATCATACCACCAGCGCCTATCCATAGAGCAGTACCTCTGCTTTATCTTTGTGAGTATTATTTTATTTTCTTTACTACTCTCTTAACCTATCACAATTGAGAGCACTATTGCTGCTTTTTATTCTTCTATATTGGAGCCTTGGATCACCAGACGGTGCTGACGGACGTATCGCCGCTACATATCCTATAAGCGGGGATTATACCGCTGTACGCTATCCACACCAGAGCTGGCCATAGCTCCCTCAAATGTGAGTTTTTTACCTCTTCTTACCTGCACATTGAACCACATCAAAATTGAGAGCACTATTGTTGCTTTCTGTCTTTCTTTTCCGAGTTCTGGACTACCAGACGGTGTTGACGGAGACTCCCTCCCTACATATCCCATAAGCGGGGATTATACCGCTGTACGCAATCCACACCAGAGCTGGCCATAGCTCTCTTGAATGTGAGCTCTTTACTTTTTGTTACCTATCACACCCTGAACTTTCATACTATACCATTAGTCGCCTCTACCTCTCTTGTATTTACATATACAGAATGGTCTACACTAGACGCATCCACAGAGGAACTCTATCAAGTATCCTAGACCATCTATTGGCACCCTAGCAATACTTTACTGGACTATCTACCCTTATTTGGCGCAGCCCTTCCATATCTTTTTTTAATTCATAGGGAGACTGTAACAACGGGTCTCTGTGAAGGGCAAATCTATGAGACTCTAATTTTGTCAGGACAGTGGAAAAATAACAATGAGTTCTATAAATGAGTTCTATAAATTATACATCTGAAAAAGCAAAACTACAATAGGAATAAAATAATGGTAGTAAGTGAACAGTCAACGGCAATCAATAAAAGATTATTAAAAGTGGCTTTGCCTTTAGAAATGTTCTTTGCTGCATCATACGGCATATTAAAACTGTCTGCACCCTGTGTTTATAATCTTTAACGCTGTTCAACAGTTGTTTTATTAATGAAGAATTAAAAATTCATAAGTTACCTGAATTTCTGTCGCTTTCCTTTAGTGTGATTGTAGTAGCTTTGTGGGATTGAAAGTCTACCTTCTGTAATTATTGTGCAACAAAATAAATGTGCGCACACAAGCCTTCTAGAACACAATAAAATAATCACCAAAAAGGAGTACCCCAAACCGTACGGGTATCACGAAGGATATACGTCAAGAATAACTTGCCTTCAGGATAGGAGGCACAGTACTTTTGATGTCTCGCCGGAGGCAGTTGATTAGAACCAGTTCCCTATTCCTTTTATTACTCCCCTCTTGCAGACTCCTAATGTTTGATTTGGATGGTTTAGAAGGACAGATTATTTGACAGACCCAAGGCAAGCTTTATAACATGGTGGCATGTGTCTATATTAAAGTGAAAGCCAAAGACATGCAAGACAAGTCCAAAAATGAATAGGGAGAGTTAAATAATTTATCCATGGAAGAAAACCAATGTGGGGTAACATACGTTGTCTGCCAGCTGTCAATACAGAGGAAAAACCAACCATTTGTGTATCAGACTGATACTATGTACAAAGGAAGGCAAGGACAAAATGTCAGGAAATCCCCATAATAAGAGATGCCAAGCAAATCCCGGGGTACGTGTAAAGTATGGCTGATATGCCCTGGATAACTTGATCAATGGATCTGGACTGAACCCTATTTATAAGCAGAGCTAGACCAAGGCAGTATGGGTCTCTAGACTGATTACTAATTAAGGATCTATGTAGAAGTCTTTTTCCTTCTTTTTTTCCCACAGGCTACTGGGTTCAGTTGTCCTGTAATCTCCATTACTTGTTGCAAAGGAATTTCTTTGCAGAATTGTACTTTGGGAAAATCTTACACAGTTAAAAGAGGTTCTTGATGTTGAAATCTCATTGCACAATGCACTATTTGAGTGAGAGATTTGTATGTACTACGGACGAATTTAAATTAGTCAATACCCTACTTTAGATAAATATTCTTCCTATGAGTTGAGGCCCTGGTTTTCAGGGGACACATCCAGGTTTTCTAAATAATTCACGACTGGCCTTTCTTGAAACATGCCTATAAGGACTCTGCTGGATTCAGTGGTGGGACTCTGCAGCCTTCGTCAGTGAAACTCTGCAGCCTTCATCAGTGAAACTCTGCAGCCTTCATCAGTGGAACTCTGCATCTTTCGTCAGTGAAACTCTGCAGCCTTCATCAGTGAAACTCTGCAGCCTTCATCAGTGGAACTCTGCAGCATTCATCAGTGGAACTCTGCAGCCTTCATCAATGGAACTCTGCAGCCTTCATCAGTGAAACTCTGCAGCCTTCATCAGTGAAACTCTGCAGCCTTCATCAATGGAACTCTTCATAATTCACTAGTAGGATATCACAGCAATCTATGCTGGGATGCTGAAAGAGTCTATGGTAAAATAATGGAGGATCTGTTGCAGAAACAGGATTGTGTTTTTAAATGAGTGCAAGGGATATAGGCACAGTTCTGAGACTAAAAGAACAAACTGAATAATTGTATACAGTATTCCCTGATGGAATAGAAGCACAGCTTGTAAAAGAAGTACAAGGTCCAAGGTCTGATTCGCAAGGACCCATTGTATGGTAGCTACATGTGAAGTTCTACCCGATGTGGCAAACTGTTTATCAGTAAACATGGCTGATGTATAAAAATGATATAATGCGAATGCTGATTAGTATCAATCAATAAATAACTCGCTCATCAATTGAAGTTATTTTGACATTAGCTGTGGCTTCAAATCAAGATTCCACCAATTCCAATCACCCCTTCAGAATAACCTTTCACATTCAAACAAATGCAATTGCAGCTCTGATTATGCTCTGCCGTGACTATCAAACTATCTTGGGCACAAACCTTAAAGAGGCTGATGTTACTGTAATTAGCTCCAATATATTCTTCAGAGCTCTACAATGGAGCCTCAATGAATGGAACAGAATTTATTAAGGTTGTTCTATAGTTAGTGAAAAGAGCAATTGGGTGATATTGGTGCTGAAGGTTATCAACACAGGGCTCATTGCTATGCTTTTACCAATCTGTTTTCAATTAAGTCACAGAGCTCCAAAATATGTTGCTTTGACTGCAGGTAGCTCCCATGCTCCAATATATACTATAATGTTTATCTCCAAGGGAATGTCATCGGAACACATTTAATAAATTGAGAATCCAATGTGAATATCAAATTTAAGGAAGGGGTAGATGAACTTGAAGAACAACTGACTTAGAGATGTTTTGTTTTTTTTACCTTAAATTTAAAATTCACCTTGAATTTACTTTTAATTCTCACTTTTAGTAAATAATCCAGCAATTGTTATTTAGCTCATGGTTTCCATGGTAGTCAGAAAGCATAGCCACTTTACTAAATTCTGTCACCATCAAACTCCATATTACGATGAGATGGCCTAGGTGTGCACAGATAAAGAAAGAATTGCAACGTGTTAATTCATCGGAGTTGAAAAAATTACGTGTGTTCTTGGCAAACAGTTGCAAAATGAAGTAAAAGTAATGGTACTAGGGGCAGTCCTTAAACCTGTTTGGAAACAGTTACACGTGAAGTTAAAATGAAAACGAGGTAGCGACTTGCAGGGGTGTCCTGGCCTGGTTTTTAAGATATTGTAATTTTTAACTCACTCGCCATTGACAAACAATGAAGGGGTTAAACTGAGACCTAAATGTGAATCCAAGCTTTATGGATATAAATATTCTGTGAATAATGGAATAATAGACCAAGCTGTTTCCAACCAATGTTGAATATATATTAATGGGACATTGCATTGAAAATGTTTTTTTTCGCCAATAAATAGTAGATATAACGCTAAATCGAATCTCCATGTATTTTATCTTCTTGTTTTTTTTTTTTGCAGTATATGACAGTACCTGTTGTCTGCAGCCTTTGCGAGCCCTCCCCTTCTTTCCCTGGTGCAGACTTTCAGTTTGTGTTGAGACATATTCCATCAGAGACTTCTCATTTAAACTGCACTGCTTCTCGAAACTTCTCAACGGGCTGTAGCAGAGGTTATTGAGGAATGGGCAAGGACGGCGAGTGCTAGGCCAGAGAGGCGTCTTTTCCCCAGTTATAAAAGTGCTGATTTCTACAGAAACTGTCACTTTTAAAATTGTCACAAATACGACAGACCCCCAGACACATAAATATTCCAGCAAGCTGAAATTATTTATGTGTCTGTAGTGTTCCTTTAATTATATCACTACTTGATGTTACATATTCATTCAGTGGAATAATATCACACATTTTACAGATAAAGATTATTAACTGTTCTGAAATGTGTTTTCCACGGTGGTTTTGGTTGGCAAACGGGCACAGTATAACTGGGATTTTGATTTAAGTATTGAAAACAATGTGTTTATTTTGTGTCATAAAGAGAATATTGATGACTTGTTTATCTGAAATATCACATGCACAAAATGCCCCACGTCCTCTTAAGTATCCAATTTCTATAGCAACCAGCCGTCACGTTGGGGAAGGAGCTAGCGTAAGTGACAGCTAGCATTGGGGCCATCACGGAAGATTGATGAGAAAAAGGATATGGAAGAGACAAAGAGGCAAGGGAAACAAGAAATAAAAAATAACCCGTGCGGGTAAGAAATACGATGCAATAAAGAAGATATGTATATAAACAACGCTTTCAAATTTTAAAATAGAAAATTGGTTCTGTAAGATTCTCAAAGAGTTGGAAAGAGTGAAGGAGAAATGTAAGTAAAAAAAGAGAAAAATTATTTTAGTAAAATACATCTGTAATGAGAAGCATATAAAGCAATGAGAGTTATAATATCTCGCAGTGCCACACTAGTGTTTCTGTATGCGGACTGAGGTGCCCAAGTGGTCAGTCGACCGCCCCCAGTGCTCTTAGCCAATCATCACTGTGCAGCTGTAGGTTGGACAGAGTTGATATATTTTTATAAGAGGGAAGTGTTCCGTTTTATCAATGTATCAGTGGGGACGTGAGTGGGGGTCTATGGTTGCCAAGGAAGGTTCCGTTTTGCCTATCTGTATGATATGGAATGGGGCACTATTGAGCTGTAGTGGTTATGGTGCTTAGCTTGCCACTTTAAGCATTTCAAATAACTTTGTTTCATTTCTCCTTGGGATTAATACAGACGTTGCTTTGATTCCACAGAATAAAAAAAAGTAATAATCTAATTTGGAATATAAATTGACGTCTTGTCTAACGCGGAGGGAAACATCCGATCTTAACAATATCCTGACAGCTTGAAAAAAAAATACATTATAGATTCCAAGGATCTGCAGACATTTTTGTAAGAATTTGAAACACGTCATTTTCTTTAAGGACATCAGAAAGGACAACATTAGTGATGTAACCAGCAGTGCTGGGTGACCCATTAGCATCTTATATGTATGAATTTCACACTAATGGGAAGAGCCTGGAATATTATTAGGAAATCTGTGAATATTTCAATGTGATTGTCTGGAGAACGGCACTTGTGGCTGTTAATAAAAATATATATCACATTTATTCTGAGCACATACTGAGTATGTGTATATATATATATACAGGGAGTGCAGAATTATTAGGCAAGTTGTATTTTTGAGGATTAATTTTATTATTGAACAACAACCATGTTCTCAATGAACCCAAAAAACTCATTAATATCAAAGCTGAATATTTTTGGAAGTAGTTTTTAGTTTGTTTTTAGTTATAGCTATGTTAGGGGGATATCTGTGTGTGCAGGTGACTATTACTGTGCATAATTATTAGGCAACTTAACAAAAACAAATATATACCCATTTCAATTATTTATTATTACCAGTGAAACCAATATAACATCTCAACATTCACAAATATACATTTCTGACATTCAAAAACAAAACAAAAACAAATCAGTGACCAATATAGCCACCTTTCTTTGCAAGGACACTCAAAAGCCTGCCATCCATGGATTCTGTCAGTGTTTTGATCTGTTCACCATCAACATTGCGTGCAGCAGCAACCACAGCCTCCCAGACACTGTTCAGAGAGGTGTACTGTTTTCCCTCCTTGTAAATCTCACATTTGATGATGGACCACAGGTTCTCAATGGGGTTCAGATCAGGTGAACAAGGAGGCCATGTCATTAGATTTTCTTCTTTTATACCCTTTCTTGCCAGCCACGCTGTGGAGTACTTGGACGCGTGTGATGGAGCATTGTCCTGCATGAAAATCATGTTTTTCTTGAAGGATGCAGACTTCTTCCTGTACCACTGCTTGAAGAAGGTGTCTTCCAGGAACTGGCAGTAGGACTGGGAGTTGAGCTTGACTCCATCCTCAACCCGAAAAGGCCCCACAAGCTCATCTTTGATGATACCAGCCCAAACCAGTACTCCACCTCCACCTTGCTGGCGTCTGAGTCGGACTGGAGCTCTCTGCCCTTTACCAATCCAGCCACGGGCCCATCCATCTGGCCCATCAAGACTCACTCTCATTTCATCAGTCCATAAAACCTTAGAAAAATCAGTCTTGAGATATTTCTTGGCCCAGTCTTGACGTTTCAGCTTGTGTGTCTTGTTCAGTGGTGGTCGTCTTTCAGCCTTTCTTACCTTGGCCATGTCTCTGAGTATTGCACACCTTGTGCTTTTGGGCACTCCAGTGATGTTGCAGCTCTGAAATATGGCCAAACTGGTGGCAAGTGGCATCGTGGCAGCTGCACGCTTGACTTTTCTCAGTTCATGGGCAGTTATTTTGCGCCTTGGTTTTTCCACACGCTTCTTGCGACCCTGTTGACTATTTTGAATGAAACGCTTGATTGTTCGATGATCACGCTTCAGAAGCTTTGCAATTTTAAGAGTGCTGCATCCCTCTGCAAGATATCTCACTATTTTTGACTTTTCTGAGCCTGTCAAGTCCTTCTTTTGACCCATTTTGCCAAAGGAAAGGAAGTTGCCTAATAATTATGCACACCTGATATAGGGTGTTGATGTCATTAGACCACACCCCTTCTCATTACAGAGATGCACATCACCTAATATGCTTAATTGGTAGTAGGCTTTCGAGCCTATACAGCTTGGAGTAAAACAACATGCATAAAGAGGATGATGTGGTCAAAATACTCATTTGCCTAATAATTCTGCACTCCCTGTATATATATATATATATATACACACACACACACACACACACACACACACCTCTCACCCTCTTGCTCTCTCTCTTTGTTTACTCTCCTTGTCATTCTTATATGCAGCTTGTTTTCTCTAGGGAAAAAAAACTCTCTTTTGCAAACAAAATGCAGTAAGGAGCAATTAAACCTAATTTCACAAATATCTTAATGGTCAGGCAACAGATCTGCAGCATCCAGGGGAATAAATGTCTGTGCCTTCCCCAGCAAACACAGCACATTAAAAATGAATCTTTATTATTCTTTTAAAAATGTTTAAATGCAAACAGTAGGAGCATGGCCATCCGCAGGAATTTTTCCAGGAGGGGGCATAATTGTAATGACATCCATGCTTGGCTCTTTTTGACAGTGTCATGAAAGGGAAGAGCATAGTCATTATCACATAAAGCCAGGGTGAATAGCGTTTTCACAACTATGGTGTCAGGAATACAAATTAATAAAATTGAAGGAACATTCTGGTCATCATAACAACTTCATCTAAATGAAAATGCTATGATGCCCCTGGGTGCTTTCTTTCCTTTAAGGGATGAAACTGCTCTCAAATGGTTTAAGCCCAAAGGGGTTCCTCCAGCTCCAGATCTCCAGGTCGCTCAGTGGTATTTGGCATCTGAAACCGAGTGTCAGGAAGTGCAGATTGATGTCAGGCATGGGTGCCGCTGATTGGCTAGAGTGGTCAGCTGACGCTCTTAGCCAATCGCTAGTTCCCGGTTCATAAAAATGTTTCATGTTTTTATGAATGAGGAGCTACTGATTGGCTTAGAGTGGCAGCTGACCACTCTAGCCAACCAGTGGCACCCCTATCCACTCTGTGCTTCCTGACACTTAGAAAATAAAAATGAACACATTAATACTGATATTTATTTTACCTTGGGAGATGAGAAGGTCCAACGATACCCAGGCCCAGGTACCAAAGCCTTCTAATGTGGTGTCCAGAATGAAGTGGAGGGATCACTTCACTTGTCCTTCCTGCTCCAATCTCATTTTCTTCTCCTTCATTTGACACAGTCTTCTTTTTCTTCTGACACTGTCTTCTCTCCTCCTTGGCTTCTTTACCTTTCTGCTACTTTCTTCTTATTTTGCGCCCTTCTGCTCCTTTCTCTTTCTGATCCCTTTCTGCTCCTTGCAGACCCTTCCTGCTCCTTGCTGCCCCTTCCTGTACCCTCCTGCTTCTTGCAGACCCTTCCTACTTCTTGCTGCCCCTTCCTGCTCATTTCTGTTCCTTGTCCTACTTTACCTTTGTGCTCCTTTTGCCCCTTGCAGATCATTGCTGACTCTTTCTGCTCCTTGATTTCCCTTCCTGCTCATTTCTGTTCCTTCTCCTTTCTGCTTCTTGATGTTCCTTCCTGCTCATTTCTGTTCCTTCTCCTACTTTACCTTTGTTCCTTCTCCTTTCTGCTTCTTCTGATTCTTTCTGCTCCTTTATGTTTGTGTTCCTCCTTTCCCTTCCTGCCCCTTTCTGCTCTTTCTCCTACTTTACCTTTCTGCTCATTCTGATAGTTTCTGCTCCTTTACCTTTGTGCTCCGTCTGTCCCTTCCTGCTCCTGCTGCCCCTTTCTGCTCCTTGCAGATGCTTTCTGCTCATTCTCCTACTTTATCTTCCTGCTCCTTCTGCCCCTTCCAGCTCCTTCTCCTACTTTACCTTTGTGCTCCTTCTGATTCTTTCTGCTCTTTTACAGTTGTGCTCCTTCTGTCCCTTCCTGTCCCTTTCTGCTCCTTGCTGACTCTTTCTGCTCCTTGAAGACTTTTCCTTCTCCTTGCAGACCCTTCCTGCTCCTTGCAGACCCTTCCTGCTTATTGCTGTTCCTTTGTGTTCCTTCTCTTACTTTACCTTTGTGCTCCTTCTGCCGCTTCCAGATCATTGCTGACCCTAACTGCTCCTTGATGTCCCTTCCTGCTCATTTCTGTTCCTTTTCCTTTCTGCTCCTTGATGTCCCTTTCTGCTCAATTATGTTCTTTCTCCTTTCTGCTTCTTCTCCTGCTTTACCTTTGTGCTCCTGATTCTTTCTGCTTCTTCACCTTTTTGACTCCTTCTGTTCCTTCCTGCTCCTTGCTTCCCTTTCTGTTCCTTTTAGACCATTTCTGCCCCTTCTCCTACTTTACCTTTGTGCTCCTTCTGATTCTTTCTGCTCCTTTTACCTTTGTGCTCCTTCTGTCCCTTCCTGCCCCTTTCTGCTCATAGCAGACCCTTCCTTTTCCCCGCAGCCCCTTCCAGCTCCTTCCTGACCCTTTCTGTTCCATGTAGACCTTTCTCCTACTGTCTGTCCCCATCTCTCACTTACCTGATCTGTAGGCTGTCTCTGCAGGTTGGGGGTTGCTGGCTGCACTCTGTGCTGCTCCCCTGCGATTGCAGTCAGGAGAAAGAAGCAGGGATAAGATGTAGCTTCCTTTCCCTGCCTTTCTCCATAAACAGCACCACCTACTACTGGCCGGCGCCGGCATTGCAGTGTATTCTCATACTGAAACGAAAAATAGCTGCACAAGCTGAAAAATTCAGGGGTGGGGGGCAAGTTGCCCCACTTATCCCCCCTGTGGATGACCATGAGTAGGAGGGGCAGTAGCGTTTTGTGGATTCCCTGCCAAAGTAGGTTTCTGCAACATCCAGCGCAAAAATCTTTCCCATCCCTTTCTGTTTGTCTGCCAGGTATTCTGATCCACGATGCTCCAGCAGCTGTGCAGGTACAAGAGGTGCTGCAGCTATTAGGTTGCGGTGTATGGACTTCTTTCTCTTCACTCCAAGGGAGGTCTGGAAAGGTGGTAGGACAACATAGTCTTCTCGGTCAGTAGCATGGGAGGGCAGTACCACATAGTCAGGACTGTTGGCACTTCTGCAATGAGGCAGTGGGCAGCAACTGTGCAGGGCCTTTGCCTAGCCTGTGGTTTTATGGGTTTGTGCTTGGGCAGATAGTCTGTGCTCTCTATTCTCTCCAGGCCTGCGTTGACGCACTGGGATATTTCAATGCTAGGATGAGTCGTTATGATGTCCTGAATGTGTTTGCAAGTGACCGTAGGATTAGATGACCATTCATAATACACACCAGTTGTTATTAGTGGCAACAGAGTCATGAAAACCAGAATCTGCGATCTCTGTGAATGCCTCGTCACGCTGTACAGGTCATGCTAACGAAGGTTGCACTGTTATTTGATTCCAAACCTTGTAACTCCAGTGGCCTCCATCTGTCAAACCCATATATTGCATGCTCTAAGTGAGTATTACCATCCACAGTGAGATCTGTAAGTTTTGTGAGAAAAAAGGAGCCATTGAATTTTTTATCTGCCCAGCAAGCCAGATGTTTCAAGCCCTTCCCTACTTCTCTGTTACAGTACCAGGCACATTGTGATCACAGAATGCTTTGTGTCACTATGTTCTGTCTACAAATTGTCTGTGCATTACATTTGTGTTATTATGATGAGAATTAACCAAATTATGAGCTTAATCATAGGCTCCCTAAAAGTTGAAGGGCTGTGCAAAAAATCTTCACAGCGCTCCTCCCTGGTCCATTATCCATGTATAGTGTCTCAGGCACATAGTCACATGCACAGACGCAGTTACAGGTATAAAGTCAAACACACAGTTACAGGTAGTCACACACACACATTTAGGCTGCCACACACAGTAACAAGCAGACAGCCACACACACACACAGTTACAGGCAGTTTACATGCACACAGTTAAAGGCACACACTCTTACAGACAGTCACACTCAGGTACAGGCAGCCATAAACACACACACAAAGTTGCAAGCAGTCAGTCACACAACACTCACAGGCAGACAGTCACACACATATACAGTTGCAAGAAAAAGTATGTGAACACTTTGGAATGATATGGATTTCTGCACAAATTGGTCATAAAATGTGATCTGATCATCATCTAAGTCACAACAATAGACAATCACAGTCTGCTTAAACTAATAACACAAAAAGAATGAAATGTTGCTATGTTTTTATTGAACACACCATGTAAACATTCACAGTGCAGGTGGAAAAAGTATGTGAACCCCTAGACTAATGACATCTCCAAGAGCTAATTGGAGTGAGATGTCAGCCAACTGGAGTCCAATCAATGAGATGAGATTGGAGGTGTTGGTTACAGCTGCCCTGCTCTATAAAAAACACACAGCAGTTCTGGGTTTGCTTTTCACAAGAAGCATTGCCTGATGTGAATGATGCCTCGCACAAAAGAGCTCTCAGAAGACATACTATTAAGAATTGTTGACTTGAATAAAGCTGGAAAGGGTTATAAAAGTATCTCCAAAAGCCTTGCTGTTCATCAGTCCACGGTAAGACAAATTGTCTATAAATGGAGAAAGTTCAGCACTGCTGCTACTCTCCCTAGGAGTGGCCATCTTGTAAAGATGACTGCAAGAGCACAGTGCAGACTGCTCAATGAGGTGAAGAAGAAACCTAGAGTGTCAGCTAAAGACTTACAAAAGTCACTGGCAAATGCTAACATCAATGTTAGCGAATCTACAATATGTAAAACACTAAACAAGAATGGATTTCATGGGAGAATACCAGAGAGGAAGCCACTCCTGTCCAAACAAAACATTGCTGCACATTTACAGTTTGCACAAGAGCACCTGGATGTTCCACAGCAGTACTGGCAAAATATTCTGTGGACAGATGAAACCAAAGCTGAGTTGTTTGGAAGAAACACACAAAACTATGTGTTGCGAAAAAAAGGCACAGCACACCAACATCAAAACCTCATCCCAACTGTGAAGTATGGTGGTGGGGGCATCATGGTTTGGGGCTGCTTTGCTGCGTCAGGGCCTGGACGGATTGCTATCATCGAAGGAAAAATTAATTCCCAAGTTTATCAAGACATTTTGCAGGAGAACTTAAGGCCATCTGTCTACCAGCTGAAGCTCAACAGAAGATGGGTGTTGCAACAGGACAATGACCCAAAGCATAGAAGTAAATCAACAACAGAATGGCTTAAACAGAAGAAAATACGCCTTCTGAAGTGGCCCAGTCAGAGTCCTGACCTCAACCCAATTGAGATGCTGTGGCATGACCTCAAGAAAGCGATTCACACCAGACATCCCAAGAATATTGCTGAACTGAAACAATTCTGTAAAGAGGAATGGTCAAGAATTACTCCTGACCGTTGTGCACGTCTGATCTGCAACTACAGGAAATGTTTGGTTGAAGTTATTGCTGCCAAAGGAGGTTTAACCAGTTATTAAATCCAAGGGTTCACATACTTTTTCCACCTGGACTGTGAATGTTTACATGGTGTGTTCAATAAAAACATGGCAACATTTCATTCTTTGTGTGTTATTAGTTTAGGCAGACTGTGATTGTCTATTGTTGTGACTTAGATGATGATCAGATCACATTTTATGACCAATTTGTGCAGAAATCCATATAATGCCAAAGGGTTCACATACTTTTTCTTGCAACTGTATTTACAGGCAGACAGTCACACACAGTTACAAGCAATTAGTGTCTCACACAGTTATAGGCAGTCAGTCATACACACAGTACAGACAGACAGTCAGTCACACACACACAGTTACAGGCAGACAATGACACACCCAGTTACAGCCAGACAGATACACACATGGAAATATGTATGGGGTCCTTTAAATGTCATCACTGGTGGCAACTACTTTATTATCTGCACCTAATGATTAATCCTATTGATTGACCTAGATGTATTTTTTTGCCATCTTTACAAAAATGCTAATATTTCTGGACTGTGTTACATGAACTGTTTCACTCAGGTCATTCTATGATATTTTAGTAGTAATAAACTTTAACCTGGACATTAAAAAATATATATATATATTTGTATCTGTTTCTGGGTTCAATGATACATTTGCACGAATATTTAGGATTGTTGTCATGTTGTATGACCCATATTGTACCAGTGGCACCCTGATATATCCCATAATAAACAATTAATTATTCCAGTGAGCCCAAATTGTTTGTCCTATGATTTCTCTGCCCACCAGGGGCAGCAGCAGCTCTCCCTTTGCTGGGCTCCACTTGAGAACAGATTTAAAGGAAAACAGTCACTTCAAAACTCTTTTTTTCACACAAGAGTCAAGTTTCATCAAGTTTTGAAAGGAAATTGTTTTTTTTTTTTTAAAGTATATGTAAAAAATAAAAGAACTCATCATTATCTTACCATTAGTATATGACAAGATCCTTCAGCCATATATAGAAAGTACACCCTCTTTGAATTCCATGGATTTACATTTTCGGACATAATAACAATCACCTGTTCCTTAGCTAGTCTTAAACCTAGGTAACTACAAAAACATTGTGTTGTTATTTTTTTAAATAAAAATTAAAAGCCACAATGGAGAACCCATGTGTGAAAAACTAAGTACACCTTATGATTTAATAGCTTGTAGAACCAACATTAGCAGTCATTGAGGTCTGCTGGCATTTGTTTATGCACAGCTCTCTTAAGGTCCCGCCGCATTATTTCAATTGGGTTGACTTTTGGACCTTGATTGCGCCATTGCAACACCTTGTTTCTTTTACTTTTCACCTATTATGTTGTAGGTTTCCTGGTGTGCTTGGGATCATTGTCCATTTGCATAATCAAATTTCAGCCAAGCTTTAGCAGTTGGACAGATGGCCTCACATTTGACTCTAGAATACTTTGGTATACACAGGAGTTCATGGTTAACTCAATTACTGCAAGGTTCCCAGGTCCTGAGTCTGCAAAACAAGCCCAAATCATCACCCCTCCATGGTGGTGCTTGACAGTTGACATTGTGGCCAAACATCTCCACTTCGGTCTCATCTGTTCAAAGGACATTGTTCTAGAAGTCTTGTGGTTTGTTCAGATGCACCTTTGCAAACCTAAGCCATGCTGCCATGTTCTTTTTAGAACATAGCAGACCACACTTATTCAGACTTTCTCTAATTGTACTGTCATGAACTTTAATATTTAACAAGCTAACTGAGGCTTGTAGAGTCTTAGGTGCAACTCTTGGCTTGTTTGGAATTTCTCTGAGCATTGCACTGTCTGACCTTGTTGTGTCTTTGCTGGGGCGTACACTACTGGGAAGACTGACTTTAATATTTTCCACTTTTGAATAATAATTCTCATTGTAGAATTATGGACTTTAAATTGTTTGGAAATTACCTTATAACATTTCCCAGTTTGATGAACAGCAACCAGTGGTTGATGAACGGCGTTCCTGCAGGACTCGAGCCCTGATTCTACTTAGGCTGTTGTTTGGAAGATTTCCTGAAGACTATTGACTGATCTCAAAAGTCAAACTTTCATGAGTTCTAGTTTTGTCCATCTCCTCACTTTACTACTACAGATTTTACTCTAGGGTTGACATAAAGTCATGATTTTTTTTTAAAAACATGGAGGTGAATGTTACCTTACCTTGCCCACCCTTAATTAATATTTTGCTCTTCTACGTTCCCTCTCATTTTAGACTGTTTTCTGTAAATGATCTGTTATTGTTCTGTTGTTTTCCCAGGTAATTATGATTTGGTCTTATTGAATCTATGGCTTGTTTCTCTGTTACATTTTCTTCAATGTTATGCAGTGTCTGACATGTAAATGAAATATATTTCCTCAATATTGCCTTCCTTATTTTATGATGTACTGTGTTTTTTTTCTCCTACTTTTGTTAAATTTTTACCAAATGTTTTCCTCTCTTCTCCAGTCTGAGTTCACATCCTTCAGTGAGTTGACCGGTTTGTTTACAACTGGGAGCTTCAGTTTGAGTTCTGAATGCCATCAGTTGGATTTTCCTATTCTTCAACGAAGAACATTTTGTTTTTGATGATGATCTGATTGTTTGAGTATAGTGTTTTCTTTCGATAGTGTCATCAAAGAAAGAGTAGTGACTTAGACTCACGTGTACATATAGGCCGTTAGGTGCTATGATTGGCTACTACTATAATATCCATAGTTAAAGGGACACTATAGTCACCAAAACAACTTTAGCTTAATGAGGCGGTTTTGGTGTATAGATCATGCAACTGCAGCCTCATCATTTCTCTGCCATTTAGGAGTTAAATCACTTTGTTTATGAACCCTAGTCACACCTCCCTGCATGTGACTTGCACAGCCCCCCTAAACACTTCCTGTAAAGAGTCATCTACAATGCATCCTTCCTTTATTGCAAGTTCTGTTTAATTTAGATGTTCTTATCCCCTGCTATGTTAATAGCTTGCTAGACCCTGCAAGAGCCTCCTGTATGTGATTAAAGTTCAATTTACAGAAAAGAGATACAATTGTTTAAGGTAAATTACATCTGATTGAAAGTGAAATCAGTTTTTTTTTTTCATGCAGGCTGTGTCAATCAGAGTCAGGGGAGGTGTGACAAGGGCTGCATAAACAGAAATAAAGTGATTTAACTCCTAAATGGCAGTGAATTGAGCAGTGAAACCTGAGAGGCATGATCTATACACTAAAACTGCTTCATTAAATGACACTTTAGTCACCAGAACTACAGCTTAATGTAGTTGTTCCGGTGAGTATAATAGTTCCCTTCAGGCTTTTTTCATGCAAACACTGCCTTTTGGCAGTGTTTATATTGCCTCTAGGGACACCTCCAAGTGGCCACTGGAGGTGCTTCCTGGGTCAGTGCTGCAGAAAAAGCAGCCCTGACGTTCAGCGTCCCCACACTCTGCATTGAGACTCTGAATCTTCCTCATTGAGATGCCAAAATGGCATTTGGCCCGCCCCCATCCCGATTTTAGCCAATCCAATGCTTTCCCTATGGGATCGGCAATTTTTATGTCACAAAGGGGGCAGAGCACACGCGGCGCTGGAAATGAGGTGAGTTTTAAACTTTTATTGACGGGCTAAGGGGTGACAAGCCAACTAGACGATGGGTTAAACACTAAAGGGGCAGTAATACACGTTTGTATTCCTGACCCTATAGTGTTCCTTTAAGCTAAAGTTGTTTAGGTGACTATAGTGTTCCTTTAACCTTTTTGTTTTGGTTTTTTTTCTCTCGGTTGTACATGACTTTTCCCTTTGCTGCTGATGGAATAAAAGAAAGATATAAATATAATATTTTCCTCCATGCCTTTAATAAAATCATGAATTTAAGTCATGCTAATAGTAAAATCTGCCAATTATCTTTTGTCCTGCTGTGAGTGATCCCTCCCCCCTTTCCTTTCTCTTGTTGTGTTTCCCCTTTACCAATATTTTTATTGATGAAAATTCAAAATAGAGAATTAAAAAAAAAAGAATACTCCTTCAAACCATGCAATAGAAGATAGCAAACTCCTTCTAACAGAGCATTGAACTGATGATTTCCAGACCTAGTGACCTCTGGAGGATTGACTATTGACAATTTTAACATTTTCTGCAATTAAACAAGATGCTCTATTGATTTACAACATCTCATTAATACCAAGAAATGCTGATTATCTCAACTTAATTAATTCTGGTGCAAATAAAATCTGCATTGGTTTTTTCGAAGCTTTGGTGTGCTTAAACATTCATTTCATTGGAGTTCCTAAATGATTTTCTGTAGTCCATCACATTAATTGCCTTCTGCCATGTTACACGTAAAACTACGATTTGTCTTGGTGTCTATTCACTAAATGGTGAAATAACTGATGACATGCAAAATGTAGATCAAGATTGAAATATACAATTCGACTTCTCTGCGGAGATACCATTTTTTTTTTTTTTTCTATTTTGAGGTTTATTAAATAAACACAAAAGTGTATTGTTTTGAAAACTTTATTGGCAAAGTTAGGCTAATATAGCTGGTTTGGAGAAAGAGATAACATTTAAATTTGCTCTTTTTTTTTTTGTGTAGTGAATAAATTCATTCATTTTTAAGTAAGTTGTCAACAGGCCAATTCTTGTTGTTTACTGAATTGACCCTCTTATAAAGAGGTGCACATTGTAGAATACTATATTAAAGGTGCATGCACAAGGCCTCCCAACAGTCCCACTTTCAGTTCCCAATTTTGAGATCCTGTCACACCTTCCCGCTTCAGTTACCTGGTGTCCCGCACTTGGGAACACCAGGGAACTGTCCACAGATGCGTATAAAATGCACCGATAGATCAAAAAATATCAAAACATTTTTCAAATGATTAAATCATTGGTGAGGGGGACAGCCTTACATAATAATCTCAGCCCAACTTAGCACATACTTTAAACCATGCTGTTTTCTATAGGTAAAATTATATATTACCACTAGGTAAGTTTATTAGTAGAAATTCTTTTAATATATTATTTTTCTGATGTTTCTTAAACAGTAAAACACATGATCTTACGTTAATTTGTATATTTAGATTTTTTTGAACGTTAGCTTGTTTTTTTCTGTTAATACAAATTAAAACGCAAATCTTTGATAGGTTTCATTACTAAGATACATGGAGAAACACATTTTATAAAAACTGACGAAGAATGTTACCATCATCAAGGTTCTAGAGACATATTTCAAAGAAGTCCAGGGAAGAAATCAGGATTATCCCAACAGCCATTAAGCCAGATTTTTTTTAATTTTTATTTTTTTATCCCACACAGGGAATACACTGAGCGCAGTCTCTGATACAGTCTTGTAGTAATCAGACACATCAATCACTATTCTGCATATCAGATTCAAACTACAATGTGGTGGGATTAAACAAGTTTAATCATATGCAGCATGTATGTTACTACACTTTCACATCCAGTATAATTTATTTTCATTTAAATCTCTGTTCTGCTAGTGACATGGGGCTCCCCTTTTATTTGTTTCTCCGGACAGCCCTCCCACACACACTTAGAAAGTATGTAAATATATTTATTACTTAAAAACACATAAACGTCCCCACCAGGTAAAAGACATGGAAATGTGTATTGTGAAAAATGCCACAAGGACTTTATAATTATACTTTTTTTTAAATTAAATATATGGTATTTATTATCTGCTCTTTAGGGCTTTTTTTCTGAAATGTTTTTGATACACGTATATATATGTGTGTATATATATATATATTTCTCTCTGCGTTTCAAACCAGTTTTATTTTTTCCTTTGTGCACTAAAGGGTTAATAGGCTTATGACATTTGACCTATTACAATATACTCCTTGATGTTCTACCCTTTGGTTTTGGGAATAAAAAAGTAAATGTAGCATCCTTAATTCAACTTTGCCTTTAAAAAAGATATAGAGTAGGAAAATTATATTACACATTAGGCTACTCAGGATATTCTGTTCTTTGGTAATAGCACCACTATTACCCAGCTAGTTTCAGGAGACACTGGAAGTTGAATTTTGAACACTGAGACCTCCTTGATGGACTCCGTAAAGGAACACTATATCATCACGCCAGTGTCTCCGAAGCAGGCCCTGCCTCCATGGCTGAGATGATCAATCTTGATGATCTCAGCCAATCCAATTCTTTCCCATGGTTGTGCCTCCCCTGCCTTCTTCCCACACACACACTAAAGCACATATTCATACACACGTACACACACACGCACACTGTATCCCCGCAAACTAAAGCTCAGATTCGTACACAGACACATTACATCACAAACATCCCTCTCCACACACCACACTGCAAACAGCCTCACCCCCACTGATAAAGCAGAAGTGTGAATTGTGCATTAATATTGTTATTATGCAGTCATGGAGACAGCGGTATATGGGTGCACTGCAGATCACCCTCTTTTTTTCTTTTTTTAAAATACGTCTAAACAATTTGATATTATCACGGAAACTCTCAGCAACATAGGTACTAGGCTCCTTTGATTGTCCCTATAACGATAGAAAAAGCCAAACGTTTTACAGCTAAACCCATACCAAACCTGACCTTATTAAAGAAGAATAATTGTAACAAATGTAATTATTAATTTTGAAAATGTACGAGTGAAGCAATATGTCAGCTACATCCTGGGCTAGTTGCATTGAACCTGGATTAAAAAATGATGGTGCGAGAAATGTACAACTTGAGTTAAATCTTAATATTATCATAGTTTTTCAGTAACTATGCCCAAATAATGAGCTACAGGTGATATCCAACTAAATGCCAGATAAGGTTTAATGAGTCTTGAAACTGAAACAGTGAATTGCTTGTTCAGAATCTAATTAAATAAATTCTCTTTTCTGTGTAAAAACAAAAAAAACTAATTAACTAATGTGCATTCCAGTAAGACGAAAAAAAAAAACACACAGATCTGTAAAGAGAAATTACATCAGCTGTCGGTCTGGCCACAAATAAGCAATTAAAAAATAAAACTGCAGAAGAACGTATATAATAGACATAGTAAGTAAGGATGGAGTTCTTTTTCACTGACACTTCTTATCTTTACAATTAACCCCTTCATTCCCAATAACTTGCATACAAGAGTCAATTTATGTTGTGTGTTGAAAAGCAAAGTGAATAGAAATATAGGCCATAAATTGTAAAAAAAAAACCTCATTCTTTGGTTTACAACTGCATTTAATACTTATAGAAGTTATTTTCAATGCCAGGGCCCAATTCTGTCCTACAAAAGGACCTCTCGCACCTTTTCTTTCCCCTCTGTCCCTCCCTCCTCCCCCTCCCATTACTGTACTCTTCTTCGGATCCCAAAAACCTTCCCGCACTGGGATAGGGCAATAGGGCACCTAGAGCAGGGACTCCCCACAGATATGGGGTCAAATAACCAAAGTAAGGGGAAGCAGCAGATAGCACTGGGCTCCGAAGGGGTGGGGGGGAAATAAAATGACCCTACCTGGCACTATATAACCACAGCGCCGCACCATCTCTATGAAATTCCCAGAGCGAATGGGTCAACAGCCACGAGCCTAATGTCAACATCCCCGACTGAGCCATGAGGGATAGGCCGACCCGAAATTCTCACCGAAACTGGGGAACCATAGAGGCTGTGTCCATAGAGTGCGGGAGGGTGTTATATGCTTGTCTCTAAATGAAATAAGATCTGCGAGTCCAATATGTGAATGCTAATTGCATTAAATCCTGACCTGCGAGACACCACAGTATGCTTATATGAACAACATTCTAAAGTACAATTGAAATTACCTGAATACGTTGGGACCTGCGTGTCCGTGCTCTTGTTTTCCTTCCTACTACAAAAAGTTGAAAATGTCAATAAAATTTATATTTACCAAAAAATATATATATTGTTTGTCATAAGGCAATTCAGATGTTAAACATTTAAAAAATAAAATTTCACTTGTAGTTATTTGTTATATAATGTGCCAATTCCCCTGTTAACCAAAGGGTTGTTTAAGAAGAAAGAATTCAGTAAGAATTTATAAATAAAAATATATAGTGATGGTAATAACCAAGTAACATATTTATTTGTGTCATTGAGCACTGAAATGGAAATAGTAGGGTTTTATTTATTTTTTTATTTCTCTGTTTTTTGTTTTATTTAGGGGCGGGGCCTGACTGTCATGGCGAATGGTCGTGTTTCACAAGAGCTCTTAACGAAACCTGTCCCAAACTTCACTTGTAAGCTCTTCTAGCCCTCAAAATGGGGCCAACATCATCCTCTTGTACCTACCAATTGGCTGACCGGCCTGGGAAGTGCTTCAGTTTGGACGAAGACTCTTACTGCCATTTCTTGGACCTGACAGGTGCTGTGGAAAGGAAAGGCGGATGATCTTCCAGCCCAGCCCAGACAAGACTCCACCATGCTGACACTGGTACCCCGCAATCCCCCCTTGAACCAGTAGGGGTGATCCCGATCTCCACTTTTGAGTATCCCATGACCTATCAGGGCCCTGTGCTAGCACTGCAACCATCGCCTGCACAGATGGAGGTACACCTAAAATTGTGAACATCTTGTGTGCCCTGGCCTACCTGGGAGAGATGTCCAGCATAACACGTCACCTCGATGAAATACTGTATTTAACCACTTCTGGGGGAAGCTGAGAGACAGGCAGATTGAGCATGTCATCCACTCTCCCCCTGTGTCAGGGCTTACCTTAGTTGGGAGTCCGGTATGCAGAGCTATACACTCACCCTTGCAAATAAAACAGACCAAGGTGACCAAATAAGGAACCATCTGGCCTGTAAGTCTGTGCACGGGGGCTGTACAGGATATTGCTTCAAGTCACAGTACAGGCAAGGACACAAGCAGGAAAATCGTCGAGAATAAACCAAAAGTCAGAGGGTGCCAGAAGTCAGGATAAACAAGGGTAAGCCAAAGTCAGAGGATGCCAGAGGTCAGGACACATAATAAGAATAAGCCAAGATCAGGAACACTGGATAACGAACACAAACACAGGAACCAGAGTCAGGTAGAGGCAGTGTCTTATACTTGGCTAATTGGACATCAGTTTCAGGTGGGCTGAGATTGATAGGAGCAGGCCCAGGTAGAAATCCAGCCCCCATTTTGGCACCTGTGGAACGGCCACCCTGGATCTCCACGACGCACCTGCTGCCGACCAACAACTTCACTGTGCGACCAATGTGCATGAGACGGTGGAGGCTGAATGTACAGGCCCCGGGGAGCAGACACCAAGACCAGTGTGGTGTCCACACCATTATAAGGCCGAGCACAGGGTCAACACAGAGGGATGAAGTGCGAAGGAGACACCACCACAATCTACTGGACCAACTACCTGCAGCCTGTAGCCTGTAGATCTCCACAAACCTGGGGAACTATATAAAGCCTTTTAAAGGGCATAGGCTAAATGACTTGCCAGGTATAGCATCCTATATCCCCTCTTTGCAATTATTTTTTGTTATTTTACTTTTATAACCATCCCCTTGTATGTCTCTCTAAAGTGCCTGACCCCATAACACCGGGGGAGAAGTATAGTGGTCCACTCTGTGTGGTTTAATTGTTCTTCAGTATACCTACATTCACTCTCTGTTCAATATTCTATAGACACCACACTCCATGTCTGGATGCTCTTCCTAGAGTAAAAACGACAGCCTAACACAGTATGTAGATATGCGTGCCTAGTCATTTAAAATAATACAATTAAAATGTGCAGTTTTTAAAAAATGACCTACAACTGTTCCACTATGTCTTCTAAATGTTTCGCTATTGTGTCATTGCTATCTTAGTTTATACTACTATGCACAGCAAAAATAAAGAATTTTAAAATTTTAATTAAAAAAAGTAAGTTTTATTTTATTTTTTAGAAAGTACAATAAAATAAGACATTGCACAAAACAGAATAGAATTGCAAAACTAAAATAAACCAGGCTGATTAAAATATCCATATATAACCCAAAGATTAAAGCTGTTAACTATAAAAATATACTTTATTCATTTTATTGGCTTATTTTTTACCAGAATGTTAATGACAGTTGATGAAATGAATTAATTAATAATAATACCCAACCAAATAATTAAAAAAATAGTTGGTAAAACATAGACACTAACCACAAATTAAATCAATAAAGTAGATATAAAACAAATAAAATAAAAATTAGAAGAAGGGTTGTGAAGAACAAAGAAACTAAGAAGAAAGGGGAAAGAGAGACTTATGTATGAAAAAAGCATCATAGACAAAAAAAAATGGGAAAGAGAGTAAAAGAATTGGTTAAACAAATACGCAATATAAAAATCGGTCAACGCTAGATCCGAAATAAAGAAATTAGGTCGACATTACCTTAGTAGATAATAGAACTCATCATGACACATTTCAAATTCCATGCTTCCCTGCTCACCGGGCGTGATACAACTACCCCTGTTATATCCCCCTTACAACGCCACAAGATAAATAAACATTTATTGTGATACACCGGGAGGTTGTGGCATCCATACACTTCACTTATGCACTTGTGAGGATTTAAATTCCTATTAGTTTTACAGAGCACCACTAGGGTGGTGGCAAGTCACCCATTTCCTGCGATGAGTCTACCTGAAGAAGTTATCTGGACCACAAAACTCATGGAAAGCAAAACTCCAAGGCTAGATATTTACTGGTTAAAACAAAGATTCCGCTACAGAGAGATAGAAACTATAATTTCATGTCTGCGAAAGAAAAAACGCAATATATCCCAGACAACTCATCAAAGTAGATATAGAAAGCATTTGACGTTTGGAGGTAAATATTTTGGATGGTAAGGTTAAGCGATAGATGCTGTGGAAATGTAACCTTTCTTTCCAAGTAAAGTTTCTGTATGGTACAATACAAGGACGTGACAAGTATTTTTCGAGTAGACAGTGTTTGGTAATAGATAATCTTTTCTTCTTGGCATTAATCAGCGCCTTTAAAACCTCTTGTTCTGACTATGAATATAAGGGGGTAATTAAAATCTATTTTTGGAAATTATGGTAATCGAGGTCCCTGACACCTCTGTTTTACACTCAGCATGTTCTACGAAAATGTCTGTGTTAGGTATTTGTGTAATCTAGCACATTTCCTCTCGGTGATAAATTACCTTAAGGAGACGGTGCTCTCGGGTTAACCATCTGCTCACCAACACATTACACCGCACACTTCTCTAGAGCTCAAATAAGTGACAAAGGCAAGGGTAGTTGCCTTGCATCCAGACGGTTAAACCTATAAAAAAATAAATCTAATGAAATGTGATTATCTTTTATATCTCCTGATACTGTTACTTATTTGTTCAAAGAGGTTTATTCATTAAACACTTAATTGTAGTGAATTAAAAAAAGCTAATTGCAAAATTTAGGCAATGACAGACAATTTGGAAACATTATTCAACTGAGCTTTAATCATAGACCGGCTATTTAAACTTCTTTTTCAGTTTGATTGTGAATGTTCTACAGTCGACAGGTTTACTGATGAGAAGTAGCAAAGGGAAACGTATAGAATAATTTATGGAACACATATCATTCTGTATTAGTTTGTAATTAAACTGTATTTCTTGTGATGTAAACAAAATGGGGGTAAAAAAATCACTTGATGCTAAGGCAGCACTCGGGTATTGTGGATAGCATTGTGGGAAATGTAGCCATAAACATTGACAGTGCCAAGGTTTAAAATAACAGCTTTTTAGCTTTCTTTATTACCCTCATAATGACACAAGAGATATAGATATGTTGTGGGTCAATATGCAGTAGTGACATAACATACATTCTGGTCTTGCAGTTTTAGTAGCAGCAGGAGGAGTCTCAGGTATCAGAGTTCCCTCTGTTAGCTGGGGCAGATTATTGACCCCCATGCTGACTGATTAGCTGTGTGTAGTACTCAAAGTGAGCTTTGCACACAGCAATTTAAATTTCCATCTCTGAAATTCCACTTTCAGGCATTGAGCACTAACATTATTACAGACATCATCAGGGATTCTCTTGGAGAGAGGGATACCACATGGGTCTATTAAATCCCAAATAGATTTTCTAGTATGTCCCCCTGCTGAAGGAGATAGACGCTGGGCTGTGTATGCTGCCCAACATCAGTCAGTGTGTTAGCTACAGGGATATCATGAGAATCATTTTGTGACAGTTTGTTATGATCTGATTCAAGCAGCAATCATTAGGGATGTGCATGGGCAAAAAATTAGGTTCGGGTCGGTTCGGAAATTCGGGTAAGAAATTTTTGGGGGCAATTCGGACCAATGGCATTCGGTTCCATTCAGCACTTCCGAAATTCGAGACTTCGGCAATTTGCCAGTTCGGAACTTCAGCAATTCGGCACTTCGGACCCTAACCCTACCCCTAACCTCTAATCCCTAAACCCTAACCCTAAACCTTAACCCACTTCGGCAATTCGGAACTTCGGCTTTTCGGAATTTCGGCTATTCTGGACTTCGGCAATTTGGGTCTTCGGCAATTTGGTTCGGCAATTAAATTTTGGACACTCTAAAGCATCCAAATGTCCGAATTGCACAAAATTCGGCCAAATGTACATTCGCAATGAAACACATTCTAGCAATCATACAGTTCAACTAGTGAAAGCCCTTTGTTGGTGTCAGCAGTAATGGAATCTAGGGATGTGCATAGGCAAAAACTTTGGTTGGGTTCGGAAATTCTGGTAAGTAAAAAAATTTGATTTATACAAAATTGAGGATACAGCTACGGATCTACAAAAAAAATCAGAACAAAATAAAAGTGTAACGCTGTATTATAAAATATAAGTGCGCTGTGTGGAGTATAACTCACAAGATAGATGAATAAATATCGCTCAAGGGTGCCTCCCCTGATGAAAATGGGGGGTAAAATCACTGCTCTGGTTCCCAGGAAGATGAAGTGAGACTCAGGATGTGGAGTAGAAAAATGTCTTGTTTATTTAAAAGATTAAAAATATTTACGCTATTATAGTACCAGGTCCTACGCGTTTCATCCTAAAAAGGACTTCCTCAGGGACCTCCTGGTATTCTAGTGTATAACAGCAATAAAACAAATACAAATAAGCAATGTATTCCCTCCCCCCTGAGTCCATTCTTTTATATGGATGGTTGGCTTCCTCATTGGTGCTTCCTTGGGCATTGTTTCCTTGTTACAGCTGTAAATAATCAAAATTATGTGACGTCACTTCCGGTTTTATGCATTTGCGGAATGTTACTTCCGGTTCGGCGGTTCGTTCTAATGATATATGTTGACGCTTGCGTTCCACTGTGGGGATATGTGCGTTCCACCTGTGGCTTCACATAACACATATGTTACTAACAGGAGCCCTAAGGGCTCAAAAAAAGAAAAAAATCTAAACGAAAGATAAACACTAACAGGATCTCTACATTCAAATGGCAAAAGTGTATATAAATGCACTCCTACATTCACACACACATACTTTATACAAAAACATGCTTACATTCAGACACAAACACTGCTCACACATATAACTTTACAATGGGCAAATAGATACTGTGAAGAAAATAGACTTTTATTTGACATTTTTTTTTGTTCGGTCTTTTTCCTGTTTATTACATGTATATTGAATATATTGGTTCGGTAGTTTGAAACTACCGAACACCGACCCCCCTCCTGGCTCATTAACTACAAAGGAACCATCTATTAAGTGCTCCCTGGGCGGCCGCTGTTGGTATAGTCGAACGCCACGTGGAATAGAAGATGGCGGCCATCTTGTTCGCACGAGGGGAGTCAGCGGGACTTGGTCGTCGAGTGTCTGGAACTAAAATCGGACACTCGACCTTCCGAACCACCGCTGAAACTACCAAACGCCGGCTTCTTTTACTTCCCGAACAGCCAGGAGAGCGCCATTCGGTAGTTCTGTGCGAACGGACAAGGGGAGCAATCGCTCCTATGAGCCAGGAAGATCCAATCGGGACTTTGTTCGGTTTTGTAACTGTTTCTGAATTGACCGCACACGCTGAATTCATGGAACTGTTTTGGGCAGGAGCCTCGTGTGTGGTCGGTAAAAGGTACCCTCCATACTTTTTAAGAACCCCTGAACCGATCAGGGGATATGTAATTTGTAGGGATACCTTGTGGGGAAAGGAGTATTCTAAGTTGTGGGGAAATTGTGTGCTCTCTGCCTGGAGATAATTGGTTTATCCCTTAACTTATCTCAATATCTCCCAGGCAGAGGGAAGGCGTGTATTACTGTAAATCTGTACGTTGATTGGCTGTTGTCTTTGTTTGCTGTAGGAGGTCCTCTTGCACGAGGATTTCTCATAAAAGCCCGTGTGTTGTCAATAAAATTAATTCCTGTTACACCCTTCATGAAGTCTAGGCTCATGTTTGGGGGATATTCTATTTGCTGGGAAGATTTATCTTGGAACTGCACTCATCTATCCTATTCCTCTACTCCCTGCTGCAGCTATAATCACTTATGCTCAGCTGTTGGGAAAAGGAACAGAAGACCGCAGCACCATAACCACTGCAGGTCTTAACAAGTACATCAACAGCTGGCATAGCATTGTAGGAGTTGCATGAATGTTGAGCATTTATCTTTTGGTCACCTTGGCACTAGAGGAGGGGCCCAAAAACCTTCTTGCACCAAGGTCCTGTGTAAGTTAGTTCCGACACTGGGTTGAAAGGATATTATAGTGCTCCTGTCCTTTTACCTCTGCAATGTAAAACATTGTAGTTTTTTAGTAACTAGTAGCTAGTGGCACTAAAGGCAGTTCTGTTGCTTTCTTTTTGGAAAGTTTGAATGCACCCGCTGTGCTACCTATGTATGGGCATTAAGTCCCCAATTATCCTCTACGAAGAGAATTGTATTGGACATCGTTGAATGATGCAATGCCTCCTCCATGATGGACAGCTAAGCAGCGCTGAGGGCGTCTTGACGCTGGGAAAAGATTAGTAAATCTTTTTTTATTATTATTTTTTTTTAATTCACCCAGGAGGGGACCTGAATAAGACTAGGGACAGGGACACTAGATTTGTATTCCTAATGCTATAGTGTTCTTATAATTTGTACTGTTTTTGTTTTTTATGTATTGTATCAGTGTCACTTGTTTTTCTCTATACCATATTTTAACAACAAAAAATACTATAGTAAAAAGAAGAAAGCTAAAGCAATTCATGGATAAATCAAATACATTATTTATGACATTTAAAAGGCAAATTTATAGGGGTTAAGTGGATGATTGGGTAAATAAATTAATATTATAACATTAATACTAGAATTAAAATATACACTATCTCAATTTGTAGCCTTCTAGTGAACATTTATTTCAAAAACAATGTGTTAAAAAAAATGTACTTGATATTAAAACACAACATATTTGTGAATCAGGAGGCTGCATGGATAGTAGGCTATTATTCCAGTTTCCCTGTTTCTATTTCTCCAGACTAATTCACATTCTGCACCAACCTTACTTAGCAAATCATCATTTCATAAAGTTCATCTTTTTGAGTAATTCTACATTTCCATCCCCAAAACTAATGAACTCCTGTTCTTGCTGATTATTTCTTTATTTTTTGACCTTTTTGTGACCTTTTTATCATGGTCGTGTTTTTACTGTCAGAGCATTTTCCGTCCTGGGGAATTAAATTGTTACATGTTGTTTCCATCTAATGACATTTGCTGTATATAAGAAAAATGAAAAGGAAGAAAAATTGCACATTATGTTGGGGGGTTTTTTTAATCCATTTTTTTTTTTATTTTGCACATATACACTGCTCAAAAAAATAAAGGGAACACAAAAATAACACATCTTAGATCTGAATTAATTAAATATTCTTCTGAAATACTTTGTTCTTTATATAGTTGAATGTGCTGACAACAAAATCACACGGAAAAAAAAAAATGGAAATTAAATTTTTCAACCCATGGAGGTCTGGATTTGGAGTCACACTCAAAATGAAAGTGGAAAAACACACTACAGGCTGATCCAACTTTGATGTAATGTACTTACAATAAGTCAAAATGAGGCTCAGTAGTGTGTGTGGCCTCCACGTGCCTGTATGACCTCCAATGCCAGTGCATTCTCCTGACGAGGTGGCGGACGGTCTCCTGAGGGATCTCGTCCCAGACCTGGACTAAAGCATCTTCCAACTCCTGGACAGTGTGTGGTGCAACATGACGTTGGTGGATGGAGAGAGACATGATGTTCCAGATGTGCTCAATTGGATTCAGGTCTGGGGAACGGGCGGGCCAGTCCATAGCATCAATGCCTTCGTCTTGCAGGAACTGCTGACACACTCCAGCCACATGAGGTCTAGCATTGTCTTGCATTAGGGGGAACCCAGGGCCAACTGCACCAGCATATGGTCTCACAAGGAGTCTGAGGATCTCATCTCGGTACCTAATGGCAGTCAGTCTACCTCTGGCGAGCACATGGAGGGCTGTGTGGCCCCCCAAAGAAATGCCACCCCACACCATTACTGACCCACTGCCAAACCGGTCATGCTGGAGGATGTTGCAGGCAGTAGAACGGTCTCCACAGTGTCTCCAGACTCTGTCATGTCTGTCACATGTGCTCAGTGTGAACCTGCTTTCATCTGTGAAGAGCACATGGTGTCAGTGGCGAATTTGCCAATCTTGGTGTTCTCCGTCAAATGCCAAAGTCCTGCACGGTGTTGGGCTGTAAGCACAACCCCCACCTGTGGACATCGGGCCCACCCTCATGGAGTCTGTTTCTGACCGTTTGAGCAGACACATGCACATTTGTGGCCTGCTGGAGGTCATTTTGCAGGGCTCTGGCAGTGCTCCTCCTGTTCCTCCTTGCACAAAGGCGGAGGTAGCGGTCCTGCTGTTGGGATGTTGCCCTCCTACGGCCTCCTCCACGTCTCCTGATGTACTGGCCTGTCTCCTGGTAGCGCCTCCATGCTCTGGACACTACGCTGACAGACACAGCAAACCTTCTTGCCACAGCTCGCATTGATGTGCCATCCTGGATGAGCTGCACTACCTGAGCCACTTGTGTGGGTTGTAGACTCTGTCTCATGCTACCACTAGAGTGAAAGCCCCCCCAGCATTCAAAAGGGACCAAAACATCAGCCAGGAAGCATAGGAACTGAGATGTGGTCTGTGGTCACCACCTGGAGAACCACTCCTTTATTGGGGGTGTCTTGCTAATTGCCTACAATTTCCACCTGTTGTCTATCCCATTTGCACAACAGCATGTGAAATTGACTGTCACTCAGTGTTGCTTCCTAAGTGGACAGTTTGATTTCACAGAAGTCTGATTGACTTGGAGTTACATTGTGTTGTTTAAAGGATCACTCTAGGCACCCAGACCACTTCAGCTTAATGAAGTGGTCTGGGTGCCTGGTCCAGCTAGGGTTAACCCATTTTTTCATAAACATAGCAGTTTCAGAGAAACTGCTATGTTTATGAATGGGTTAAGCCTTCCCCTATTTCCTCTAGTGGCTGTCTTATTGACAGCCACTAGAGGCGCTTGCGTGCTTCTCACTGTGATTTTCACAGTGAGAGCACGCCAGCGTCCATAGGAAAGCATTGTAAATGCTTTCCTATGAGACCGGCTGAATGCGCGCGCAGCTCTTGCCGCGCGTGCGCATTCAGCCGACGGGGAGGAGAGCTCTCCGCCCAGCGCTGGAAAAAGGTAAGTTTTAACCCCTTTCCCCTTCCAGAGCCGGGCGGGAGGGGGACCCTGAGGGTGGGGGCACCCTCAGGGCACTATAGTGCCAGGAAAACGAGTATGTTTTCCTGGCACTATAGTGGTCCTTTAAGTGTTCCTTTTTGAGCAGTGTATAACATAATATTTTTGGCCAAACAACCACTTTGTTTCTTGGCACATCAATTTAGCATCCTGATTTGAAGCCAGTAAACATAGCTTGACTTTTATATAAAAAAAATTTTTTTAATGTATTTTCATTTAAGACAAAACATCCCAATTTACAAATGTGCATGTAATGCAAAAGCCATCATATATTTAAAGTTACCCTGTAACAAACCCGTTTTCCTGACCCTATACAATCCTAAGGGCCCCCCACCCTCAGGGTCCCCCTCCCGCTGGGCTGAAGGGGTTAAAACATGCAATTAACAGAGCAGGAGATAAGATATTTGTGACAGAGCTTCCTGTACCCCAGCTGGGTACCTCCGCCAAGCTCACTCCCTTGCTGGAACCAGGAAACCTGAAGCGTTTCTGCCCCAGTCGCCACAGCTTGACTGGGGTCTTTCTGGAGCTTTTCTGCCAGACCAGACTGTAGCTCTACTTCCAGCTATCATCCCCTCTGCCTATTCCGCTGCAGCCCTTCTTCCAGGCAGGCATCCACCTGCAATGTTATAGTTCTTGTCTCTATAAAGACACTTGCACTCTCAGGCCTACCTCTCTAAAGACTCTGTCACTGGGATCCCTAAAAATCCACACAGGACACAAGTTCCAAAAGGAACTAACATAGAAAACTTTACTTTTACTCGGGACTAGCACATATGTTTATTACATCGACCTTGCTGTGACAAACTTAATAAAATATAAATAACCAAAACATGTCAGAAAACATACAGGGGGTTTTAATAATCTTATAGCATATTTATAAAGGGGAGGAGAAGACAATAATAAACACAAAACACATTTTTACTGCCTGCAGAAACATCAATATGCAAATCTACCTGAACCAACAGAGGGCGCTACACAGGCTGCACAGCCAAATCCACCTAGTTGGTAGCAATCCTCAGCAATACAGGAGAGCAGACAAAACATTTAACACTAAATATTTTACACACACCCTGCACCTATAATGGGCACAGTGTTACAAAAACATAAAAATAGTCCAGGGACCTACATAAAAAGTCTGTCTGAATTTCCTGGTGATCATTCTAAATAAAACATACTGTGCAATAAAGGAAGGTACAAAATGTAGTCTCTTTTTCAGGAAATATGCATGGAGCCTGTGTCAGACATAGTCAGAGGAGGAGTGGCTAGAGATGTATCATTTTTAAACTTCTTGTCTCCTGCTTCTGCTCTCCCACCTCTGTGTGATTCAAATTCCATTAACAGTGCAGGAGTTAATAACCAGGGGAGTTGTGGCTGCACAAACAAAGCGTTTTCACTCATAAATGGCAAAGAATTGAGCAGTGAGACTAAAATAAAAAATTAATAATTGTGAGACTGGAGAAGTCATTATAAATTGCATTTTCAGTTGAATTTGGGGAAACCACTTGAAGCATTTGTCAATAGCTTTTGTTCGATTTGTTAATTGCTTGTTAACTAACAGTTGAAAGTCTGTAAGTTTTGACTGTAAACCTAATTTTCAATGGGGGTTGACTAATTTTGATTACAACTGTATATATGATCACTAGACGAGCATTGTCTACTAGCAGTTCTCAATTTGGGTTTTTAAAAGTTGAGTCGACGCACCTCACGTATTCTCCAATGCCGAACAGTGCTCGGTTATAGCATCCTGCGCCCATTTTGAGAGTGGCTTTTAAAGTGGCAGCATGCTCACTTAGTTACAGGTTCCCTTATATCAGTTTTGTCCTTTTCGTGTGTGCAACATGTGCACGTTGAGTACTCAATAGCGAAGGCTCTCTTCTCTCTCCTTCCAGTCCACAGTTCTGCTGATAGCAAGACAAAGCCCAAATCACTGAAGACTGAACGGGGCTTAGTATAAACGAATGGTGGATGTGGTATGGTAATCCTTTTATAGAGCGTTCCACTCATCCTATGATAACTGAAACTGCGGAGGGAGGTAAACTACTTATTCTATAAAATCATGCTGAAAAACAGTTTTATAGGATAAAATCAGTATTTTTAGACCAATAGATGGTCTCATAGAGTCTATCTTTTTACATTTATTTTTTGCACTATTTTTAATGTATTATTTATATAATGCATTAAACTATAGGGAAGCTTTTTTTTTTTTTTTTTTTTAAACCAGGATAACCCTTTTAATTTTGTCTAAGATGATCAATTTATCCAGGCCATTTAATTACAGGCTGGTATAATTAGTGAAATTGCACAGAAATAGATATAATCTATTTTTCAAGGACGAAACATCACTTTTATTCATCTCATTTTAATATTAAAGGACTTACCATAAGTAATGCTCATCAAAGATTTTTTTTTAATTTTTTTTTTAAAACTCTATTACAGAGCTTGATATTATTTTAGGCCGCAGTAAAGATTGATTGAAGTTGTCTGTTCTCTTTGCTCCTTAAAGAAAAAAAAAAGATGTTTTTAATAAATGCATTTCTGTAAAACATGTGGCTAAAAAACAAATATGCTTTATTGAGACACTGTGTGGTGTTAATAGAAATTGATAACACCTAATTTTATAATAAAAGACCTTCAGGAAATGAAAGAATAAGTGTTATACTAAATTTAATTTGTCAACTCAAAGGATTACACCAGGGGAAATATGAAAAGGAATTTGTGCTTTCAAAAGAAAGTTGCACAGAAATATTACTTGGGCATTTGTTTTACGCAATAGCACATGCATATTTAACCCCTTAAGGACCAAACTTCTGGAATAAAAGGGAATCATGACATGTCACACGTGTCATGTGTCCTTAAGGGGTTAAAAGGCTACTGAACTTTTAAAAGAGGAAAATGAATTTATCAACTAAAATGGGTATCTGACAAAGGAAATATTTCAGGAACAAGGTTTTCTGATTTCATTTCAGTTTTCTCCAGTTTCCAGGGAAAAAAAAACCAAACAAATTGTATTTCAAATAGTCTTGGAATTTTGAAGGAAAAAAACAGCTTGCACTTTTGAAGGTAATAGTAACATTAACCCCTTAAGGACACATGACATATGTAAAATGTCATGATTCCCTTTTATTCCAGAAGTTTGGTCCTTAAGGGGTTAATCATGCATATAGTGCATTTCTTTTCAATGCACTCCGCTTTATATTTATATGCAGATGGAGAATAGAAGAAAAAATTAAAAACATAAACTTGTCAACTGCCTTCAACAGTTGACCACCCCATCCTCCTACAGACTACTATAGACTCCCAGCTCCCGTGGTCTCTGTCACACTGCTCTCTCTTTGATCCATGATTCTAAAAGGTCCTTTTCTGTGTCATTTGCTGATGACACCTTTTCTTGAATGTCCCTGTCAATTGGAGTACTTCAAGGCTCCGTCTTGGGTCTTCTACCCTTCTCCATTTATACTTCATCTTTGGCTTCAAATATCACATTTATACTGATGACACTCAGATCTATCTCTCCACCCCTGATCTCTCTCTCTCTCTGTCCTTTAACATGTTAGAAACTGCTTATCTGGAGTTCCTTGGAATGGCCTTCCACCTATTAGAAGATCATTATGTCCAAGACTGAGCTCCCGCTAATCCCCCTTGTAACTACACCAATTGTTGACTTCTCTGTCACTATGGACGTCATTGTTCTATGCCCAACAGGCCAAGACAAGAATTATTCTTGACTCCGATCTGTTTTACATCCCCCAAATCCAATCACGTTCTTCAAACCACCTACATAATATTTAAAAAATTCTTCAGTTTCTGAGCGCTGAAACCACTAAACAACTCATCTACTCCCTTTCTATTTCTCTAGTCTAGTAACTGGACTTGCTCTCTCCATCCTAGATGTCTCTGACTGGCTAATCTACCTTACCCTATCCACCTTTGTATCTGCCACACCTCTCTGTAAGTCCCTTCACTGGCTCCCCATTCACAGCAGAAATAATTTTTAAAATCTCCCTTTGCACTACAAAGCCCTTACTAATGCTGCCCCCCATTACCTCTCCTCACTAATCAACAAATATACTCAAGCACGCACCCTAAGATCAAAAGAACGACCTGCTCCTTGAATCTTCTATTATCACCTCTTCCCATACGTGACTGCAGGATTTCACTCAGGCACAACCAACCCTCTGGATCGCATTGCCTGCGCTCTCAGACTTTCTTCTAATCTGCCTTCCTTTATTCACTCCCTAAAGACCTTCTTGTTAAGAGAAGCCTACCACTCACCTCAGTTAACAATGCATTCCACTTACCAAATAAATTCCCTCATATGACTCTATATTAGCATCATTCTCAACTTTGCAGGCCTCACCTCCTATCCATCCTGAGTGTACAATCACATGGTTTAGTGATCTCATCTCCTCCTGTATTTGTTGATCAAAATTTGATTGCTTCTAAGATATATTGTACCATTTTGTCTTTTTATTTGTGTCAATTGTACACTTTGGCAGTGCTGTGAAGTATGCTGGCTCTTTATAAATAAAGTATAATTATAATAAAAGATATATTGTAATTAAAAGTTCAAAAAAGATAGTATAAATGTAACAGCCAGATGTAAATAAATTAAAAGGTTACTTCAACCCTTTTTATTAGCGGGGGGGGAGAGGAGGTGTCTATTTAAAATGCTATATTAGGAAATTTTATTTAGACCCGCCCCTAAATTTTGCAGTAAATCTGCAAAAAGTTTGTAATCCAGTGCCGGGTGAAGCTCTCTGTGCTGCATTCCACCAGATGTCAGCAGGAGCCTCGAGTGTCCACTCACAGCCTTCTCACAGAGAATCCTGTAATTTGACTGTTTTGCCAGCTCATGTACACAATCTGACCCGGCAACGAGAGGTAGGGAGGGAGTGGGGAGAGAGATTGGGAGGGAGAGGGTGCAATAGCATTATTGAGAGGACAAGGAGGTGGAGTAGGGAAAAACATTGTGAAGGAGGGAAGGGAAAAGCTCAGCTTGTCTGCTGCTACTGTGCAGTACACGTTGACAATGGTCAGAACTGAAATTTGAAAGCCCTGAACAGAGTTCTAGCCTGCCACAGTAACATGTGCCAGGGGTGTAACTAGCACCCCATCACACGTATCCAGATTACTCTGTATGTGCAGCATTTTGGGCAGATTCATAGCACCATGAAAACTTCAAATCACTGAGGTGGGCCTTGTGGTTGGAGCAAACCTTTAAATGGTTGAAGAATATAGATGATATGATCTTTTTATTTAGTTAGGCTCCAATGATAGTGCTTCACTGACTTGATGTGGAAGAGAGATCCAAAACATTGGGCAACATGGAAATAATTGTGACAACTAGAACGTAGTGTTTGCTAGCTGTAAGAATAAATGTACCCAACACGTATTGTGAATACACTCTTATAACATTATATAAGAACATGCTCAAAAGCAATAATTGACAAAGGCTCAGGGGAGCCGAAACATTGATGTATTTTATTCTGCACTTCAAATAAAGGCTGCCTATTGAAGAAACCTCCAGATGGGGGCAGACCACTTTTTTATTACAATATACAAGACTGGTATGTCTGGGAAGAGCTTGGTAGGTATGGCTATTTTATATGTTTTTCAGAAATGTTTCTAACCCCCATTAAATATTTCAATAGCGGTCACTGTGCTGAGGCAAAAGGAAATTGCCTCTTATAGAAAATTCACAGTTACAAGTGATAAACCCACATAAATACAGTGAGGGAAAAAAGTATTTGATCCCCTGCTTATTTTGAACGTTTGCCCACTGACAAAGAAATGATCAGTCTATAATTTTAATGGTAGGTGTATTTTAACAGTGATAGACAGAATAACAAAAAAAAAAAAAAATAAATCCAGAAAAATGCATGTCAAAAAACTTATAAATTGATTTGCACGTCAATGAGTGAAATCTTGGTGGCAAAATCCTTGTTGGCAATCGCAATCGAGGTCAGATGTTTCTTGTAGATTTTCTACAGGATTAAGGTCTGGAGACTGGCCAAGCCACTCCAGGACCTTAATGTGCTTCATCTTGAGCCACTCCTTTGCTGCTTTGGCTGTGTGTTTCGGATCATTGGCATGCTGGAATACCTATCCACAACTAATTTTCAATGCCCTGGCTGAACTAAGGAGGTTCTCACCCAAGCTTTGACGATACATGGCCCCGTCCATCGTCCCTTTGATGCAGTGCAGTTGTCCTGTCCCCTTAGCAGAAAAACACCCCCAAAGCATAATGTTTCCTCCTCCATGTTTGACGATGAGGATGGTGTTCTTGGGGTCCTCCTCCTCCAAACATGAGGAGATGAGTTGATGCCAAAGAGCTCGATTTTGGTCTCATCTGACCACAACACTTACACCCAGTTCTCCTCTGAATCATTCAGATGTTCATTGGCAAACTTCAGATGGGCCTGTACATGTGCTTTCTTGAGCAGGGGGACCTTGCAGGCGCTGCAAGATTTCAGTCCTTCACAGCGTAGTGTGTTACCAATTGTTGAGATCATTAACAAGATCCTCCCGTGTAGTTCTGGGCTAATTCCTCACCGTTCTCATGATCATTGAAACTCCATAAGGTGAGATCTTGCATGGAGCACCAGACCGAGGGAGACGACAGTTATTTTGTGTTTCTTCCATTTGCGAAGAATTGCACCAACTGTTGTCACCTTCTCACTAAGCTGCTTGGCGATGGTCTTGTAGCCCATTCCAGCTTTGTGTAGGTCTACAATCTTGTCCCTGACATCCTTGGACAGCTCTTTGGTCTTGGCCATGGTGGAGAGTTTGGAATCTGATTGATTGCTTCTGTGGACAGGTGTCTTTCATACCGATAACGAGCTAAGATAAGGAGGACTCCCTTTAAGAGAGTGTTCCTAATCTCAGCTTGTTACCTGTATAAAAGACACCTGAGAGCCAGAAATCTTGCTGATTGATAGGGGCTCAAATACTTATTTCACTCATTGACATGCAAATCAATTTATAACTTTTTTGACATGCATTTTTCTGGATTTCTTTTTTGTTATTCTGTCTCACTGTTAAAATACACCTACCATTAAAATTATAGACGGATCATTTCTTTGTCAGTGGACAAACGTTCAAAATCAGCAGGGGATCAAATACTTTTCCCCCTCACTGTATATGTATATGAAACATGACATTTGGAGCCACTTGTTTCTTTGCATCTTGGAATTGTATTTCAGCTCCTCCTCTTGCAGCACTGCACGTCACGTTGAAAATGGATAAAGGATGTAAGTAAATTGCATCGTGACTGATCTATAATTAGCTAATCGCATTTGGCCTTAGTCTTTGTTCCGTTACATTTTCAATCTAACATATGTAAGTCATGTAAATATACATGTTTGTGGAATTTAAATTAACATGAAGAATTTTATAATTACAGCTAATTTCTATAGCATTTTCAAAACACAAAGAAATTATTTCAATCCAAAATGAATTGGGGTGATAGCACGTATAATTCTCCTGCTCTAAAAGTCATCTAAAATATTTTAATATTTCCAAAACGATTAGTCAGAATAATTGCAAGGTGAACTTTTGGAATAAGCAGCATTTTGTGTTATGGCAACATTGACCAGAGTGTTTTGTGTATAACAGATCTGTATTAACCTTCAGTTCACTCTAGGTTATAACCTAGAGCCTTTCTATTTAGAATTGACTCGATGTGTACAGAGAGTGGGAGCTTTCACTTGCCAGTGAGCTTGTTTAGCTAAGAGTCTTCAGGCTGCTTCAATGTGACACCCGGCAAGGCCAACTCAGCCATTCACTTACCTTCTAAGTGTCTCTATTAACGAGGGACAATATCTGGTTGTTCCAAAATCCTCTGTCCCTCTTTACTATCCTAATCTTCCTTTTTCCAAGGGGCTCCATATTGTTGGTGTGTCTGAGTGTATAACAGAGCTCTAGAGCAATAATACTCGCAGCAATGTGTCTTTCAACTATAAGAAATGTGTTTATAAATTAATCTGGGAGTCAGGATTCAATACTCTAACAAGCAGAACTCGGCTAAGGAAAGTATAAACCAGTCCTGAGAATGGCCAGGCTAAACGCAAGGTAGAAACAATAATCGTTAAGGTCAATACCAGAAAATCAGAACAGACGAGAAAATAATACACTAATTGGGAACCAGATTGGGAACCATTACAGGGCAATGGCAATTGGGCTAAAAGTTTATTTAACTATTAAGGAACACTAAGGAACAGCAGTCACCCCTGCAACCTTAAAAAGGTATGTGAACAAGGTCATATGGGCAACATGACACAGTGTGTTCTCTTAACATAAGTAGGGGTACGTAGAGGAAAGTCTACTCCATGGCATTTGGTGCTTTTGGGAGGGCCAAATGTAATTGCCAATCAGAAAGAAGCAGACACCACCACAGATGCGGCCTTCTGATCCACGTTCGTGGCAAGAGGCATCATGACTCACTCTTTAGCGAATACTTCTGACATGTGTCGACAGAGACACCTTGCAAAACTCATTTATAGAGTATGCAACAGCATGTAATTATTTGTTGTATCTTTGACTGGTGAAATACAGAGGTTGAAATCAGTTTTTTGTATTTTGTTACTATCTAGTACAGACAGTCCCCACTTACCAACCAGGTTCCACTCCAATGACTCTGTAGTAAAAATAACTAGTCGGTAAGTGAGCATGCATTAGACAGCAATTCCTAGAGAGCAGTTCTACGTTCAAAGGAATTTCCCCCGAACACAGACCAGCTCACTAGCGCAGGGAATCCCGCAAATCTATGTTGGGGAAAATTACCTAAACATCGATTAGTTCACTAGTGCAGTGAATCTCACGAATCCCTGCACTAGAGAGTTAATCATAACTCCAAGCAGTCGTAAAGCAGGTAGGTTGCAAAGTGAGGACCACCTGTATAAGCCAATAAGTCACAGGCAAATTAAAACCTGTTGAATCTCAGTTTATCACTTTTTTTTTAGAAATGCATGACTGGCAAGATCAACTCAAGAGTTCATTCTTCTTAGGTTATGGAAACAAAGAATAATTAGATGAGTAAAAATGGCATACAAATAAATAGATAAATGCAATAAAAATAAATTTGCCTAAAATATCCAAGGTGCGACTGCAGCAGAGTCTAAGACTTTTTCTAAATAAGCTATTTTTGCCTAAATGTTGCAATGTGTTACAATTCAGTATTTAATGTATGCACACCAATATCTACCATAAATATTTTCTTTCATTATTGGCATAAATTTGTAAAATCAATCATTAACTCACAACTCCTTAATAATAAACAAACACAATGATTTGCTAATTATTTGTTTAAATAATAGTTGATCAATATAATATTTCTGCTGTGAATTAGGCATTTGTAATAGAATCAAATCATTGTAATTTGAGCCTTACAGATTTAAATATGGAAACAATGTACCTTTAAACATATGTTCTTTTTCTATAGAACAGAATGGATTATTTTAGGAGAATACATTTATGAAACGTAAAAGGCTTTCACATTTTCCACTGTCATACCGAATGTCTTCTGACCATTTGCGCTATGCAAGTTTAGAAAGGGCAGCAGATAAGGAAAAGCAAGGCTGGAAAGTTCAACAAGACAATAATTCTGAGCATAGCTTTATCACTGGCATCATCGAAAAAAGTAATTCTATTTAATTATTCATCTTTTTAAGAGACTAGGTGTTGTGACACATCACTGCATCTGCAGCGTTTTGTATCCCGTAGAAAAATTGCCTGTGTAAAGCCAGTCCTGTCGATTATTACATTACCACCGATTTTTAACATATTATTAAAGGGACACTATAGTCAACAACAATAGCTAAATAGGCAAAAGCAAGAAAATGGGGGGATGGGTCTGTGCCAATGTGCACAATAAATAATAATATTAAGTCCAATAGGATCTATATTTTTGTTTCCAAGGTTCTACTTTTTGCGATATCCAGAAGATGTCAATGACGTGAAGAGTAATCCAAATATGTAAAAATAGAAGAGTTCTTACTTACAGTTGACAGAGCTTAATCCAGCTCTGGTGTGAATGGCTTACAGCGGTATTATCCCCGCTTGCAGGATATACGGCAAGTGTCCTCTTCTATGTAGTGGCAGGTAACCAAGTTGGAAATAAAAATGGAAACAATAATGGTGCAGTATGTTCCACACGTGCAATAAGAATATAAAATATAATAGATACACTCACATTCGGTAGAGCTTCGGCTAGCTCTAGTTTGTTAGGCGTACAGCAGTATCATCCCCGCTTGTAGGATATAGGATGAGTGATCTTGACGAGAATATCAGGTGCTCGCAATAAAATCTTGGTGATAAAATAAAATAATAAAATATACTCACAATGTATAGGGCAGGCTAACTGCTCTATGTAACAGCGTAGGTGGTATAATCCCCACCTAGGATTCTTTGGAGTATAATATGCAGGAAATAAAAATAATAAAAGAAGTATATAGTATAAAATGTATATAAAAAGCCAGGTAATAGTAAAAGATGATGGTTTAAACGTAAAAAATTACCACAATCTTTTTATTAACAGTATATAAAAACAGTAAAAGTATCCAAACGCGTTTCGCCAGTATAAGGCTTTATCAATGGATAGCAAACATTTCAACCTGGCTAGTTAATGGACCACTCTAGGCACCCAGACCACTTCAGCTTAATGAAGTGGTCTGGGTGCCAGGTCCAGCTAGGGTTAACCCATTCTTCTATAAACATAGCAGTTTCAGAGAAACTGCTATGTTTATGAATGGGTTAAGCCTTCCCCCAAAGCCTCTAGCGGCTGTCTCATTGACAGCCTCTAGAGGCGTTTGCGTGCTTCTCACTGTGAAAATCATCCATTGGAAGCGTCCATTGGAAAGCATTGTAAATGCTTTCCTATGAGACCGGCTGAATGCGCGCGCAGCTCCTGCCGCGCATGTGCATTCAGCCGAAGAGGAGGATCGGAGGCGGAGAGGAGAGCTCCCCGCCCGGCGCTGGAGAAAGAGGTATGTTTAACCCCTTCCTCTCCCCAAAGCCCGGCAGGAGGGGGTCCCTGAGGGTGGGGGCACCCTCAGGGCACTATAGTGCCAGGAAAACGAGTATGGTTTCCTGGCACTATAGTGGTCCTTTAAAGTTTATATAGGTATAGAATTAATTTAAAATTGGCGCCAAAATTGTACAAACAATAGTAAAACAGATAATTTTTGCACATACATAACAGCATTTAATAAGAAGAATTAGGTAGATATAACTTATCTGATGCTTCTGACATAATTTTTTTATACATTTAATATGTGAATACTGGGCCCCCCATTAAGGTTAATATGTTAATACTGAGCCCCCCAGGCATGTTAATATGTGAATACTGAGCCCCCCATGAAGGTTAATATGTGAATACTGAGCCCCCCCAGGCAGGTTAATATGTGAATACTGGGTCCCCCCATGAAGGTTAATATGTGAATACTGGGTCCCCCCATGAAGGTTAATATGTGAATACTGGGTCCCCCCATGAAGGTTAATATGTGAATACTGAGCTCCCCAGGCAGGTTAATATGTGAATACTGAGCTCCCCAGGCAGGTTAATATGTGAATACTGAGCCCCCCAGGCAGGTTAATATGTGAATACTGGGCCCCCCCATTAAGGTTAATATGTGAATACTGAGCCCCCCCAGGCAGGTTAATATGTGAATACTGGGCCCCCCCAGGCAGGTTAATATGTGAATACTGAGCCCCCCCAGGCAGGTTAATATGTGAATACTGAGCCCCCCAGGTGGTGTCCATGCTGCAGGTTGCTGTCTCTGAGTATGTCTGACCCCGGATGGATGCAGATTATACACAGACTATAAACAGACAGAGCTGGCTGTGCCCTCCCTCCCTGTCGCCCCGCCCACTCTCGCCCCGCCCCCTGGTCGCAATGCAGGCTGCTCCAGCTCACCGCACTCCGGGCACGGGAAGCCGCTTCCTGCCAGCTTCCGCCCTCCCCGCCGGCTCTCGCGAGATCCCCGCTCTAACTGACCGGACCGTCTGCCGGATCTCGCGAGAAGTGAGCTGTGTGAGAGCGGCTGGCAGCCCGGGGGCAGTGTGAGTGGCAGCAGCTCGGGGACAGGATCCGGGTCTGGGGCTTCCCTGCCAGCCAGGTAACCCGGGGGCCATCCCTGGAGATAGGCAGACTCCCACTAACCTCAGCCAGGGAGCAGGGAGTGCCCACTCAGCCAGGGAGCAGGGAGTGCCCACTCAGCTTAGTGAGTGAGAGAGAGAGAGTGCCTGGCATCAGGGAGTGCCCACTCAGCTTAGTGAGTGAGAGAGAGTGCCTGGCATCAGGGAGTGCCCACTCAGCTTAGTGAGTGAGAGTGCCTGGCATCAGGGAGTGCCCACTCAGCTTAGTGAGTGAGAGAGTGTGCCTGGCATCAGGGAGTGCCCACTCAGCTTAGTGAGTGAGAGTGCCTGGCATCAGGAAGTACCCACTCAGCTTAGTGAGTGAGAGAGAGTGTGCCTGGCATCAGGAAGTGCCCACTCAGCTTAGTGAGAGAGAGTGTCTGGCATCAGGAAGTCCACACTCAGCTTAGTGAGTGAGAGAGAGTGTGCCTGGCATCAGGAAGTACCCACTCAGCTTAGTGAGTGAGAGTGCCTGGCATCAGGAAGTACCCACTCAGCTTAGTGAGTGAGAGTGTCTGGCATCAGGAAGTGCCCACTCAGCTTAGTGAGTGAGAGAGAGTGTCTGGCATCAGGAAGTACCCACTCAGCTTAGTGAGTGAGAGAGTGCATGGCATCAGGAAGTGCCCACTCAGCTTAGTGAGTGAGAGTGCCTGGCATCAGGAAGTACCCACTCAGCTTAGTGAGTGAGAGAGAGTGTGCCTGGCATCAGGAAGTCCACACTCAGCTTAGTGAGAGAGAGTGTGCCTGGCATCGGGAAGTCCACACTCAGCTTAGTGAGAGAGAGTGTGCCTGGCATCAGGAAGTACCCACTCAGCTTAGTGAGTGAGAGTGCCTGGCATCAGGAAGTACCCACTCAGCTTAGTGAGTGAGAGTGCCTGGCATCAGGAAGTCTCCACTCATCTTAGTGAGTGAGTTCCTGGCATCAGGAAGTCCCCACTCAGCTAAGTGAGAAGCCTGTGATTCTATAACTGTTGTTACGATCAGTCAGGGATGAGAAACATTCTCACTCAGCTGAGTGTAGGGGAAGATGGGAGCCTATAATACTATAACTCTTACCATGCTCAGCCAGGGATCAGGAAGTCCTCACTCCGCTTAGTGTAAGGGGAGACGGGAGCTTATAATGCTATAACTCTTACCATGCTCAGCCAGGGATCAGGAAGTCCTCACTCCGCTTAGTGTAAGGGGAGACGGGAGCTTATAATGCTATAACTCTTACCATGCTCAGCCAGGGATCAGGAAGTCCTCACTCAGCTGAGTGTAAGGGGAGACGGAGCCTATAATGCTATAATTGTTACCATGCTCAGCCAGTGATCAGGAAGTCTAAGGGAGTAGAAAGATTCTGTCACTTTACCTCTCTGTCATGTTTAGCCTGATGTCTGGAAGCTCTCAACTGAGCAAAGTGTATGTGAGAGTAAAACCTCTGTACTGTAACTCTTATTATGCTCAGCCATTTATAAGAAACGTAGAGTCCTCAGCTGATTTGAAGTGTTAGGGTGAGGAAAGACTGCTGTTATAACTCTTATAATGCTCAGCCAGACATCTGGAAGTCCTCACTTAGCTGAGTGAAGTGGAAGGGAATGGGAAAGAAAGCTGTAACCTCTATCATGCTCAGCCAGTACTCACATACAGGAATTCCCACTCTATCTAGCTGAGTAAATTTGTAAGGAGATAAGAACAGTTACCTGCCGCTGTTATCAAACCCAGCCATCAATCATTACTTGTTTGGCTCAGCATGATAACAGTTTCAGTCCTGAGTAGTGGTGGCACATAATGCCAGCTAAACAAAGTGGAAAGCTAAGGTTTCTTCCCCACCCCAGCATCTGAGCCAGCTAAATGGTTGACTTCCCAGATTGAGAATTATGGGTGGTAGCACACCACAGCTTTATCAGTGGTAGACTGTGCCTATCGGGTAAAGTTAATTAAAACACAGAGCTACCCACTGAATTGTATATTGGAGGTAGACCTCTGTTATGCTAGCTCTTGCGGACTACAAAATCAATTCTGTATAGTAAACTTCATTACTGACTAAATGGAATTGGAGTTATTCCCCATAACCGCTAGACGGGGTAATAAACATTGCCCCTGTCTTTTTAGGGCATTTGTGAGGGTATGTCACGGAACATTGTATTTAGGTAAAAGGATGTTATGCAAAATAATGGATTATATTTTAATTCAATAAATTCATTATGTTGTTTGCTCCACATTTTCGGCGATAACAGCTGAAAATGACAAGTTAATTGTACCGTACGTGATTATATTTTATTTGGTTTTATACTATAATAAATGTGATCTCGTTACGGAATTAGCCAGTCTTTTTACAAGCATGGTTATGTGTAGTTTCAGTAATGTATTTTCACATGGGATGATTACAAACAATGATGCTTTTTTTTAGGGTAGTAGTGATTTTTATTTATTTTTTTAAATGTTTTATTTTATAATTCAGACAAGTTATATGCATTTCTCTTAAGCATCCCTGGTTAATTTGAAACCCCCTGTAAGTAGTCAAATCATTATAGGATAATTTTACTATTTACATACATTTGGCTCACCTGGTACCAATTAATTTTTTTTGCTCTCACTACAGCCCATTCTGAAGCTCTCTCTGCCTCAGGTGAGCAAGGCTTTGCAGGGCGATCAGCTCAAGGTAGCTTATATTAGAAGTGATTCTTTTAAGGTCTTCCCTTCTGATTATATTGCAAATTCACAGGCTGAAAACCCATTAACGCTGTTTCTGATTGTTTTTTTAAAGCGGCTTTATCTCCCCCTTCCAAAATAAGTATTTAATAAAGATAGAATGTTTATGAAATACTCACATTGACTGTGTTGGAATTTTACTGAAATCCCAACCCAGACAAAACATATTATTAAACAAAGTAGGGATTACTTGACAAAAAGGCAGTGCTAACTTTTGTCCAGCTCGTCAATTTCCCCAGCCGTCACCAGTGTTGGCTGTAGGGAAAGCAGCTGTGTCTGTTAAGGATCCCGCGTTCTCGTAGGATCTTCCATAGACATCAGTACTGTATTTGCGTGCATGTACAAGTGTACTCCTGGCAACTGAAGCGGATGCGGTGGATCAAGATGACGGTGCATGCAAGGGACAGGTTCAGTTAAGTAAAACTCACCTTCTCCTACCCCATCATCATTCCTCCAGCAGTCAATGTGGTGGTCTTAGTAAATTATGCAAACTGCCATATAGGACAAAGTGCTAAATTGTGAATTTCAATTAACATTCAGTACTCTGCACCCAGAACCTATTTTGCCTTGATAAATCTCCTCCAAAAGTATTTTCTTTTAAAGGAATACTGTATGAAATAAACAGATTTTTTTTGTGCCATTATATAACACTATAAGCACCATAACCACTACCGATCGCTCTAGTGGTTATGGTGCCAAGTTTCCTCTGGCGTTCCTCCAGTGTAGGTAGGAAAATCATTTGCTAATAGATTGTGCAACTTACCTGAGATCCACGGACAACAGTCACTTTTTCTCGACATCTCTGCCAGGCCAGCTCATGAGTGTCAGCCAATCACTCTCAGCCAAGTTCTCACTGGGTCACTATTGTGTAACATAACTTCAAAGTAAACCGATTTTTGTACTTTTGGAGCAAAGCTATTTTTTATTTTTATTTTTTTTTACTATATACACTGATTTCTACAGATAGTAAACAGATTGTAGTACTATCTGTAATACCCAGTTTTGTTCTCGTGGAACCCCAGGGTTTTGGGAAACACTGCTATATAGGATGATGTTGATACTGCAATAATTGGATTTATCCTTAAAATACCTAAGATTATGACTTGACCAGGCCAAGGAGTTACACAACAGGCATTCCTATACATATTACTACTAACACCCAGCTTTTTTATTTTAAATAAAGCTCTATAAATGTACCTCTTGCCTGGCTCTGACTGGAAAAAACTAATTATCTTGGCTATAGAGTTTGTAGATCTGGCTTTTAAAATAATAATAAAAATAATAAATGTTTGATAAGTGTTGTCCCAGCGTGTCTGTAATTTAACATGTCTTGATAGCTATCCTTTAACAGTTCTGTAAGGGATTTGTGGAATCGTGATGGGCAATGTCTATTCTTAAAGCCGGATTATCTGCTCTATTCTATATATAGATGTATGTCTGTAACCCCCCACACCCCCCATCTCTGTTTTGTTGACTTTTCTTTGAGGTTTAACACCTTCATGACAGATGAGTTGTCACATGTGTTCCAATATTTCAAATGGACAAACAGGGACACTTTAATTTTAGGGGTGTGAGTGGGTGTGTTGCTCTGAGAAATTTTACTAATTTATGTGACTAAAATGTAATTTAGAACAAGAACAATGTATCTTATTTACACCAACTGGTTTCTAAACACATTTACTGGGAGTATTATTGCTGTGGAGTTCTGTTATACACTCAGACACATTACTGGGAGTATTATTGCTGTGGAGCTCTGTTATACACTCAGACACATTACTGGGAGTATGCTTGCTGTGGAGCTCTGTTATACACTCAGACACATTATTGGGAGTATTATTGCTGTGGAGCTGTGTTATACACTCAGACACATTACTGGGAGTATTATTGCTGTGGAGCTCTGTTATACACTCAGACACATTACTGAGAGTATTATTGCTGTGGAGCTCTGTTATACACTCAGACATTACTGGGAGTATTATTGCTGTGGAGCTCTGTTATACACTCAGACACATTACTGGGAGTATTATTGCTGTGGAGCTCTGTTATACACTCAGACACATTACTGGGAGTATTATTGCTGTGGAGCTCTGTTATACACACAGACACATTACTGGGAGTATTATTGCTGGGGAGTAGTGATGTCGCGAACTGTTCGCCGCGGTTCGCCACGAACGGTTCGCGCGGACTCCAGTCAGCTGACACATTCCAGCCAATCAGCAGCAGACCCACCCTCCCACCTCATGGACAGCTCACTAAGAATGCAGCTTCAAAATGGATGCTGTCCAGGAGGTGGGAGGGAGGGTCTGCTGCTGATTGGCTGGAATGTGTCAGCTAACTGGAGTCTGCGGTGAACAGTTCGCGAACAGTTCGGGACATCACTACTGGGGACCTCTGTTATACACTCAGACACTTTACTGGGAGTATTATTGCTGTGGAGGTCTGTTATACACTCAGACACATTACTGGGAGTATTATTGCTGTGGAGGTCTGTTATACACTCAGACACATTACTGGGAGTATTATTGCTGTGGAGCTATGTTATACACTCAGACACATTACTGGGAGTATTATTGCTGTGGAGCTCTGTTATACACTCAGACACATTACTGGGAGTATTATTGCTGTAGAGCTATGTTATACACTCAGACACATTACTGGGAGTATTATTGCTGTGGAGCTCTGTTATACACTCAGACACATTACTGGGAGTATTATTGCTGTGGAGCTCTGTTATACACTCATACACATTACTGGGAGCATTATTGCTGTGGGGCTCTGTTATACACTCAGATACATTACTGGGAGTATTATTGCTGTGGAGCTCTGTTATACACTCAGACACACCAACAATATAGAGCTCCTAGAAAAGCGGGTCAGAGGGATTTGGCCAGAAAATAGCGACTGTCCCTCCTAAATAGTGTCACGTGGGATTAATGCTGTCAAGAATTAGTGGGGTTTGCACAATCCCTGGCAAGGATAGGATGAAGCATATTTGGGAATTTCCCCCATTAGTTGCTACTCCCTGCAATGACCGTATTATACCAATTTTCAAGTTTAAGGGACACTCAGAGTAATCTAACCTCTAAAGCTCTCTGCAGTATAGTGTATTGCCTAGAAATCCCTGGGACAATTTGCCCCATTTAATATAACCCGCTTAAAGAATTATTTTATATTAACCAAATGTATTCAAGTGTGCCCCAATCTTGGCCATATTGATAATGCTTTATGCTTACTGTATACTAACTATTGCCAATGCATGACGCTATTGTTGAACACCCTAGCTCAAGTCAACCCTTAAAAGGAGTCTTAGGACTGTTCTATTAATTTGTGCAAGTTGGCTTATTCATTATTTTCACATGTGGGCCACCATTTAATGTCTGTGCAACTGACTGGGTCCTTAAACTTTACTAATTGTTATGCATTTTGTTGAAAAAAGAATGCAATGTTCTGTCATGAATAGAATCGCATTATTATGCTTTATTAGATATTCATGTGGAAAGCCATTGTCTAATATATTTCTCATTTGTTCTCTTTTTCTAGGCTTTGCATTTCCTTTTCTGCTGTAAGAAAAAAAAATCTTAATTTCAAAAATGCCTGCAGGTAGGTAGTCAATGAATAATTTTCACTATTAGTTTGGTTTTTTCCCCCCCCAGATTTTTTTTTGTTATATTGAATTAATTTTACTAATGCCGTTTCCATTATACATAGTAATGTTTTTGCTAATTAGATCTCATGTCTAGGTTTTTCTAGGATATTTCTTCATTTATTTTTACATAAGTAGGGCACACAGTGCTTCATTTATGGTAAAATATTTATATAACTTTTATGTTCAGAATACATTCTCAGAATTGATAATCGTGAGGGACTTTTGAATAAAAGCAGCTTTTATTCCGATGCATGTGGGATTTACTAGATAACCAGTTAGAAGAAGAAGGAAAATTACCGTAGATTTGTCTCGCTGGGTTTCTCAGTTAAGCTGCGTTTTTCATTTGACTTCCAGCCTAACTCTGTGTTGTGCTCTTTTTAGCTTTTCTGAGATATCTCTTATTTTAAGGACCACACAGTGCTGTTCTTTTCTCCTGCAGCCCTGGCAGCCTGCCGTTTAGCAGTAAGAATTGTAGCGAGGATGAGCGAATCTTACATTTTTAGGTCAGCGTCATTTAGCTCTCTGTGTGCCATTGAAGAAGCTGTCTTGTAGGTCTGAGCTGCTTACCAGGTGGAAAACAAAACAGAACTTTAAAACTGATTTTGGTGGGAGAGAGGGAGCTATGGTTAAAGAAGGAAGCTTTGCAGATTTCAATATAGCAGAAGGATCGCTTCAATCATTGAATCCCTTTGGACATGCCTGTTAATTAATAGTAGAACTATCTTTCTGGGTAACTTGTTTTGAAAAACCTGGCTAGGTCAGAGCTATCCTCTTCATCGCATTTGCATCACATCGAAATTCTGTTGTGTTACCCTTTTGTGTTTAATTATTTAACAGATTTGAACACATTAGTAGAGTATATTTTGGAAACCATTCCAAGTTGGGCTTGATCACAGCGATATGCCTGTTAATTCATTATGTTAGATAGTTGTCACCTTCAACTTGGGGAAGTTATGATCAATACAATTATTGCTGTTAGATTGTTTTAGAATAGCGGCATCTGATATGTGATAACATTTGAAATTAGAGAATACATATGATGGAACTCAATAAATGTGTTTCCCAATAAGTTGTCAGACTTGGTACACAAATCACAGTTATACAGACTGCCGTTCCTATTTATGTGACATGTCTTCAATGGGATTCGTGCCCAGATTTACCCACTGATGCAGTCTGACAGGCTCTCTGTAAAGCCAGCCAATCACAATGTATGAAATCATCTCCTTATTTTTGGGGGGAACACAAATGATGTTGTCTGTTGCAGTAAACTCTTCTTTTGGACCAATCAGGATGAATGTTCCAGATTTTTAATTTTATTTCTTGGATATAATTTTGTGCACTGGAATTTTTTCAAATATTTTAAACATAATAGCTATCTTGCCTTTTTATGGTTTTTCATTTTTGGGCGCAGTTCTAGTAGATATTAATGTAGGATTATGGGCCTCTGTGACCGTGCTAGGTATTGTAAGCATGAAAGGGTTTTGTTTGTTATTTGAATTATGCATTTGCAGGGTGATTCACTAAGTTATGAGTTTTCTGTAATTCTGCAAGTTCAGAAATTTTCACCCTCGGCACTGCCTTGATTTAGCCCTGAATTGTATCTCTTCAAAAATATCCAAATGAGTCCTAGATTGCTTGGAAATTCATGTTCCTTATTAAGCAACTAAAATTATTCAAATGGGTCTGTCACCTTATTGTGGTATTTGCATATTTTGCAAAGACCCCTGATGGTGACATTACCACTTGGTGGTGCACAGGAAGGTAAGCTTTTCTGCCGCCATTAGCATCTGTTGAGTTCTCTTCAACTCCTGGGGTTTCATCAGCTAGGAGCAAGTCTGTGCTGCAAGAGTATAGCATTCAGGTTTATGGAGGATCCCGCTAGAGCAAGCATGTCAAACTCAAAGTCTGGCACGGGCCACATAAACAAGGTTTAAGTTTATGTGGGTCACAAAAGACAATACCTTACATTTTCATAGAAATGTAGATTTATTTAAAAAGTACAGTATAAAAAAGCGACAGCACCCCCCTCTACTAAATCCCAGTCTCCCCCCCCCTACTAAACCGCAGCATGCCCCTCTACCAAGCTGTGCCAAATCTGATCCTCCTGCAGACACACACATATTCACTGACAGACAGAAACACACATACAGACACACACATACTCACTGACAGACAGACACATACTCACTGACAGACACACACATGCTGACAGACACACATACTCACTGACAGACAGACACACACACATACAGACACACATACTCACTGACAGACACATGCTGACAGACATACATGCTGACAGGCTCACACACTCACAGACAGACACACACACACACACACACACACTCACAGACAGGCACACACACTCACAGACACACACACACACTGACAGGCACACACAATAACACACTGACAGGCACACACAATAACACACTGACAGGCACACATAATAACACACTGACAGGCACACTCACTGACTGGCAGACAGACACTCACAGACAGACAGACACTCAAACAGACAGACACTCACAGACAGACAGACACACTCTCACAGACAGACACACTCTCACAGACAGACGCACTCTCACAGACAGACGCACTCTCACAGACAGACGCACTCTCACAGACAGACGCACTCTCACAGACAGACGCACTCTCACAGACAGACGCACTGACAGACAGACGCACTGACAGACAGACGCACTGACAGACAGACGCACTGACAGACAGACGCAATGACAGACAGACGCACTGACAGACACACGCACTGTCAGGCACACGCACTGTCAGGCACACGCCCAAACACATACAGACAGACACACACAGATAGACAGACACCGACACACTCGCTGACAGACACACACATACACACTCGCTGACAGACACACACACATACTTGCTGACAGACACACACACACTATCCGACACTCACACACACTGACACATTCTTTTCTTTATTGCTTCTTAACTTTTGTAGCCGATGTGGGGCATCTCCCTGGGGTCCTTCTATCTGCTCCTCACTGCTCCCTCGCGCAGTTTAGTTATGCCGGGTGCTGGAATATGATGTCATATTACGGCGCCCGGATTCACTTCAGACGGCGCACGCGAGGGAGCAGGAACACTGAGCTCCCTCGCTGCAGCCATAGACCTCTCCCCCGGCCAGGTAAATGAGCAGAGTAGGCACCTGCAATGTGGGGAGAGCAGGTGCCTACTCTGCTTGGAACATTAGGCATGTACTCGCGGCTCGCCGGACCGCAAAGATGGTCCTTGTGGGCCGCAAGTTTGACATGCTTGCGCTAGAGCCTCTTTAGATAATACGTTTTCCCCCCGACGGCTGGGAAATTACAAAACTTGACAGCTGTAGCTCCACCTTTTGTCAAGATATTTCAGGCGTAGTGAATAGCAGTCCCTACTTTGCCTTATATATTTAGGAGAAAAATAAGAAAAAGAGCGGAATAAGAATCCGGAAGAAAAGAAGAATCAGTCGAGTGACAGAGCAGCTTTAACATAAGTGATTGATTATGTAAGAGGTAGGGACCAATGCCTTGTCTGAGCATGCCATAGTGGTTATGGTGCTTGGCATGTTCTCTTAAATAATTATTTTCAAGATATCTTCCCTTTGATTGGGTCCAAAATGGTTGAGATCTGAAGAGGAAATTACAGACTAGTAGCTTAGGAACATTTTGTGTTAACAACTCTATTCAACCCTACTGTTGTTAATTGAGTGGGACATTCCATTTTAGAATAAGATCTTAAAGGAATATATGTTATGATGACATATTGGTCTTTTTAGAGTTAAACATTGTTTCTGCTGTTTTACTTAGAACTCTATAGTGTACATGTTCTTTTTCCCAAAAAGAAAACGTAGTTATCACATTTATGTAAAAGCCATGCAGATTCTCGTTCTGCGTACATAGCATGGTGGTGCATTTATGCTTCTCGTTTTAGTTACTGTCTGGAAAAGATTGGCTTTCGTTATCCTGGAGGACTGATGATTTTCTTTCTGTGTAATACATTTGCTAAGCTTCTCTGCTTCTCTCAGATAAATTCCTTCCCTGAGGTTATAGAACGAGTGTTGGGGATGGCACACTGAATGATATTGTAGCTTTAAAACTTAGGAATGCATTACAGTGCGCCGCAGTTCCCAACATTAGTTCCCTTAAAATGTCTGTTGAAGCCACTTTAGAGTATGTTATTTTAGTATATTGTTGATGCATCACCTTCTTTCCATGGCGCCAGTCTTACGGAATTGCAAAGTGAGCTTTCATGTCTTTGAAGAATGTGAAGTGAGTTTCAAGGACACCTATAGTGCAAACATGATACGGTGGCCCTTTTAAACAATACACTTTGTATACAGCATACTGGCTGAATTGCTAAAAACAACTATAGCTAATCATATGCACTATTAGAAAACCTATCTTGTATCTCTGTGCTCTCAACATACAGGTTTAAGGTACAGCTACGTTGGTTAATTAGATACATGCGCTTGCCAGAACGATCATGGATCAATCCCAGAATCCTGTGCATTGGATTATGAAATTCATACCCATTTCACTGGATAGACCCATAAGTATATTTTGTTCTATAAATCTGATGGTGGTTTTGCCTAGCACGATGTATGCTTGACCACACATAGAGCTCTCAGCCTGTTCTTGCTGTCCAAGATTGGATGGATATGTATATAATAATGAGGAAGTACAGTTTTAATTACCAGTTTTGCTGCTATCGGTGCTAGGGGAGTCCTGAAATTTGTCAAAGCGTGGGAGGGCAACCATAGACGCACAGCATATTTACACAGAACACATTATGCGCTACTCAAAGGATGGCCAAACTTTTAATTCCAATTATGCCGTAGAAGTGTTAGGCGTCTACTGCCCTAAGCAAGTTGGAGCAATGCTCAGTTTGAGTGTGATTCTTGAAAGGCTATAGTCAGTCCTTTGATTTAAACCAAAGTATATTTTACATATATTTGCTGTGATTTTATATTTTCACTCACATTCTAGTTATTAAAAGATGATTCTAAAGATACAGCACAATGTTATATTGTTTTCTGCTCAGGTAGCAGGCATGTATATAGACACGCAGGGCATTGGTTGTCACGATATGCATCATATGCAGTCTTGCTATAATTAATAATATTTAATTTAGTGGTACAATCAGTTTTCCTCTGCTTGGCCACTAAGGATATGCTTAATTAAGAATGTTTTAATAATGCATTGTTTAAAAGCGGAAGGTGTTTAAATAATTTAATAGTGATGTTAACTGTAATCTGTGAATCCCCACAACAACTCTAGCAGCAGATATTACAGATTTACACACCAGTATAACTTTTTCTAGTTTTTATTTTTATTTATGTGTCCTATAACTACATTAATGTAACATTAGATTGATGTCCAAGCGATTTTTGTCTTTGAAGGAAAGCAGTCGTCATTGACAACAGATGGCATTTAAAATAGTCTCTCTGTGTTTTTTTTGTTTTGAAAAACATAAATCTTTCTATTTTAATTTTGTTTAATCTTTTTGTTTGCTATGAGTGAAGCCACAGATGAAAAAGAAACTTCACATAATTCCACATGTTAAATAGATCTTTCTCGTGACTGTATAGCGGCACTATGTGAATATGATGGCCAGTACGAGTATCATTGTAGCACAGATCACGTTACTGGTTGACCTGAAGAGCAGTGCAGGTATCTTAACGCCACAGCACACTAGTGCGCAGAGCATTGTGGGAATATCACAGTGTGGATTACCCAGAAGTGCAGCACCGTTTGCATACCTCCATAGCACACCTCAAAATGGTAAGTGCTGCAATAGCATCTTCTGCTGTGATGTAATAGGAAATCGCATCCGCTCTTTGGTGACCGATTTCCTTCACATCGCAGCGTGGAATTGTTCGTTTTTTGTTTTCGTTTAACGGGGCTATACCATAGTTTTAACCAGAGCTTTATGTTTTGAAAGTGAAGTTATTCTCATTTAAATCTGTGTAGAAGTGTGATAAAACAGATCTGCACAGCACACACATCAGCAGTGTGACAAATTTGTAGCTGGTACGATAAACATAAGGTTATTGTGACCTAATGTGTGAATGCACTGAATTTTTATACTGCCTACTCCAATCTCTAATCTCTTTACATCCGTAAATTACATTTTATCCTCATCCAAGCATCCTTTCCTTGCCTAAAGCACTAGCAGCCCTAGTTCTGTTATAGGGACTATAAATCCCATGGTGCTTTGCCAGCTCAGAAGGCAGGCAATGCATCATGGGAGATGTAACACTACAACAGATGGAGGGATGCCTGCTGGCTACCAATTTCCTAAAGAAAAGCTTAGCTGAAATCCTCTTAAAGTGCACTGATCATGAACAATAAAACATGATGGTTCTTTATTTCTGATATAATTTTACTGCTACATAGTGCTGGCAACTGTGCATATAACATTTCTGATTAAGAGTTTATCTCAAGCCACCATGCAAACACTTCAACAATAACATTTTACCAGTGTCACTACGAAGAAAATAACTCAAATCAGCAAAAACTACTGTACCTTTATTAGGTAGCTTATCAACAATCAGTGTAGAATGTCACCTTTGTGCGAAGTCCTCTTGTTTTTCTGTTGTGACCTTTCCAATTTTCACTGACCATTCCATTTGCTTGCATGAAAAATGGTCTAAGATTCAAACCTAGAAAGAAATTGACAATGTTATGAGACAGTTAATTCAAGGAGATTTCTGGTACAATATTAATTCAGCATTTTTCACGTGTATAAATTCTATTGGCCTGTTATATATATATATATTTTTTTTATTATTATTTTTTTAAGGAAATTTGTTTTGTTTGTAATTTTAACCGTACACTTACCCCTAATTTTAAACCAACACTATCCCTAACTAAATAACAGCATTAACCTTAGCCCAGTATTAACCCTTAACGGATCCTAACAACCCTACACCTAATGCTAACTCTGAACGTTAGCGGAGGAATTTGACAGATAAAACAGTTGAGAGGGGTTTATGAGGAGTCTACTGGTTGAATGCGGCATGAGATGGAAATCTCCCTCTCATGATGCATCTCCGGCATACTGTCCCTGCGATCACATTGTGATTGGCAGTAGTTAGCTGTCTAATCCCAGCACTGATCGTAATTGATAGGTGGCATGCATTTCAGAGTCAGGACAGGCTCAGATTTAAAGGGCTGCATACAGCTCATCTGTCTTTCTGGGGCCACTAAATATGGCCCCAGCTGACAGTGGGGAGCCCTGGTATTGATTGATTCCAGACTCTTCCTGATCCAAGCAGGGATTTAAAGGAACACTGTAGCGTTAGGAATACAAATATGTATTCCTAACGCTATAGAGCCCTAGTCACCTTAATGGTGACTAGGGCCCCGTTCCGTGGCGAACAAATGGTTAATTAACCATTTATTTGCTTACTTTGCTCCCTCGGCACTGATGACCTCTCCTCCTCCATTGACGTCAGCTCCCGAGTGGAGCCGAATGCGCATTCAAACCCGCCCATAGGAAAGCATTTCGCAACCTCCACGGACCTCCAGCATCAAATAAGTGCGATTTACTCAGTGTTAATCGCGGAAGCGCCTCTAGTGGCTGTCAGGGATACAGCCACTAGAGGCTGGATTAACCCTTAATGTAAACAAAGCAGTTTCCCAGACTACTTCATTGAGCTGAAATGGTCTGGGTGCCTATAGTGGTCCTTTAATCTTGCTCACACCAAAACGTTAGGACGTTGCATGCCATCCTAACATTGTTGAAGCCCATTCTGTGGAATAATAAAATCTGCATTTATTTATTCATTCTATATGCAGTCTGGATATTTGCAGTATCTCTAATATTAGAGCTTCAATAAACTAAATTTGACTAAAGTTGGTGAGCTCAGTTCCAGCACACTTCCCCTTTTCTATAGATTTAGTGTACCAGTAAGAAAAATATATGCCTTGTTTAAACAGTCATGAGTGATACAATACCAGGCAGTTTTTAATTTGCTTTCATCACCGTAACCTCTTGATTTGGGTTTAAGCCAAACAAGCTAATTTAACTGTCTTTTATTAGTTAATTCTATTCTGTGTGGGCATTAAATTGGGTATTGTTTTTACTAAAATAATTCTTTTTCTTCTTTAGCATGCCAAATGATATTTAGCTTTTAATACACAAAAATAAAGCTATTGAATTCTTGTTCAGCTTCATTATTTTGGATTTAGCAGCAAACAGCCTCTTTGTTTTCGGCACTGTCTGATATTTTAATATGCTAATTGCACATAATTGTAATCCTAATTAAGTTGTTGGCAGAAAAATTGGCATGTTCCATGATTAGCTGTTTTTATTGGTTTTTAATAGCTTAATCGGCAGCCTAGAAAATACTGCTACTTATGTTTTATTTGTCCTTGTCTCTACTGCTTTCTCTGACTTTTAAGTGAAGTGTGAGTTCAATAAGGGATGCTTTACAGTTTACCAGTTATACCAAACAGAACGTCTGCTTAAATAGGAGAAATACTAGCAAATGTAGTTGTACAGATTTTACTTTAAATATACGGTCCAGCCCCCCACCCGTGAGTCAATCTTTGGCATTAGACCTGTATGCCCACAGCACATATTATGTTAGGCAGGGGTCTCAAAGTCCCAGCGCAAGGGCCATTTCTGGCACTCTGAATTGGTTTATTTTCACCAAGTCCATCTATTCCAGAATAGAGAAGTATGTCCGATTCCCACCTGTCTATGTCCCGGATTGCTGATGGCCAGGTCTGCATCAGGGATAAACCCATGCCTTAGTTGAGGAGGATTACTGGCTAAGGTACCTGCATTGTCTACTCCTGCCAGTGTCAGTAGTAATGTGCCAGCATTCAGTACTTATTTACTAGAACTTCAGTTTGGAGTTAAATGTTACTGTTTATGCAGCCCTAGCAACATCTCCCCTGGGTGTGACTCACATAGCCAACATTAAAAAAATATTTACTTTTCAATCAGCTATTACAGCACAATTTGTTTATTTTAGAAGTTTGGATCTCCCGTTCTGTTAAATCAATTTTAATCACACACATGATGTCCCTGTAGGTAATTAACAGAGCAGAAGATTTCTAAATGAAACAGACTGTGCAATCAAGGAAGTTGAAACATTAGATCTCTTTTTACTGGAAGTGTTTCGGGAGGCTGTTTGAGTCTCCACCTGGGAGGTGTGGCTAGAGCTGCATAAACAAATTGATTTAACTACTAAATGGAAGAGAATTGAGCAGTCAGAATGCAGGAGCATGATCCATACACCAAAACCACTTCATTGAGATCAGGTTGATTTAGTACTTATAATGTCCCTTTAATTCTTTAACTGGTAAACGCCGAATCCCCCTCACCCAGCACCGGGAAGGTTGAATCTCTTTGTAGAGGGTTAAGTTCTTCATTTATGAGTAATTTGTTATTACAAATTTGTCCATAATGTGTGTGTCTGTTGTGTAGAGATTTGAGGGTTTTGTTTTTTCCGTGTTGTAAGTGTAATAAAATGAACAGCACATGATGACAGCAGTGTCTAATGTTAGAGCTTGTGAACAAAAAATTGTCCTACTCCTCTTATAGCCAGGAAAAATAGAAAACACCATGTGGTTTCTCATAGTATTTGTCTCACAATTTACCAGCTTTCATTCCAAACGTGTGAGGCAAAAACATTATTTTAACCTTTTTACATTTATTGCTTTGTTTGTATTGCATATATCATTTATTTTTTAATTCCCCTTCAATTCATATTCTTTTGCACAGGACTGCATCTACGTGTGTTTGCTGGAGCTCTCCAGTGCTGATTTTACATGACGTGGTCTGGAATGTGATGTGAACGGAGCCTGTCATAACGTCTTTTCCAGTACCTTAGCGTACTAAAGGAGAGATGTCAGAGAGTAATCACAGTAACTACAGCTCATTGCTACCCATGCTCTGTAGTTGCTGTGAATGCATGCTGACAAACCATCTGGAGAAGGATTCTCTTGTTTATCGTTTAGCAATCCTTGGCATTCACACAATACAATTGGCATACATCTACTAATATTAAAGGGACACTGTAGTCACCAGAACAACTCCAGCTTATTGTATTTCTTCTGGTGTGCAGAATCATTACCTTCAGGCTTTTTGCTGTAAACACAGTCTTTTCAGAGAAAATGCAGTGTTTACATTACAGCCTAGGGATACACCGAACTTTCCTCATAGTGATACATTGATTCAATTCATCTCTATGAGGAGATGCTGATTGGCCAGGACTGTGTTTGACTTGTGTTGGCTCTGTCCCTGATATGCCCCCTTGATAATATCAGCCAATCTTATTAGAAAGAATTGTGATTGGCTTATAAAATCTTGTACATGTGTCATTTTCAAACCCTCTCCTGTTTAATTCAAATACATTAAAAAAATGGTAGCTAAATGATAAAATAATAATCTGCTTGGTGGGTGGACAAAGAAATCATTCCCTCCAAACATAAATTGAAAATATAACCTATGAAAAAATGTTTTGCATTCTGTTTTGTGTGTGTGTGTATGAAATAGTAATTTCAAGAAAATTGTTGTTGCTTAGGCAAATAGTTATTTGACCTTTAAAACACAACACGCCTTGGCAAAATCATTTTATTAAAGGACCACTATAGTGCCAGGAAAACATACTCGTTTTCCTGGCACTATAGTGCCCTGAGGGTGCCCCCACCCTCAGGGTCCCCCTCCCGCCCGGCTCTGGAAGGGGAAAGGGGTAATAACTTACCTTTTTCCAGCGCTGGGCGGAGAGCTCTCCTCCTCCTCTCCGCCTCCGATCCGCCCCACCGGCTGAATGCGCACGCGCGGCAAGAGCTGCGCGCGCATTCAGCCGGTCTCATAGGAAAGCATTTACAATGCTTTCCTATGGACGCTGGCGTGCTCTCACTGTGAAAATCACAGTGAGAAGCACGCAAGCGCCTCTAGTGGCTGTCAATGAGACAGCCACTAGAGGATTAGGGGGAAGGCTTAACCCATTCATAATTATAGCAGTTTCTCTGAAACTGCTATAATTATGAAAAAATGGGTTAACCCTAGAAGGACCTGGCACCCAGACCACTTCATTAAGCTGAAGTGGTCTGGGTGCCTAGAGTGGTCCTTTAATATTCAGACAAGTCAGACAACCTGGGAAAGTGGCCCCTTCTCACCAATAGCCACTCAGGCAACCCTTGAAAGTGGCTCCTGCTTGCCAAATACTGTCTTGGAACCTCTCAAGGAAAGTGAAAAGTATTGGCGATAAGTGGAATACTTGCATGTGTATTGGTGAGCACAGGCCATTTCCCATAACTAATCTTAAGCATTTATTGGCAAGCAAGGGCCACCTTTCTGAGCTTTCTGCTTGCTTATTTGCTAAAAGGGGACACTTTCCTTGATGATTTCCTAGGCGGTTATTGGCAAGCAAGTCTAAGTGTTTATTGCTGAGCATGGGCTGCTGTCTGTGGTTGCCTGAGTGGCTATTGATGAAAAGGGGTCCTTTTCCAAGATTGCCTGGGTGTTGTTTCTAAGGCAATTGCCTTTGAAATCAGAAAAAAGGTTTAGGTTTAACGCTAAAATAACTATTTTTGCCTGAAATTAGTGTGTGTGTGTGTTAGTGTTATTTTATTTTTTTGCGGTTTGCGTGTATGTGTGTGTCTATACATAAAACGGCAGCTCCACTTTCCTGGACTCTTCCTTGTTTAGCGGTTCTATCAGTAATGTGGTTATTTTATGCCAGTGACAATTATCACTTCTTGTCGAGACTCATAATTAATTGTACATTAAAAAATATATATATTTAATTCTGTCACTAAAACACCTCCACAGCTGGGCATATTGGGTCAAAACTCGACTGTCTTATTCATTAAAATGCCACAACATATAGTGTTTCTGACACTTTTCTCTGCAGAGTTTCCGTGCCTAGATGCCCCACTTAATACCTGCTTTCCCTCCTTTTCTCATATGCCTGAGCTGACAGTCATTTTTAAATATCACCATGTAAAACTAAGCTTTAATAGGATTAGTACTTAAAAGTGCTAACTGAACTTCTGATCCGGAGTGTTTTGTTTTTTTCTCGTGTGTGCTGTGATTTCATTCCAAATGTCATTTTTGCTTGGGTTCAGTAAATTGCTTTAGACAGAAGCAATTGGCTTTCTAGGTTGATAATTAAGCATATGCAACGTTATTATTTTATTAGTCCCAGATAAATGCTGGTGCACACAGTGGGTATCTCCGCTTCGAAGCATGCACAATTCAGATATACACATTATTTTCACGTTTCGCTGTTTTTGTTTTTGAAATATACTTTGTTTAGTAACCAAATGGCGTATTTCATTAAAGAGATACTCCAAGAACCATAACTATTACTGGGTAAAGTAGTGGTTATGGTGCTAGGAGACAATCGGTGAAGTCTCTCTGGAGACGTCTTTAGGCATCCTTCACTTTCTTAAATTGTTCCATTAAAAGAATCATCTTCTTGTATTTTTTTTAAATAAAAAAATGTTCATTCTGTTTTGAAACTTTATTAAATTTTGTGTTAAACAACATTGTTTTTAATTGTCTTCTTTGTTTCCCAGGGATATTTGTTGGTAAGTGTATTTAAGTAGAATTAGTTTAACAACGTCCCTATCACATCCTTCAGCATTTCCCAAAGCTAAACATTGCTTCTAGTCTATACTAGATAGTTAAGCCTCTGTCTCCTTATTTATTCCCATCCTAGCATAATTGTATGTGTGTTTGTGTGTGTGTATATATATATTTATTTATGTGGCCAGCGGTAGCAAGATGGAACAACTGAAAGGGTAACGTACAGAAAAAATTTGGTGAGAGCAATAGGGGAGATTTTAGAGTGTGGAAAAGGGGAATGACATCATGGATATGCTGTCCAAAGACAAAGAAAAAAGGGAATGCATTTAAAGGGGCACTCTAGGCACCAAGACCACTTCAGCTTATTGAAGTGGTCTGGGTGCATAGTCCCAGGTCCCTTAACCCTGCAAAGCTAATTATTACAGTTTTTTTTTAGAAACTGCAATAATTAGCTTGGTGGATTCCAGGCTCTTAGGCAAATTGCTATGCATGGGGACATCCAGCGTCTACCAAAACTCTATAGGGATGGATTGCATAATGTTTTTGGGGAAATCCTAATGCGAGCACAACCATTGGCGAGCATGCACATTTGGTATCTCTTGCAGAAATCAGGGGAGCAAAGAGGGACACGAGCAAGCGCTGAGAATCATCGGTGCTGGACTGAGATAAGTGATAGAAGCTGTTTGTAACCCCTTCTGCACCACAGGGGTTTGAGGGAGAGGGGGAGTTTTTGTGCCAGGAAAACAACTTTATTTTCCTTGCACTATAGTTTCCATTTAAATTCCAGTAAAGCATAAACATACAGGTTATACTCGAAAAATTTGAATATCGTGAAAAAGTTAATTTATTTCAGTAATGCAATGTAAAAGCGGAAACTAATATATGAGATAGACGCATTACATGCAAAGCAAGATAGTTCAAGCCGTGATTTGTCATAAGTGCGATGATTATGGCTTACAACTCATGAAAACCCCAAATCCACCCCAAGGCTCAGAAACCCTTTGCAGGTGTTATGGCTTACTTAGCTGATTAGAGTGGGACACTGTGAGCCTAGAATATTGCTCCTTTTCACAATATTCTAATTTACTGAGATTGTGGATTTGGGGTTTTCATGAGCTGTAAGCCATAATCATCGCACTTATGACAAATCACGGCTTTAACTATCTTGCTTTGCATGTAATGCGTCTATCTCCTATATTAGTTTCCCCTTTTATGTTGCATTACTGAAACAAATGAACTTTTTCACAATATTCTAATTTTTCGAGCATCGCCTGTATATGGGTAATAGTGCAAGGAAAAAGGGCAGAGGATTGAGTGGGAAGAGCATGGAAAATGGATAGAATGGAAAAGTGTAGGAACAAGCATGGAATAGAAATTCAGACAACCATGAAAGAACACAGCGAATGGTTTATCAGAGAGGTATGAGAGGCAAAGCAGAGAAAATGAAAAAATTTATATGATAGACTTTTAAGTGTTTGAACCAGGACAGGCCCAGGAACTTTAGTTCCAAAATGAGCTACTTTATGTTCAGACTTGTAATGGTAACAATAGCTTTTCAGAATGTGGTCGAGGATGTAGGAATGATGCTGCGATAAAATGCTCAATGAGAGCGTTCCCTTCTCCTTTTATTGATCTTGGTGTCTCGTGTGTGGAAATCCTAAAATAGATTTTATTTCAGTTACCTTAGAAACTGCAAGTGTGTTCTGGTAAGCATGGCTCTTTAATGAGTGGCATTTTCCTTATTCTGTCGGTTCTGTTTTATTTGAAATTTTTTTTTTAATTTTTTTTTTATTTTTTTTTAAGAAGGCTTTTTATTTTTCACCCCACTTCCAGAACACTTTAATTGCGGTTGAGAAGCATAAGACATTTACAGTTCACCAACCGTACTTCCTAATTTACAAAAAGATTATAAATATATTCATGTTTTTTGACAATGAAAGTGTTGCCTAACTAATTTTCAGATTTGTGAAGTGCTAGTTTTCTCAAGGAAGGTGATAATTAAAAGTGCTGTGGACATAGTTGGATTTAATGCAGTCCTTATACATGGCAGCTGCATGAATGAAACTATCTAGGTTATATTACTGTACATATCGAGCTTGCACACACTGTACTTATGTTACAGAATCCAAATGAACAGTCATGGACTCCTTTTAGTACGTGCAATTAAAGGGACATTCCAGACTCCTAAATCACTTTAGGTTGATAGTTTTTTTACAAAAAGGGCTGATTTCCATAGAAATTGTCACGTTTGTAAATGAACCTTGTTACATGCCCCTGGCCGTTAATTAGTCAACTGATCCAGTTACTTCCTGGTTTGGCTAAGACTTCTCGTTTAGCTGCATTTCTGTAATTGGACAGCCACAGAAAGTCTGGGCGGGATTAGAAGGGGAGGGCTTGTAAAGGCAGCAGACAAGAGAACTGCATGTTTTGCAAGCTGTTTTTAGATATACCTCAGTAACAAATGTATATTTAAATAAATGCATGTTTTTGTTGGGTGTATATCTGCTAAACTATGATTTAAAAAAAAAAATGAGGGCAGTGGAGTGTCTTCAAGTTAAAATGCTTCTTGTCATAAAAAAGCAAAAATTGTAAAGGTGATTATAATATGGCGCAGACTGATTATAGCTGTGAAACCCCAGTAAGAGTCATTTCTAAAAATTGGAGTTCTCCTGGGCTGGCTAGTGGCGATTCTGTGACAATTTCATTGCCGTATGTCAGTCATTGGCTGAGAGAGATTAGAGTGAGGTGGGACTGGGAGGAAGAGATGGAAAGAGAGGTGGGTAAAGGGCAACTGGAGTGGAACAGATGGAAATTTTAAAAAGTAGATATATAGAATGAAAGGCACACAGGGATGATATGATTTGACAGGTGAGGGAGATGGATTGCATTGAAGAAAATCTAATGAGTGAGACGGAATAATTATAAATTTCTCAGGGAAACTGTCCCTTGTGCATAACGAGGACAGGCTGTCTCTGTGCTACAGAAACAGAGATGGCCTCGTACTCATGTGTATTCTTACAGGTCCCCTGGAGGATTCGATGCAGTATCACATCTTCTGTCTTACTCTAGAATCTCAGGCATAGGTAACCTTCGGCACTCCAGATGTTTTGTACTACACCTCCCATGAGGCTTTGCCAGTACTATGGGTGTGAGAGCATTATCGGGGATGTAGTCCACAACATCTGGAGGTTGCCTATCCCTGCTAGATGGTGGACGAGCATGTAGTGGGAGCTGTTAGAGCTGTTTCTGCTGCTGCAGCAAGCAGAGAAAACACACTCCTTTTAAATCTATAGTGGCCAGTCACAGGGAAAATTTCTAAACTTTTGGGAGTTTTAAGTGAGTTTATTTGAAGAATATTTCTGGCGAGAGAACCATATTCATTACTTGCTGTACTCTGCTGAGTATTTCTACTGTATAGTAGAATTGACAGGTAAGATGGGAAGATTATCAGCTAATATCACACCTCATAAATGCTATTAATCGGCCCTGCACATGAAAAACATTTTACATTTTCGAATAGAACTTATTTGGATGTTAATTTCTCCGCTAGAAAAGCTTGTTTCCAAGGAGCTGATTGCAGAAGAAGACCTTTGATTTTGCAAGTAAAACTTTTTTTGTCCATTGTTTTTCTGAGTACGTTACTCTTCACTATGTTTTTTTTCTTGGATCTATGTTCTGTTGTGGCTAATGTCAGATATAAATAAATTGGTTTCAATTAACACTGTTGTAGACATCATTTACTCTCAAGCTACTCTGTAACACTCAGTTTTGCAAGAAAATTATTTTTCCACTTTAGGGAATAATTTTCAGTTCCGCTGTAAAAAGGTTGTCAGTATTCTAATTATCCGCTGTAAAACTGCTGGAGATCAGGAGTGTGAAATGAACAGTGGACAATCCAATCGAGTGGTAATTTTCTTAAAGGGACACTTCTGGCAGCAACACATTTTTTTTTTAGATTGTTGCCTTAATAATTAGCGGTATTATTTTGCATGCATCTTATAATACAAATAATTGCAACATTCTAACCCTGCCACCTTTTTAACATAGAAGTACAATAAACCCACACCAAATCAGCAATGATTGGTCTTCCCAGACAGGCATGCAAGCAGCATACAGAGGAGAGGGGCAGGCATAGAAAGCCTTTCTTTTAATCTCTGCAAAGACAGTTAAACAGCTAGTGTCCAAATTGTATTTTATCAATTTCTGTGCCCAGTTAAACATGTCCAAACATTCAGACGATTTAGACCAGAATGAGAAGCTCCTGATTGGTCAAGCATCCCAGTTGAATTAGCAGCGCTAAATCCTGGTAATACTAGGCAGGACTGCCATCAGAAATTGTGAGCCCCTTACACAGCAATAAGGCCTGGGCCCCCCCGGGGCTTGGACCAAGTCCGCCTACAGGGCCTACCCCACAAGTGCGCCTACAAAGATAAGTTAAGTTGATGAAGTGCATGTTTTATAGTGGATGCATTGAGTGTTTGTGTGTATGTGTGTATATATATATATATATATATATATATATATATGAAACCTGTTACAGGTGCCTCATTCCAGGACCTTATTTAGCCTTGACTTGCAGAGAGTCCAAGTAAGGAAGTATTTCCCAAGTAAGTGGATTAATCTCATAAGAGCAAGCATTAGGCTGCTACTAGGATAGGACCTGCTGAATATGGGGTATTTTGACGTAGTTGGCAAGTTTATGCAATGTATGATCATATAATGTAACTAAACCCCCATAATTTTTTTGCCTAGGTGAGGTGTTTTTAAATAAAACTATTACAATATCTAAGATTTGAAATCATTGTTTAGTGAATAAGCGAGTGCGCTGGATTCTGTATTTTGTGTGTATATATATATATTTATATATATATCGTGGATGCAGTATATGTGTGTTATGCGAATAAACAAAAATGGAATACAGCTGAATAACTAAAAAACAAAAAAATACATAACACATAGTGAAGTACAGTAATTGCAATTGGATATAACCCCCAATGATTGCACTCATGAAAATGTGTAGAGTAATGCTCCTTTAAGCCCACAATGGGGCTGGAGAAGCGTTCACCTTCCACTGATCGGGACTTCTGTCTTTTAATGAAGTGGGAATACGCAAATTTAAATAAAAATATACTTATTGAGGCAATACAAAGCATTAGTAAAAAATAGAATAAAAGTAAATACAATTTAACTGCAATCTAACGCGTTTCGTCCACATATAGTGGACTTCCTCAGAGATAATAACACAATGTAGGCAGTAATACAATAAAAATCAAAGAATGCATTTTTATTGTATTACTGCCTACACATTTTCGTGAGTGCAATCATTGGGGGTTATATCCAATTGCAATTACTGTACTTCACTATGTGTTATGTGTTTTTTAGTTATTCAGCTGTATTCCATTTTTTGTTTATTCGCATATTTGTATTTGAGGTCCGTTTGGGGGAAGCCTCTTGGAAAGCTGTACCTATTTCACACCACAGTTAAGTACTTCTACCTATTTTCTATCATTTGGTGGGTTAGGTATATTTGTATTTTTTGTGTTTTTTTCTTTTCTATTCTTCATACATTTTCCCCCAGTATATGTGTGTAAGTATGTTTATATAGCACCAACAAATTCCGCAGTGCTTTACAGTGGGTGGACGAACAAGCATGTAGTTGTAACCAGACAAGTTGGACACACAGGAACAGAGGGGTCAAGGGCCCTGCTCCATGAGCTTACATGCTAGAGGGAGTGGGGTGAGGTGACACAAAAGGTAAGGATAGTATTAGACTAATAACAGTTGCAAGAGAGGAATCAATTGGGAGCTATTAACAGTTTAATTGAAATGCTTTTATGAAAAAGTGGGGTTTTAATGATTTTTTTGAAGAAGTGGAGACTGGGTGAGCATCTAACGGAGGAGGGAAGTGAGTTCCACAGGAACGGTGCAGCCCTCGAGAAGTCTTGAAGGCGAGCATCAAAGGTGGCAGTACGGACAGAAGGTAGACATAAGTCTTCAGCAGAGCATAAGGGCCTAGATGGGACATACTTGTGTATTAGGGAGGATAGATAGGTCCGAGCAGCATTATGAAAGCAAGAACCAAAATTTTAAATTGAGCCCTATATCTTACAGGAAGCCAATGTAGGGACTGACACAAGGGTGAGGCGTCGGAGGTGCGGGCAGACAGGAAGATGAGCTTCGCAGCCGCAATCATTATGGACTGTAACAGCGCAAGTTGGGAGCACGCAAGACCACTGAGAAGCGAATTACAGTAGTCAAGGCGAGAAAGGACAGTGGAATGGACCAGCACCTTAGTCGCATCTGGCGTGAAGTAGGGCCGGAAGTGCCCAATGTTTTTGAGATAGAAGCTGCAGGATTTGGCGATAGACTGAACACGAGGTGTGAAGGCGAGGTCGGAGTCAAAGAGAAGACCTAGGCATCGAGCCTGCGTGGTGGAGCTGATGGTAGCACTGTTGTCTTGGATGGAGACAGACACAGGAGTAGCAACACTTGAGGGAGGAAAGACCAGAATTTCAGTTTTGATCAAGTTGAGTTTAAGAAAGTGGGCAGCCATCCAGTTAGAAATAGCAGAGAGGATGGGGGGCGGGGCCTGACCTGCAAACATAGCGGTCGCACGGCTCCCGACAACCAAACCAATTTCTTGGGGAATTACAGCTCTCAAGGCTGCAATGATACCGGGGTACGCTACCCATGTTGGGGGCTCCCTGGTGACTCACCCGATACCAAACTTGAGTAAGCCCAATAATCGTGCACACAAGGCGGCAGAGCAGGGGGGAGACGGCCGCTCTCCTCGCCCACACGCCGGAGATACCGAACCACTGAATACCAGCTCCCCCCCCCCAGGACCGGAGGGGGTGATCCCGGTCCAGCACACCCAGGCAGCGGGGCCACGAAGAAAGTGGGCAGCGGAACTCCACAAACAGCCCTCGGCTACATGAGCCTACAAAATGGGGGACACCACATGGGACCGCAACTACCATGCAGAAGCGCAGAAACTACAAATCAAGATCGACGCCCTACTCAACGCCTTTTGGGCGGGAGACCAAAGAAACAACGCACTCACCCATCGAAAAACCTGCACTCACCCGCCACAGCCGCACAGGCCCCCTCAAGACAAGACCTAAAAGATGGCGCCGGAGGCAAAGACCCATAGCACCTGCACATCAACAGGCAAGATGGAGCCGCGCAACGCATTCAACCCGACTGCACCTACAAGCTCTTAACAGAAATGTCGCGAAGCCGAGAACCACAAAGTGACTAAACGCAGACAAACATCCCTCATGGCTCCAAACTCTCCCGATGTCAAAGAAGGGCCCAGAGCACCAGAGGGGGATGTTGCCGGCAACATCAAGGCAGAACTCCAAAGCGACGGGCGGACAGGCCTGCAACCGGAATCAGCAACGCTTCACCAACTCATACCCCAGCAGGACGGCAAAGCATCCCTACTATCTTTCCCTGCGTTGGGCATAGGCTGACAGCGAACACGCCTGCCGAGACTCCAAGTGATGCTGCTCATGTCACACTGTAGCCTCCTAACAAGAAACTCACCAATAATGTAGGACTCTAATATTGAACTCGCTGCCTGCCCGATTTTAGCTAGACAATAACCATGCATGTATCACCCTCGCGCTCAGACAGCCGACTACTCACACGACGGGACCATGCACGCCTGCCTGGTAATCTTCATACATACACGCGACTCACAATCATTACATAAGGGTGTACCTGACCTATACGCACGCGAATCACCTTTTAGCTCAGACATGTACACCTTACACAGCAACAACCGTTAAAGCTTCCATCAGTTAGTATTGTACCTTGTCATTATCAAGCGGTTCTTGAAATGTATATCTTCCAACATACATTAATATAAAATTGTGCACGTTCCATCATATACCTCTATGTTATGATTAAGTGAAAAGCATTGAAGGAATGCCGTCGGGGCACCTTTTATATGCATCTGTTATATGTGCATGCGCTGCAAAATAAAGAATTTAAAAAAAAGAAATAGCAGAGAGGCAGTCAGAGACACTAGTCAAGAGGGACGGGGAGAGATCAGGAGAGGACAGGTAGATTTTTGTGTCATATGAATAGATATGATATTGGAAGCCAGAGGAGCTAATGAGTTTACCAAGGGAGGCAGTATAGATGGAGAACAGTAGGGGACCAAGGACTGAACCTTGGTTTACAATTCTACTCCTTGCCTCCACTACAGCCTTCAGAAGACTGTCAGTGCCTTCTTAGTATTTTCCATTGGCTGTTCTGACCTAGACCCTTGAGTGCAGGTGGTGAGCAGCTTGTGGTAGACCGTAGAAATAAGTCAGGCCATTCTAAAACATTATGACAACTTACAATATGGGGGGTAGACACCAGAGCTCTCCTAACACCATAACTGCTATGGAGTTGAAGTTGCTGGACGTCGTCATGCAGAGCGTCAGTACGTCCAGCGTAGTGTCATTGAGTTAAATTCTGTGAAACAGCAGTAAGTGCCTCTAGTGGATGTCTGGTAGATGTTTTACATTGCAGGGCTAAGAGGACATGGACATGAAATGGTCTGGTTTTCGACTCCCTTATAGTGTCACTTTAAAATCACCTACCTCAGCAAATAAATATGGGGATTCTGTTCCTCCTCTAGAATTTCAGCTCGTGTCACATTTTAACCTTTGTCGTGGAGACATGGTGCTGTGAATTTATTGATACTGTCCTCCAGTGTGTAGCACTAGACAGTTTCACTTGGTTCTCGCCTAGAGGTATCATTCAGCAGTGCATTCAGTTATGTATAACTTGTTTCAGAGGGATTTACAGAGGAAAAACAGCACTGTTATAAATCACCATGTTCTCAACATCTGTGGTATCCTTTTAAAAGCTATTTTGTTTTTCATTGCAACTTTTCAGGTCAAAGCACAATGTACAATCTTCTAGGCCGTGGATTTGAAGAGGATATTTTGATAATATGTCACACTGTAAATGCCAGATTGTAGATGGAGGATTTTTCTAAGCTCTGCTAACATGAAATCATTTTCTTCTGATTATCAGTCATCAGAAAGACCTTTTACACTAGAAATGGTATCACATTTACAGGGAAGCAGTATGATGGCTTATTTCGGGTTCTACACATATTTTTTTGTCAACTAAAGTGCCTAGGAGGCTCCGACAAACCATTATAACCTTAACCCTAAATCACTTTAGCATTCGTGTGAAGAGTGTGTTGTCTTTTTTTATTTTATAAAAAGTGCAAATTTCAATAGAAATTGGAACTTCTATAAACTAACCTTATTACATCGCTTGGGCTTTCAATCAGACAGTCAATTCTTGGTTTGGTTTAGCTCAGTGGAACTAAATTCAAGAGGCAGAAAGTGCCCAGATCCTGTGCCTTGCAAAGACTTCTCATTGAGCTGCATTGGGAAGTCTGGGATTGGGCAACCACAGACAATCTGCATGCATGCATTTTTTTCATTGGTTTTATATATATATATATATATATATATATATATATGTATGTATGTGTATGCATGTATGTATATTAAAGGGACACTAGTCACCAGAACAACTACAGCTTAATCCAGTTGTTCTCATGAAAAAAGTCAGTCCCTGCAGTTTTTTTCAGTAAATATAGTCTTTTCAGAGAAAAGGCAATGGTTACATTACAGCCTAGGGACACTGAACTTTCCTCATAGATATGCACTGATTCAATGCATCTCAATGAGGAGATGCTGATTGGTCAGGGCGGTGTTTGGCTTGTCCCCGGTCCGACTCCTTGGCTGAGGTTATCAGACTTGACAATCTCAGCAAATCTAATGCTTTCCTATGGGAAAGCATTGTGGTTGGCTATGATCATCACTTCTGATGATGTCAGCCAAGGAGACAGATCAGGGGCAGAGCAGGGACCAGCAGACTGGAATAAATGCAAGATTTTACTATATTTAGGGATGCAAGGGGGGCCAAAGAGGCTAGAGATTGTTTTAACACTACAGGGTCAGAAATACAAGGAACCCTATAGAGGTTTTTATTATTTATTTATTATTTTCATGTTTAAGTGTCCCTGTAAAAAAAGAGAGGACATAACTGGCACTCACAGAACGTAAGCCCATGGGGTGGCTGTAGTATTTCATAGCACATTCATTGTAAAACATTTAGAGAAGGTTTTCAGTAAAGCACATTAAAACCATAAGCAACATTATACACCTAACATGTTTGTTCCAAGCCAAGCAGATTTGGACATAGAAGCTGTTGCCCCATTTTACCAAAACTCCTCTTGTACATAACAAAATATATTATTCTTACTTTGACCTATGCTGTTTGCAATAGTCTATGGAAAGACACTGAAAACTTTTAAAATAGCAGCTCTACTTTAAAGAGAAAATGCACTGCTCATGCAATTTAGATGTTGTCTAAAGTAAAATATTCTCCAAATGTTAAATAGCTATTAAGAATGGCAAAAGAATTAACCATGTTACAAATATAATTGGGTTTATTTGCTAAACCAAAAATTGTGGAGAACAGACACGGGAATTGTACATATAGTAAAACGGGAGAGGAGAATAAATATCCATGTTAGGACTGCGATTTACATTTCTTCCAATTTCCAGTTTAGAGAGCAGACCCCATTTTATTAAAACTAATAAAACCACATCAGTATTTTAGATTATTTTTATTGCAGACGTATAGATACATGGATTTCATGGAATATATAAAAAATATATATTCCACCGTGCTATAAACTGTCTCAGCTATCACACAATAGTAACTTAATAACTTAATCTTATGAAGAATAATGTGAGAGAACTAGCACCTGATCTGTAAATACACACTTTTTAAAGCCGCTAAACTTTGCACCTTTCTCACTCTTCAGGCGGATGATAGCTTTGTTTATTTTAGTATATACAGGTTCTGTTATATATGATGCTTTGCTGTGAAGTGAGATTGGCAAACCTTTCTCTGGGCTACTTAAAGCCACATTTCAGGTTAGTTTGATATAACACCACTGTGACCTTGCTCCGTAGATCCGCTGCCTGCATTTATATTGGTAACTTAGCCTTTGTGGCTTCTGCAAGGCAATTCTTTATTTGAAATAAATCCAGTGACAGGTATCAGGTTATCACTCAAACTCCCATCAAACATTCTGTCGGAAGGTAACGAAAACTTTTTTACGAGAATATTTTAGAAATTATACACCAGATGTTTCCTAAAATAAATACTGTGCAGAATAAATACTTGCATTACTACCCTTTACTACTAGAGAGAGAACCCTCGCCCCCAAAACGTGTAATAGAATATTTCAAGGTCTGCCTATTAAGCCGATACTCCAAGCACCATGACTACAGCATATTTCACATCTTATTGCAGTACTTATGGTGCTTGGAAATTGTAAGTTATCACTAAAGTGGTTGGACTCCTAGTGGGTTTCCCAGCAAATAAAGGTCCCCCTTTCACTTTGCAATGTACTATTAATAATCAGATATACTGGCATGAACACACTCACTCTGTACAAAATTGTAGTGATGTAATCGTTGTCAGGCATGATGTAATCATCTTGGTTTATTGAAATGCTTTGCTCTGGGGTGCTTCTCATAGGTGAAGATTTAGTAAGGAAGTAAAGGTGCTATTCTGAACGCAAAATGCTAAATTTTGATAGTATATTGGTTTCCATGGTGACTGGTTTTCATTTAGCACTTTGCCTCAGAACAGCACCTGTTTTTTGCCTTTGATTAAACTCGCTGATAGAAACACATCACACCAGATTTTGTAATGTGAAATAATTAAGATCTTTTTAATTGGTGGTCTCGTCATCATATTTGCATGTACGAGCCATCTTTTCCCCATTATTTCCTCTACACCTGGGATCACAGGCCATTAGCAGAAAAAAATGGGACATTTTAATTTGCATTCAATGCCAGTCTATTCCAACACAGTACTGAATTCAATACAAATAAAACATATTTTTTTTGTAACTAGTTTTTAAGATTTAACTTTTGAATAGGAACAATTTTTGTTACTCTTTTCATGCAGAACTGGTTAAAAAAAAATGTATGATTTAGTAACTGTTATCTCTGTTGATACATTCTACAGGCAGGTACTATATGCTTTCTATAATCACCGTCATACAAAACATTTATGCATTCAGTACAAGGTCATGGTAAAAGAACAACTCAAAAATGATCCTTAACATTCACTTATCTGGTTAGCCACGGGGAAAACATTCCTTTGCGACTCTCTTCCATAGTGTATCGAATGGCTGTCCTCTTTATTGTCACCAGAATTTGATACACTAAGTTTCCAGGTCTACAGTAGCAGTGATGTCACGTCCTAATTACAGGCAGCCCATCCTCGCTCATCGTTGGCATAGTAATTAATTACCTGGCACACTGCGCTGACACGTAAGGTACTGTGCCTGTTACAAAATAAGATCCTGAAAGACTACAGGTGGAGGGAAAACCCCCCAATTATTTAAGATCTCATACAACGTTCTAATGATACGGCAATACTCTCTGGTTCAGGCTGAGGATTGTGAAAGGACATATGATTTTAATCCAGCGTGGGAACCCCGTCTGTTTTCTTGTCTGTGTATGTATAAAAACTGCGCAATGATTCCATTACTTTTTTCAGACAACGGAGAATATAAATTTATTTTGCATGTTATGCATAAAATATGTGACTTGGGTCTCTGTAAGATTTTGGGTTTAATCAATACATTGGGGGAGATCAATAACATTTAGTCAACAGAAAAGTGGAGTGAATGTTTACAAGGAGGGCAGTCACCGTAGAAAACAACTTTTTCCTGCTGTTTCCATGGTGACCTGTAAAGTTTTGCCCAACTTTTCTGAAGGCAACACTATTAAAGGACAATTTTAGCATTGACAAAGGGGAAACCTAAAAAGTTTGTTTCTTGTTGGCCCTTCAAATAAATTGTGTGTAGCCATTACCTTTTAACAATTTGACATCTAATTGCCCGTCCTCATTTTATTTAATTAGTTTTCTTACATTTGACTGCCTTGAGCAACAGGGTGCAAGGTTAGCAGCACAGAATTAACAGGTGTTTTCATTTAGAGATTTTAGGAACTGCTGAATCTTCCATTGCTACTATTTGTATTACTATCAGTTCTCTTCTACTACTAAAGCTTCATTGCGCTAGCTGAGGATACCTGGTACGAACCCTGTGATAGCTATGATAGTTGTGTCTTAAAGTTGTGCACGATGACTTTACCAGCATCGATACTCCAATGTGACCTTCTAGAAATATAAGCTAAAATTATAGACTTTTTATCACCTTGCAATATTTTGGCTTGCACAATGCATTATTCTAAAGCATTATAATGTGTGACTTTAAAGCATTTTATTTTGCAGTGCTAAATGTGTCTGTAGCCAGTGTCATGCACACAGCTGACAAAATGAATTCACACTCTTGTAAAGGATTTCTATTAACTGTTAAGTATCTGTTTTAATGATCTTATTGCAACGTGCCTGGTTGTTTCTTGGTGATATTTAATTTTAGACTGTACACGGAGATTGGAAAATAACGCCATCAACTGGGGACTATTTATTCTGGCTGGGACGCACGTGACCGCCTCCTCGTGAGACTGATCTGTTTGTTAGGAGAGATTTTCAGTTGTTTGCATGTGTTTGTAATTGTAACATGTCTATAAATATAGCTTGTGTAAGGGTCAGCCTCTTAATTTTATTTATTTAATCCCATGGAATTATTTCTCCCCTGTTTATCACTGTTCTAGAAAGGAGGGTAAGTAAAACCCTGAAATATTTCCTAATTCTAAAGATGTCACATATGCATCTAAACATAATGTTTTCAAATTTGGGAGATCAACCAATCTTTCTAATTATCTGTCAGTTTTAAATGTCTTAAGCAGAGAAGGCCCTGCTTTTTAAAGAGACACTGTAGGTATTCAGACCATTTTACCTCAATGATGTGTTTTGGGTGTCATGTCCCTGTCTGTGTAACTCTGCAACTGAAAACATTGGCGTTCTGTAGGAACGGCATTATTTACATTGCAGGATTAATATGACTTACTGACAACCACTAATAAACGCGTTAAACTCAGATATTCAACCAGATGGTCTCCTAGAGAGCGTTTGATTGGTGCGGCATAGCGTTTTACAACTTATGCACACTAGTCCTATGGGGTAAATCTACACTGATGATCTCAGGCGAAACGGCAGAGTGCGAACATGGAGACCGGCGTTGCGAGGGTTGAAAGGTAGTACCTTTCAAGCCCTAAAACAGTCTGGTGGGACAAACCTAATTATACTGAACGCTATAGTGCTCCTTTAAGAACCAATCTGAACTTTGTTTAGTTGGAACCTGCAGAGAGGAATAATATTTATTTAGTTAATTTCTTGCAGGAGTTGTCATTTAAATATATTGGGTTGTGTAGAATATGATGTCACTTGAAAATGAATGATTAATTGGTTGTTGGCATATTCCTCTTCTCCTCGGTGCAGTTTTTCCAGATTACCATCTAGTGATTAAGTATTTAAAGGGACAGTAAGTGATCATGGAAACTGGTTTCTAGACACTTGCTTGGTTTTCTGAAAACACCAGTTTAAACAAACTCTTCATTTTAAAATAAGTGATTTTCTGGAAAGACTTTAGAAAGTATCGAGACATTTGGTATAAGTAACCAAGTGTTTTTTTGTTTTGTTTTTTAACATGTTAGCACTTGTATTGGGTTGGGGCAAAGCTTTTAAATGCAGGGTTATGGTACTAGTTTCGAATTCTATAAAGACCACACACAGCAGAAGACTTAATAAAGTTCTTGCATGGGGAGAACCAGTGCTTCTTTGTATAAACACAGGAGGTTGGCATTCATTGAAGCACACTCCACAGAATCCACTTTATTCAATGTAATTGCATACTCCGTGCCCCCTGCTTGATGATGGCTTCCTTTGATGGCTTCTTGTCATGTACGAAGGCGTTGTGAGCTATTGTGATATTGTAAACTATACATGTTTAACCCCTTAAGGACCAAACTTCTGGAATAAAAGGGAATCAAGGGGTTAAAGGGACACTCAAGGCACCGAAACAACTTAATCTAAAGAAGTTGTTATGGTTCCAGGAGGCCACTTGGCGCACTCTTACCTCAAGGGTTTTTACCGGTTTATCTCCAAAGTTGCCTCCAGATGTCTGGTCCACCCAAGGCGGCATCCGGCTTCTAAAATTTCTGCGCTCTCAGCCAATCAGTGACTCCCAATTCACAAAATTGGTTTGGAAAAGGTGCGTTTCTTTCCAAAATAAATATAATTTGTTCTTAGCTTGCTTCCCTCATTTGGATGAGGCTACATTTGATTAATTTCATCTAAGCGTGAGCCCCCAAAATTGCTAGCTAGATTACATCTTTAGTAAACAATTATGTTTTGTGTATAATTGTACTTTAATCTTAAAATTGTCCCATTTTTTTAAAAAAATTTTTTTTTACACTTCCCGATTCATCCTCACTCTGCTTATTCATTTTAACTCACGGATGGTATGCTGCTTCTTGTAAACTTTTTTTACATTGTATTTTATGAATTTAGGTCCATTTATAGGGGGCAGTCTTAGCAGAACAGATAATAATGTTATAGTCTTGTTCACACAAGGCTGTGTTCTGATGAAGCTCAGTAGACCATGATGCTTTGAACAGACTATCCATTGGAATAATACAGGATGATCTACAGAGATTCATGGTTGCAATAGGAAATTAATCATCTGAATGAAATAACATGCTACCCTGAATATATTAATCTATAGTAACACATGCACGTTGAATACTGAACGTAATAGCTATACTTTAAAACCAGATGGGATGCTGTGTTATTGGGATATATGATGTCAGTTTATTTAAATGGTAGCAAATTGCCTACAGTAACAGGTAACCGCTACTGTAACAGAAAAAAAAAATCACTAAAATGAGTTCATTAAATTACATTGGTCATGTATTTAGATTGTCACAGTGTTCTAGGTATCGGAAAAGCATTTAGTATATTTATGTAGATGTATTTTCTCCTTGAGGATTCCTAGTGAAATGTAAAGGGACACTATAGGTCCCAAATACAACTTTAGCTTGATAAAATAGTTTTATTGTACAGATCATGCCCCTGCAGTCTCACTGCTCAATTCTCCGCAATTTAGGGATTAAAGGGACACTATAGTCAACATATAAAAGTAAGAAAGACAGGTCCCCCAGCCTTCCTTCTTGATTTTATATGAACACTCATTCAATAAAACAAATTTTCCCTTCAGATTAGAGGCATTGCTTTACAACTGGGATTTCATCACCTGGAGGGAAAAACCTGGCAGGCAATCTCCCGAACTTTTCAAGAACCTCCCCCCAAATAACCTTTAGCCTTATAAATGGCTTCCTACCCAGTTCTTTGCCTGTTCTAGGGAGAAAACCTGAAGTATGGTGAGAGGGCTGAGGCCCTGGAGGCTCTACTTCTTTTAAATACATTTTTCAGAGATCAGCCAGGGATAACACACCAGACGGCTTTATCTCCCCGGGTTGTATTACTTCCGTCTATAGACGATGGTGTGCATTTGGGCACTAGCTGGGAAGCGTACAGGTTACGTTTATTTCCACCGTGGAATCGCAAAATGCAGGACATGCGTAATGCGATTTAAAATTCAGGCGCCAATATCTTTATTATTTTTTCTCTCCGGGGTCAAGATATTGGTTTCCAGGACTTAGAGAGGCTGTTTACCCAGCAGCAACTAACTGTTGCCAGGTGCACTCAGAATCTCACCAACCTCCAACACACTCTGAGGACATTTAAGGTGAGCCTTTTTGCTTTATCTTCAATGACTCTAGCCTGAATAAGTTAATCTGTGCTGCAAGATGGATAAGTTAAAAAAAACGCAAATGTTTCTGAGTTGGAGAGTTTTTAGCTTCTCATCACTTGTTTGTTTTTCTTTTCCCTCTCTCCCCCCTCACTCTGCTCTTCAAAAATATATTTATGACCCTCTGCTAAGATGGTGTCTATTTTCTAACAAACCTGTGTCTTATCTGCACTCATGTCGCTTTAACCCCTGTATCACAACTCAACTTTGAATTCTATGTGTCGTCTTGCTCAGAAATGCTTCAGACTTGAGAAAGGGAGGATCACCCGAAAGCTTGTCATTAAAAAATTCTGTTAGTCCAATAAAAAAGGTATTACAAGATACAAATTTTATCTGTTTTTTTACATATATATATATATATATATATATATAATTATTTTATTATTTTTTTTATTAACTTTAACTTTCATTTTTTTATGATTTTACACTAGCAGGGAGACTGCCTGTCAGCACAGGCAGTCCCCCTGCAAGCATACACATACACACTATTGTGACCATTTGATCGCTCTGTTGAGCGATCACATGGCCACAGGGGTCCTTATCTGCCATGGGGTGTAGGCAGTCTCCCCACACCGGGAGCACCGCCGATCGCCGCCGGGGGAACGACGGCGAATGGGTAAGTACATTGGACCGTTAGGACGGTTCAGGACAGTCACCGGTCGGCAACGAAAAAATGCCGATGACGGTCCTGAACCGTCCTTGGTCCTGAAGGGGTTAAATGCCAGGATCCTAGCCGCAGTGTTTATTTTCTTAAACATGCAGTAGGCTTTTAGCAATTGCTGTAGACAAAGCTCTGTTGCAATTAGCATTCTCACCACCTCAACTAGTTTCACCTGATATCAGTTTCTAAAAAGCATTCTGTTTTTCAGCTGGGGCTGAACTTTTCCTGTGCTTCACTCCATGGTTAAACATTTTATGTTTTATCTTAAATTCCAAGTCCTATGTTGTCAGATAGGTTTGAGCTAACTGACTGTTGGAATGGAAAATTTAAAGAAAATGCTTCCTAATATTGTTTTCTGCAGTGTTTGCATCAAACAGGTTTTAGATGCAGTTGCAGCTATTCTGTCTGCTGTAGCCTCTGCTTCCCAAATACGGCTAAGGAAAGCCTCTATTAGGTAGGGCTGATGGTTGGAATTGAAAATTTATGATTGCTTCCTAATATTGTTTCTTGCAGAGTCTGCATCAAACAGGTTTTGAAATGCAGTTGCAGCTATTCTGTCTGTTCTAGCCTCTGCTTCCCAAATACGGCTAAGGAAAGCCTATAGCAAGTTGGTTGGTAGCAGGTTGGTTGGTATTGCAATTTTAAAGAATTACTTCTACTGTTGATTCCTGCAGAGTCTGCATCAAACAGGTTTTTGTAATGCAGTTTGCAGATATTCTTTCTGCTCTAGCCTCTGCTTCCCAATTACGGCTAAGGAAGGCCTGGATCATGGGTATTGTCTTATGCAGACTGTTTATCTATGTAATCAGTCTCACTTCTGCCAATAAAGATGGTAACCTGTATGAACTAGTCTCCATGGAAAATTATTTCTTCCTCATGTTACTGGGCTTGAAGCAAGTTCTAGTACAGCTGCAGGCCTATTGATCAAGGTGTAGTTCCACCAGGTTCAATTTGTTCCCTGCACGGCAATAGATACGATATGACTGGGATGGTTTACTGCCTAGGTTTGTCTGCAGTTTTCTTTTAAGAAAAAGCTTATGGCAATTGCCACTTGAGATTCTCTCACTATGCAAAATGTTGCCATCCATAAATGTGTTGAATCTCTACAATACTGCTTCCTCAGGGGCACCTAATTAATCTTTGTACACAAACCCTAAATGTTAGGGTGTTATTCTACAGCATACAGGTGGATGCTAATCTTATGATAAAGAATTCCCTTTTCAAGAAGTGTGCAGTTCTGGTGTTTGTCAAGGAACAGTTCAGGTGTAAATATTTTGACAAGGGTTTTTGACTCTCAGAGAATGGTAATTCCCTGAAGAAAAAAATTGTGGTTCTCTCTGTCCTTATCACCTGAAATCTCTCTTCTACTTCAGTAGACAAGATACTAGTGAAATAATATTGGTTCCCGTCTTGTAAGAACCTGCTTTGTCTCTTCAGCTTCTTTAGGCATAGCACTGTTTACAGGTCCTTCAGTGGCCAGATAGAGTTGCTAATAAGATTTTGCAGTAAAATCCTATACTTCGGTCATACCTTTCTGGACCAGGCAGAAATGAAGGATGCCAGACGGTTCTTACTTTTTGTTCTAGTTCTCAAATCGATCGTTCAGAATTTTTACGACTGATGCTTCAGGTCTCAGCTAGGTTCTCATAGGGTTGAAGGGAAATTAGCTGAGATAATTTGTAAAAACGTATCCAACTACATAGGACCGAAGGCTATCTGGCTAGCTCTCTTTGCCTTTCAGATAAAGACCAGGTATTATCTTATCCAGATCTGGTCAGATAGTTCTACATCGGTAGCAATTACGTACAAAGAAGGTCATCTTGTTTGAAAAATCTTGTTCCAGGATATGCTTGGGTTAGTTTTTCTTAGGTCTATTCACTTATGCATAGACCTTAATATTCCTCTGTTTAGCTGTAGCATTGAGTAGTCAACATTTAATACAAAGCAGATTGGTTCATACTCCCTGATCTTCACCCAAACGATAGGAAGAATTTGATTATCCAGTTATGGAACTGGGACTTCTAGATCAAACAGCATGACGTGTTTCATTGGACAAGCTTGGACAGACCAGTAAGCTTTGGTTTCCTTTTCTTTCTTGGGAATTCCAGTCTAACCTATAGTTTCCTCCTGGTTCCCTATTCCCCAAGATCCTGTCGGATGGAAAAGGTGAGAATGATAGTCTTCCTCCCTTGGTGGCAAGTAGCTGTTTCACCGTTCATCAAAAATTATCTGGAGGAATCTTTGGGGATCTTACCTGTAAATAGGCATCCTGGAATTCTCAAGGGTACCGCTTCTCAAATTTGTTGTAATTCAAGCTGACGACCTGGTTTACGTATACCAGATACTGAAGGATAATGTTTTGTCTCAGGAAATTATTGACAATTTCTTTTACTATAAATGGATCTAGTTCCAAGATTTATTACAAGTATGGAAGGTGTTGTTTTTTGTTTTTGTTTTTTTTTTTAAAGATGTTGGTTCATAGAAAAGCAGGCATCCGCTTCCAAGTTTTAACCTCTTTTTTTTCTTCGGATGGCTTTGCGGATGGTTTAAAGCCAGAGATCCTCAAGGTCAAATTTCGGTTATCAGTTGATTTTCAGAGGTTTGTCTCCAAATCACCAGTATCTGCTAGGCTCTTTCGTGGTTAGTTCCTATCTTCAGGGAATTTTTTTCCGCAGGGGATCTTCTTTTGGGGTTTTTCACTCTGCTGATTTGAGTCTTCACTCTAGGTCTTTGGGGGTAGTCGCCCAAAATATTTTTGGGAAGAACTTTAAGTTCTTCAAGTTTCCATTTTCAGCAGGAGAAAGTGGAGTTAAGTTGGATTCTTTAATTCTTCCCAATCTTCCATCTAACATTATTTCTCTAACTTTTCCCAACAGCGTTCTAGGGTCTTGGAATTCTAATTCCACTGCCTGGGCGTTTAGTTCTCGTCTACGTTACCTCAAAAAGGTCTGCATTCGTTTGGGTTTTTTCTTATCTGACTCCTATCTCCATTGAAGCTCCTTCAATCAGTTATGTTCAGATCGGTTGCCTGAGGGCTTCTGCTATACATTCTATTGAATTCCTAACAACCAAGAGGTGATGTCTTCACTCATTTTGGTCTGTTGACCTTGGAAAATTCAACTTTGGTCGCAGGTTTTTTGTAGTGAGATTTGAGTCCCGCCCTAAGGGATTGCTTTTGGATATCCCAGTTGTAAAGCACTGCCTCTAATCTGAAGGGAAAAACTAAAATTTTCATTAAGCTGAAGTTGTTCAGGTGACTATAGTGTCCCTTTAAATCACATGTAATCTAGTTACACCTTCCTGCATGTGACTTGCACAGTCTTTCTAAATATTTCCTGTAAAAAGAGATCTATTGTTTAAACTTCCTTTATTTCACCTTATGTTCCGCTCTGTTAATAGATTGCTGGACCCTACAGGAGCCTCCTGTGTGTAAATAAAGTTACATTTAGAGCTCAGTAGATACAAACTTTTAAAGTAAGTTACACCTGATTGAAAGTGGAACCATTTTGTTTTTATGCAGCCTGTGTGAGTCACTGCCAGGGGAGGAGGTGTGACTAGGACTGCATAAAACCACAGTGATTTAACTCCTAAATGGCAGAGAAGTGAGCAGGGGCATGATCTATACGCCACAACTGCTTTATTAAGCTAAAGTTGTTTTGGTAACTATGGTGTCCCTTTAACTTTTATTCAGTCCAAATAAATAATTACCACTTACGCAGCTCTGTCTAATGTATTGATTCTGTATGCACAGGAGCATTCAGTTGGAGTTTGAGAATTTTGCTATGGTATTGAGCCAGGACTATTTATCCCCTTGGACTAATTTGGAGTATGTATGGAAGTGAGCTGTGTCTCTCGTATGCGTCATGAAATCCTGCAATGGCTTTTTGCCTGTACCCCGTAAAAGCATGTACAATGCGAAGAAGATATTGTACAAATGGCTGCTATCTAAGATTTGGAATGTATTAAAAGTGCTGCAAAACGGAAAACATTTCTTATTGTATTATCACTAAAACAGCAACATACAGCACAGATACTGTACAGTACAGTGATCAGACCGCAAGGAAGGGGTTAAAAAACAACAAAAGTACTAATGTCCTAAACAGACTGATCACAGGATTAATACTGCGATCAGCACTGAAAGGGTTAAAAAAAGGCGTGTCCACCCCACACGCACACTATTTAACAAAGTGGGGGAAGGGATGGGCAGAGAACAATGTCTCAGCCAATGTTAAAATTCATTGGCTGAAACATTGTAGCAGAGACCGCAGTGACAGGCTGTCGCCTCAATCATGTGACTCTGACCTACGGCCATTGGCTGCAGGAGGACTGCCTGGGTCATCAGGCATACCTATCCCTGACCGCGAATCGCTTGCTGGGCAAGTAGAGGGGCCGATGAAAGGGCCTGATCTTTAGGGTGTGCTATGCTGCCTCATGTTGTTAATATCCTCCTTTTGCAGGATGCCATAGCACGCCCTAACATAGGAATGGGATTAAACCATTGCTCAGCAGAGGTTACTTCAATATATAGGTTAGTATTCTGCAGAAGTTCCATTCAAATGTACACACGGAATGTGCATATTAATGATATTTGAAAAATTTTCCTTTAACTTTATCGTATTAAAAAAAGCATTGTTTTTGGTGCAGATGTAAAATACTTGCTAAGACAGGGGTTGACAGAAATATTGTATGTAGGAGATCACACAAAGTAAACACTTTTTTTCACTATTAACACTCAAAGGACCGGTCAATGAAAACATTGTATCTAGTAAACGACAATGTCTTCTATTGCACGACTAAAAGACTGAGAGCACCCAGACCACTTCATTGAGATGCTTTTAGTTTCCCTTTAAAGATGTTTGCTGTCTGCCAGCAGTTGCCCATCAAACTTTATAGTAATTCTTGCTTAATATGCATTGTCACAGAAACACTTACCGGTAATCAAGCTGTCCTATGTTTGTAACAAAAAAAGAGGTTTTCATAAAGGCTGAAAGAGGAGATCTAGCTCCCCTTACTGGGTTGTCATATCACTAGTGAGAAATCCAGTGGATTGTGCTGCCCATCCATGTGACATCGGGAGATCCTTGTACCTCTAATGCTTTCAGACACCTAAATAACATGATGTGAATGTTGTCACCAGGGGAGAGGAACTGTGGAAAATGGAATCTATTCTCTGTTGTGCAAATTTCATATACAGAGGTCTGTGTGTCTGCTGCAGCTTCGTTGTGTCTTCACATCAGTCCAGAGTCCTGTTCTGAATTCTGGTCCCCGAGATAACGTCACATTTCCTGTAGGCATATGTCCATTGTGCATCTTTGTGAGAGACAGGTGGGAAAAGATGAGGTGCAATACAAAGTGTGCTAGATTATTCTCTCACCACCCACTCCATCACCCGTATCATTTAAATGAATGATGGACAGCAAAACAAGCGGTGCTAATATGCCCCATGGGTGACATTACGTTATCTTTTTGTAATGAGATATTAATATAGAAGAATAACGGAACAATCCTATTCAAAATGAATGAAGGTTATTTAAGGTAGAAACTCTTCGGTAGAAGAATTTCTAGTTTAGATTTTTTTCCCATTTTTTGGCACGCTGGCTGCTGAATAATGTATTCCCATTGGCAGCAGGCTGTAATGTTTTTGATATGGAATGAGAAAGCTAGCGTCAATTGTGGTTTAGTTCCAAGACCGCCGACAAGAAAACCACTCTGACTTGAATATTCTTGTTGTTTGTTTCTTTTCGTTGGCATCATTTTAAGACGCTAAGACATATCTAGGGCACTTTAACTGCTAGAATTCATAGGAATTGACATCTTGGTAAGAAGTTATGCAGGAAATATGGCACAAAACATTAGGGGCTGAGCTAAGTTAGTTCACTTTCAATGCATTTCTTATCTGCTTTACCATGCCATAACTTAGATTGCTGAATATAACAAAATTCTAAATTAAAGGAAATGTAAAATGTATGTTCATTATAGTAAGGTCACATATTAGTAGTAGTAACCAAATGTGCAGGGACGCATTAAACGTTTAATTTGTCTGCTCAGGCAGATCACGCAATTTAATCACACGTTTAATCTAGAGCATATAGAGCATGCACACAGTATATGATTGAGTCATGTAGCACATGCACAGTATGTGGTTTGATCATGCAGCAGGTACACAGTAGTTCATTCAGTCATATTCTGCATGCACAGTGTGTCGTTTAATCATATAGAAGGTGCCGGTTAGCTCTGCTTGCTGACATCTGCACGCTGGGCGCCTTGTGTGAGCTAGTCCTTATGGTTTTTGGTAGTTATGTATCCTAAATTCAGCAATTAATATGATGATTATCACAAACACTGATCATTTATTAGTTGAATTTACCAAATAGGAGCCAGGACAGATTATTTACATTTGTATGACAAAAGATGAAATTGTGACTCTGGGGATCCATTACTGTACAAAGATGTCTTTCTTTTTATGATCTTCGCTATATTATCAACGTGACTAGTTGTCTGTGTCCACTTGTGCGTTCAATTTAAGAATTCTATGTGTTGGACCTTTTAATAGAACATTTAAAAATGTAATTAAAAAAGCTATGTTTAAAAAAATTCCATGTTAAGGAATCCACTTAGATTTTATTTTTGAGACATAAACCCAGGTTCTACCCAATAATAACCTGGAAATAAATCTGTTCAGCCCTTGAAACAGTTTACCCAGCAAGGTCATGTAAAATTGTCACCCACCATGCCTTGAGTTCCCTCTGGCTGGTATGGATGGACAGTTGGGATATGAGCAAAACATGTTTTCTATTGTAATAGACACTGCTTTGGGTCAAACTGAAAGATAGCCTTTACCAGGGGAAGTGTGAATCTTAGTCCTAATATGGTATTTAATGCCCTAAAAGTAATAAGCTTTTGGTAAAGTAATATTTAAGACTGTATTCATTAATTTACGGATGCACAATCTGTCACTTTGAAAATGTGTTGCTTTATAAATAAAGTATCATTATAAACAAAAGTTTTTTTTAATTAATAGATATTGTTTCCACATTTTAATGCCTTATATACAAAATGAATTAAGAGAGTAGGTCAACTCCTGGAAGATCTGTTTCATCATCTAAAAGTCATTGTAATAATATTGGTCAAAACAAAAACATATGGCTAACCAGCTTAACGCTGTGATCTTTTACAGGTGTCTGTGGCTGCTGTGGGGCTTTACGTCCACGTTATAAACGTTTGGTGGATAATATCTTTCCTGAAGACCCTAAGGTAATTTGTTGAGAGATTTATTTATTTATTTTGCCATTTTTATGTAGCTTCAGATTTGTTAATACTCCTAATTTCATTGTGATCATCTTAGATTTGCATTTCACAGTGCAGTGAAAGAGGTAACACAAAGTTGTGGCTCCAAAAATTCCACTGGGCAGGAAAGAATTGAAGTTTTCACAAAATAAAGAAAATCAGCTTCACATTGCTAATTTCCATATCTAATGGTACAATATGTAGCTCTAAGTCATACGTTTTATGACGATCAGGAAGAATACAAAACCTTAAAAGATACATATTGAAAAGAACAAGATTTTTGGTCTATACAAGGAAGGGTGTGATGTAGAGGAAAGAGGGTTAAAAGCAAAGGAAACATTTACTTAGTCTGTGGAAAAGCAGATTTCATATATAACCATTTGCTAGGTTTATTTTTATGCAGGTGTATAAATTAAAATGGTGTCTCCGCTCATTTGCATAAAATTCGGTCAGATGCGTGACTGCATATTTTGTTGTCTGGATATTTTTATTTTTTTTACGTAAATAAAATTAAGTACTGGTAAAATTCCGTCAGGCCTTTTCTCCAGAAACATACAAATTAAATACTGTAGAGCACGATTCACAGTTGAACTCAATGTTTGTATACATTATAATTAAGTCAGAGTTACGAGAACTTTCATTTATTTAAAGGGTTTTCTCTGTCTTTCTCATTGATTTGCAGGATGGCCTTGTTAAAGCAGACATGGAAAAGTTGACCTTTTATGCTGTTTCTGCCCCGGAAAAACTTGACCGGATAGGAGCTTATCTTGCAGAAAGATTAAGCCGAGATGTTGTGAGGCACAGATATGGGTAAGTCATCTTGTTTTTCCAATCAAGAAGGCATCTTGCAGTTGGCTTCCTGGTGCGAATCACTATCAAAAAATAAATACTGATTTGATTTACAATTTATGAGCCCAGTCTTTTCTTTGGAAATTAAAGAGTTAGTTCCATCTAATCTGCTTGATATACGCAGTGTAGATTATTATTATTATTATTATTATTGCCATTTATATAGCGCCAACCGATTCCGTAGCGCTTTACAATATTATGAAAGGGGATTTAACTATAAATAGGACAATTACAAATAAACTTACAGGAACAATAGGTTGAAGAGGACCCTGCTCAATCGAGCTTACATTCTATAGGAGGTGGGGTGTAAGACACATTAGGACAGGAATGTGCAATCAAATAAGGTGGGCTGCCCTTTAGGAGAGGGCAAGAGACGGGTATGTGAGGTAGGGGTTAGTCTTGGAGGCCATAAGCTTTCCTAAAGAGATGGGTTTTAAGGCACTTCTTAAAAGATGCAAGACTAGGGGAGAGTCGGATGGCGGTAGGCAGGCTATTCCATAGGAAGGGAGCCGCCCGCGAGAAGTCCTGCAAGCGCGAGTTGGCCGTACGGGTGCGGACAACGGACAGGAGGTGGTCACGGGCAGAGCGGAGAGACCGAGAAGGGACATACCTGTGGATCAGTGAGGAGATATAAGAGGGGCTAGAGTTGTTCAGTGCTTTATAGGTGTGAGTTAGTGCCTTGAATTGACTCCTATAGCACACAGGAAGCCAATGTATGGACTGGCAGAGGGGTGAGGTGTGAGAGAACCGACTAGAGAGGAAAATCAGTCTAGCAACAGCATTCATTACAGACTGTAGGGGTGCAGTACGGCTTTTGGGAAGACCAAGCAGGAGAGGGTTACAATAATCCATGCGTGAAATTATTAGAGCATGGACAAGCTCCTTGGTAGTATCTGGTGCAAGAAAGGGGCGGATGCGGGCTATGTTTTTAAGATGGAATCTACAGGATTTGGCAACATGCTGGATGTGAGGCTCAAAGGTGAGACCAGAGTCAAGTATGACGCCAAGACAGCGCGCTTGCAAGGATGGGCTGATGTTGGTACCACAAACTTGAAGGGAGAGCGAAAGAGGAGGATCAGTATTAGGAGGAGGAAAGACAAGGAGCTCAGTTTTTGAGAGATTGAGTTTCAGAAAGCTGGAGGACATCCAGTCAGAGATGGAAGAAAGGCAAGCAGTGACACGTTGCAGGACAGCAGGGGAGAGGTCTGGGGAGGAGAGATATAGCTGGGTGTCATCAGCGTACAGGTGGTAGTGGAAACCAAATGAGGTAATAAGTTTGCCAAGAGAGGCAGTATAAAGAGAAAATAGAAGGGGACCAAGGACGGAGCCTTGGGGGACTCCAACCGAGACAGGGCGAGGGAAGGAGGTATCATTAGAAAAAGAGACACTGAATGAGCGTTGGGAGAGATAAGAGGAAAACCACGAGAGGACAGAGTCACAGAGACCAAGCGATTGCAGAGTTTGAAGAAGGAGAGCATGATCAACGGTGTCAAAGGCCGCTGAGAGGTCAAGAAGAATTAGTATGGAGTAGTGGCCTTTGGCTTTAGCTGCGATTAGGTCGTTAGTAACTTTGATAAGGGCAGTCTCTGTAGAGTTGAGAGGGCGGAAGCAAGATTGAATGGGGTCAAGGAGAGAGTTGGAATTGAGGAAATGAGACACACGGGTAAAGACGAGTCTTTCCAGAAGCTTTGAGGAAAAAGGGAGCAGGGATATGGGACGGTAGTTAGAGGGGGTGGATAGGTCAAGGGATGGTTTTTTTAGTATAGGTACTACAGTAGATGTTTAATCCTTAGCTGAAACTGTTTTTAATAAAAATGTCTGGATCTCAATATTGCGGCATAGTAAAAACATGCAGGTATAATATTGTCGTTTATTTGGGATAACAGTATCTACAGCACAATATTTTCTCTTTCCTTTTAATTGTCTGATTTGGTCTGCGACTTTAAGGTTATTCACTAAACTAAGAGTTATGTAAACTTTGAATTATGTAAACAGAGAATTGTAAACTTAAGATTGGAGTTGGATTTTTTTTATCTAGTTTTGCTATTTAAGCCTAAAAGGTGCAATTCTGTTATCAGTACTAATAGAAATAGTGGTGAGAGCACGCAATAAATATGAATATAATTTTTTTTCACCAATATTGTCATAGACATATACCTAAAAAATTATAAAAATAAAAGACCACAGGGTAATATAGTTTGCACTTATATTAAAACCGCAAATAAATAGTCAAACTCACATATTTCTGAGTCACTTAAAAAGCTGACTCAGACTAAAGGTGTGAAGCGGAGATAAATCTTTGATGCAATGGACTTGTGTAGTGGTCAGGGTAAATCCTGTTCGTCTTATTAGTAGTCAGTTCCAAAAATCCAGGATGCAGGATCAAGGTAAAAGACTTATTTATTGGAACATAAATTAAAAACTAATAAAACAAAATACAGATAAAATCAGTCCATATATCTTGCCACTCGACGCGTTTCAGCCAGAAGACTTCCTCAGAAGTGGTGATTATGTCTATCTCCGCTGGTTCCATTTTTAAACAGAAATTTGGCGCCTTTCCTGATGACTTCCGGTTCTTCCATCTGCTTTTGTCATTATAATGTGTGACGAAATCACCACTTCTGAGGAAGGCTCGTGGCCGAAACGCGTCGAGTGGCAAGATTTATGGACTAATTTTATCTGTATTTTGTTTTATTAGTTTTTAATTTATGTTCCAATAAAGAAGTATTTTACCTTGATCCTGCATCCTGGATTTTTGGAACTGACTACTAATAAGACGAACAGGATTTATCCTGACCACTACACAAGTCCATTGCATCAAAGATTTATCTCTGCTTCACACCTTTAGTCTGAGTCAGCTTTTTAAGTGACTCAGAAATACGTGAGTTTGACTACTTATTTGCGGGTTTTAATATAAGTGCAAACTATATTACCCTATGGTCTTTTATTTTTATATTTTTTAGGTATATGTCTGACAATATTGGTGAAAAAATGTTATATTCATATTTGAGTGCTCTCACCACTATTTCTATTTGCACTCTGTTACACTATATTTGTGTGTTGAGTGATCCACACAGGTGATAGCAGCACCAAATATTCACCACTTCCAACACATTGTATATTTTATTTACTGTTATCAGTAGTGCCTAAGGCCAAGTTAAGGAAACCAAGCAGTAAATTGTAGGCATTTGTAAATAGCCTTGATAAAGAGAATAATTAATAATGTCAAAGTATGAATCCATAAATAAACACAATATTATTTACCATTACAGGAACGAATTATACAAAGATTTAATCCATCCATAGGAGACATACAGTTCCTGTTTTACAGGCCCGACATAAACTGGGTCCTTTGTCTGTGCTCTGCAATACAACATGGGCTTAGACATTTCTATACCAATATCAGTTACTCTTCATGAGTCTTCCTACCTTGATTTGGGTGTGATTTAAAGCAGGTCTTGTGACATGTTCATTTTTTAACTAATCAATAATTCTCTTGTTTTCAGAAATGTGTTCATTGCAATGGAAGCCCTGGACCAGCTTCTTATGGCATGCCACTCCCAGAGCATTAAGCCTTTTGTTGAGAGCTTTCTTCACATGGTGGCAAAACTTTTGGAATCGGGAGAGCCAAAGCTACAAATTTATGGAACAAATTCGGTGAGTTAATGTAGCGGCAGATTCTTGTCTGGTTCTTCACACAGCAAGCAGTAAAGGAGTCCTCATATTCTGTCAAGCATACCCCTGTTCTGACCATTCTTGGTGCCCACATGAATTATTTATTTTGCATTAATAGCACATCACACCCTGCATGGCTTTGGACAGTTAAAGTGGAATTCTATCTGAGCAGCTGCATAGTGGCCGGGCTCTGACTGCTGAGACCACATAGATCACATCTCATCATAAGCAAGATGATACGGGATTGTTACGGCCATCACTTGCGAGTTGGGAGTTTACAGCGGAGCTCTTACTATTGACAAGCTCAGGCTTGATCATAAGACCAGCTAGTCCCTACTTCTTTATTATGAAATCTTTGAAATGTGTTGGAATTTCACTGAAACTCCAACACATTCAACATGAGTAGTTCACATTTATCAAATGCTCAGAAAAACATTGACAAATATTGCATCCTGGAAGATAATCTAGTTTCAATCTCTTAAAAACCTTATTTTCAATATAGAAACATAGAATGTGACGGCAGATAAGAACCATTCGGCCCATCTAGTCTGCCCAATTTTCTAAATACTTTCATTAGTCCCTGGCCTTATCTTATAGTTAGGATAGCCTTATGCCTATCCCACGCATGCTTAAACTCCTTTACTGTGTTAACCTCTACCACTTCAGCTGGAAGGCTATTCCATGCATCCACTACCCTCTCAGTAAAGTAATGCTTCCTGATATTATTTTTAAACCTTTGTCCCTCTAATTTAAGACTATGTCCTCTTGTTGTGGTAGTTTTTCTTCTTTTAAATATAGTCTCCTCCTTTACTGTGTTGATTCCCTTTATATATTTAAATGTTTCTATCATATCCCCCCTGTCTCGTCTTTCCTCCAAGCTATACATGTTAAGATCCTTTAACCTTTCCTGGTAAGTTTTATCCCGCAATCCATGAACCAGTTTAGTAGCCCTTCTCTGAACCCTCTCTAAGGTATCAATATCCTTCTGAAGATACGGTCTCCAGTACTGTGTACAATACTCCAAGTGAGGTCTCACCAGTGTTCTGTACAATGGCATGAGCACTTCCCTCTTTCTACTGCTAATACCTCTCCCTATACAACCAAGCATTCTGCTAGCATTTCCTGCTGCTCTATTACATTGTCTGCCTACCTTTAAGTCATCAGAAATAATCACCCCTCAATCCCTTTCCTCATATGTTGAGGTTAGGACTCTATCAAATATTCTGTACTTTGCCCTTGGGTTTTTACGTCCAAGATGCATTATCTTGCACTTATCCACATTAATTGTCAGTTGCCACAATTCTGACCATTTTTCTAGTTTACCTAAATCATTTGTCATTTGGCTTATCCCTCCTGGAACATCAACCCTGTTACATATCTTAGTATCATCAGCAAAAAGACATACCTTACCATCAAGACCTTCTGCAATATCACTAATAAAAATATTAAAGAGAATGGGTCCAAGTACAGATCCCTGAGTTACCCCACTGGTGACAAGTCCAAGCTTTGAATATATTCCATTAACTACAACCTTCTGTTGCCTGTCACTCAGCCACTGCCTTACCCATTCAGCAATATTGGAATCCAAACTTAAAGATTGCAGTTTATTGATAAGGCTTCTATGTGCAACAGTGTCAAAAGCCTTACTGAAATCTAGGTAAGCAATGTCTACTGCACCACCCTGATCTATAATTTTAGTTACCCAATCAAATAAATCAATAAGATTAGTTTGGCATGATCTCCCTGAAGTAAACCCATGTTGTCTCTGATCTTGAAATCCATGTGTTTTTAGATGTTCATCAATCCTATCCTTTCCTTTCCTTTATGGAAAAACCTAAATATTTAATTTAAAGATACATTTCACATTTGTGTTCCTTTTTTATAACCACATTTATGTTACACTAAATTTAAAAATTCAACTGTCAATATTCCAACACCAAATACTGTCTTTATTTAGACTTGTTATTCCTCCTAGAAAAAAAAAATCTAATCTTGCAAAAGTAGGTCAGGAATTTTATCCTCCTGGCAATTGCAATTCTATTTGATGTTATCTCTTTAATCGGTCCCTGTGCTATTTTTACGCCTTCCTTTCTCTCTTTAATAAGCAGCATTTGGGCATTGAGAGCTTTATCTGTTTGTATCTTTAGAACAAATGCATCTAATTTTTCTAAGTACAGTTTGTTAAATGTGCTTAGTTAACAGTTAAATGCCTGTTGTAGGATAGTTAATGGATTTGCATGATGGGTAGTTAAAGGGTTACTCCAAGAACAATGACACATGAGTGATTTGAAGTGGTCATGATGCCAGGAGTCTGTATGTGAAGCATTCCACTATGAAACGCTGCACATTTAGATATTAACCCCTTTGCTGACAGGAATGTAATTCCACCCCCTGTAGTGTCTTTGGGGGGGGTGGGGGGGAGGTCATTAGCCAGCCTGCCTGGCTCTGTGTGTGCTGTCGTTTTTACATTCATGAAGGATCTAGATGCTTTCTTAAACATAGCTGAATAAGTGCTGCAGTTTATATAATAATAATAATAACTTTTTGATTCAGGAGAAATTATAAGTCAGGAATGTATTCTATATTTTTTCCTTCCCTCATGAGTAAGAACAATGACTGATGTGTAAAACAAGACTATTGCACTGTGACCTCACAACTACCGGGGAAGATGTGCTTTGTCTTAGTAGGAATCGCCACCATTTTTCATTTATATTACTTATATTAAAAGTACTGTTATCACTACATATGGATGCAGGGGTTATTGTGCCAGTGTGCTTCTGTCAAAGCACCATAACCACTGCATTACACTGCAGTGGTTATAGTGTCTAGATTGCCCCTTCAACTTGTGTCAATTGGCTTCTATAAAGGGATACTGTAAGTGCCAGGAATACAAAGCTGTATACCGGGCACTATAGCTCCCCCTGCCTCCCCCCTTCCCTTGTTCCCCCCACCGCGGTAAATAAAGCATTAAAAACACTTTCTTTACTTACCTTACCCCAGTAGACAGCCACTGGAGGCAGACTTAGTACTGCGGTCTAAACATTGCAGTTTCTGTAGTAGACAGCCACTGGAGGCAGACTTAGTACTGCGGTGTAAACATTGCAGTTTCTATAGAAGACAGCCAGTGGAGGCAGACTTAGTACTGCGGTGTAAACATTGCAGTTTCTATAGTAGACAGCCACTGGAGGCAGACTTAGTACTGCGGTGTAAACATTGCAGTTTCTATAGTAGACAGCCACTGGAGGCAGACTTAGTACTGCGGTGTAAACATTGCAGTTTCTATAGTAAACATACTGCAGTTTCTATGGTAGAAAGCCACTAGAGGCAGGCTTGGTGCTGCAGTGTAAACATTGCAGTTTCTCTGGTTGACAGCCACTGGAGCCAGACTTAGTACTGAAGTGTAAACATTTCAGTTTCTCTGGTAGACAGCCACTGGAGGTAGACTTGGTGCTACAGTGTAAACATTGCAGTTTCTACGGTAGACAGCCACTGGAGGCAGACTTAGTGCTGCAGTGTAAACATTGCAGTTTATCTGGAACTAAGTACAATAGGGGCACAGCACCCAGACCACTTCAATGAGCTGAAGTGCCTACAGTGTCCCTTTAATGGCTTTCATACTGGAAAATTAGAAATCTCAATGTGTCCTCCCTGGTACAGTATTTTAACATTGTGGTGCCTTCACTGCTTTCTATTCCAGCTTTTAAATTGATTTCAAAGTTAAGGTTAAAACATAGTCTTTGAAATTGTCAAAAAGATTACATTTAAATTAACTTGCTCCTGGAAGCGCTTGTCGCTGGGTTCTCCTCTATCCTGGAATCTAGCTGTTGGCTAAAATTGTTTGTGTCTCAATCCTACACTTGATCTGTCATTGTCACCCTCTGCTTCCATAGGTGACAGCTGTTGCCTTGACTTCTTTCTAACATAAATAATATCAGACTCGATACGTTTATCGATTGCAATTTATTACCTTGACAGTTTGTTTTTGTTTTGTTTTTTTTGCTTCTAACTGACCCTGTCCTACTCTTATTTTACAGTTTGTCAAGTTTGCTAATATTGAAGAAGACACCCCTTCGTATCACAGACGTTATGATTTTTTTGTCTCGCGGTTCAGTGCTATGTGTCATTCGTGTCACGCTGATCCAGACGTTCGAACAGAGTAAGCCAAAATGTATTGCCTTTTTTTTAGCATTTTGTGTACACAGTACACTATCCAGACAGTTGTATTTGTTTTAATGCTTTTATTATCAGATAGTCTTTAGTTTGTTTCATATCACAAATAATATTGTACATATGAGCAAAATAATAACTGGGGCACAGCTTTTGCCAAATCAAGATGGGAAATTGGCTTGAATGCCTTTTTAGTACTAGGTCAATGTCCTATATGTATAGTGTATCCTGCCTTCATTTATTTTTTAATTTTCTAAAATAAATTTTTCAACTTTTTCAAGGATTAGAATTGCAGGAATTAAGGGTATTCAGGGAGTCGTCCGTAAAACTGTGAATGATGAACTTCGCGCAACCATATGGGAACCCCAACATATGGACAAGATTGTTCCCTCCTTGATTTTCAACATGCAAAAGATAGAAGACCCCGAAAGGTATGTTAGAAATCTATATCTTATATTGATGAGTAGTGTTGTCCCGAACTGTTCGTCGTGGACGGCGAACATATGCGCTGTTCGGTCCGCCCCCTATGTCATCATTGAGTAAACCTTGACCCTGTACCTCACAGTCAGCAGACACATTCCAGCCAATCAGCAGCAGACCCTCCCACCTCCTGGACAGCATCCATTTTACATTCATTGTGAAGCTGCATTCTTAGTGAGCTGTCCAGGAGGTGGGAGGGTCTGGGAAGGAGGGTCTGCTGCTGATTGGCTGGACTGTGTCTGCTGACTGTGAGGACTGAACAGCGCATATGTTCGCCGTCCGTGGCGAACCGTTCGGGACATCACTATTGATGAGTAAAAAAGCAATATGCATATAATGCAAGGTTTCTTAAAAATATAGTTAATTTACTGAATTCAGAATGCGCATATTTTAATTGGTTTAAAGGGATTGTTTGAGAGACCTCAGCTAGTTTTTCCTTTCAGCAGAAGAATTAGAGCCCAAATATTTTCTGACACGAATTGGCAAAAAGTTAGATTTTTTTTTTTCGTCTTAGAAATGAATCTCTTTAAGTGATTGAGATTTCTGTATTAGAGATCATTAGCGCTTCACAATAATTTTGGAGTGCAAATGATTATAAATATATATATTTTTTGTCTCCCTGGCTATATAAGATAATGGTCACTAAGGAATATAATTTGACCACCATTGTGATTTCTAACATTTAATGCGAGCTAGATCATTAGGCACTATGTTCTTAAAGTTTTGATAATGTTGATGCACTAAAGTGTCACTTCTCACTCCCCTAAGAAGCTTGCTATGAATCCTGCTTATACACATAGCTGTCAAATCAGTGGGAACTTACTGAATGAAAGGCATTTATACTTTTTGTTTTTCAAGACCTACTTAAAGTGATTTCTTTAAATTAAGCACTCTTCTCTAATGCTTATTTAAAGGTACACACTCCAGGTATAAGAAAAATTATTCATGATTTTACTTTGGTTTAATTGAATACAAGTTAGAAACACTCCATTCCCATAGGACCTTCTTTCATTTCAAAAAGGAAGCGTCCAGTGAAAACGCAAGAAGAGCAGTAAAGTCCCATATCTATTACGGCTGCTGGCATTTTGTGATAGGAATCCATTTGAAGCCCCAATAGGTTTATATTAAAGGAGCACTATAGGGTCAGGAACACAAACATGTATTCCTGACCCTATAGAGTTAAACACCACCATCTAGCCCCCCTGGTCCCCTAAATATAGTAAAATCTTACTTGTATTAAAGTCTGGAGCTGCATGCTTTGTCCCTTTTTCCTTTAGACTTGTCTGCTGACATCAGCAGAAATGGTGGCATGGTCCAATCACAATGCTTCCCCACAGGATTGGCTGAGACTGACAAAGAGACAGATCAGGGGCAGAGCCAGCACAATTCAAACACAGCCCTGGCCAATCAGCAACTCCTCATAGAGATGAATTGAATCAATCAATCTCTATGAGGAAAGTTCAGTGTCTGCATGCAGAGGGAGGAGACACTGAATGTTTGGATGCATTTTAGGCAGCCATGACCCAGGAAGGATCTCTAACAGCCATCTTAAGAGTGGCCATTGAAGTTATCACTAGGCTGTAATGTGAACACTGCATTTTCTCTGAAAAGACCGTGTTTACAGCAAAAAGCCTGAAGGTAATGATTCTACTCACCAGAACAAATTCAATAAGCTGTAGTTGTTTTGGTGACTATAGTGTCCCTTTAATAATAACGGAAGCCCTCATGTCTATACTAAGCATGTCCTGCTTGATCCCATTACTGGTGAGCTTGCAGTGCACAGGCCTCAACCTGTAACTTGTTATTTTGATAATGCACAAACATTGGGCCTCCTTCCTGCATTGTCCCTGTCAGGTGGCTTTTTATTCTCTTTGCAAGAGTTATAAACACAGCAGAACTATGAACTTCTGTCATTAAAATACGGTTTGAAGAGTTATGTGAGATTTGTCAGATGTAATAAATGGTTTCAGTGACGTGTGTGATATTTCATGTCTGAGGTCTGAATGAGAAGAATGATTCGTGGGGTTTCATTTCACAAACCGGTGGCTGAATGAAAAGATAGAATAATGGATAATATTTCATTCCATGGGGTTTATTGAGGAGGACATTGGTTAGGTTCTGGCTTGTGGACTCATTGAGAAGAAATAGTGATGGATGGAAAGATGATTGGTCGGTAATACTTTTATATATGGTGACTGTGTGCGAATTTTAGCGATGTGTAATATTTTATGTCGGGGATACATAAGAAGTTTGGTAGGTGGGTAACAAGCTTAGGTCTGATGACTTCATGAGAGATGAGTGGTGGATAATATTTCATGTCTAAGAAAGGATTGTTAGAGGGGTAAGTTAAAAGAAAAGGGGAGTCCAACATGTGGAATATTTTCAATTCGTTATGCTAATATTAACAAGAAAAAAATAAAAACTCTGAAAAATATTTTATCTTTAATTTGTAACATTGTAAAATTGTCTTACATATTTGCTATTGTTGATGCCTAATTGGACCTGCCTTGTTTTTATTTTCAGTATAATTAAATGCATTATTAAATTGGCCCTGTCTCTTTTGAGGTGTATACATTTTTTTGCAAGCAACCCCCACGAGGTGACACTTCCGCTTGTCCATTTTAAAAGAAGAAAAACTACCACAACAAGAGGACATATTCTTAAATTAGAGGGGTAAAGGTTTAAAAATGATATCAGGAAGTATTACTTTACTGAGAGGGTAGTGGATGCATGGAATAGCTTTCCAGCTGAAGTGGTAGAGGTTAACACAGTAAAGGAGTTTAAGCATGCGTGGGATAGGGTAAGACCAGGGACTAATGAAAGTATTTAGAAAATTGGGCAGACTAGATGGGCTGAAAGGTTCTTATCTGCCGTCACATTTTATGTTTCTATGTTTTTTTTATTTTTTATTTCTCTTGATTAACTTGACTGGTGACTGACTTCAGTTATCAGGAAAAGGCAGAGTAAGAAATGACACATTTTAGTTTTGCAGCCAAGAAATGAAGGGACAAGAATTTATATAATCACATTATCTAAGGAAAAAATCAAACCGGCCTAAAGGGACACTATAGTCACCAAAACAACTTTAGCTTAACAAAGCAGTTTTGGTGTATATATGATACCTCTGAAGTTTGGATGCTCAATTCACTGACATTTAGGAGTTAAGTCATTATGTTTCTGTCCGTGCAGCCCTGGCCACACCTCCCAAGGCTGTGACTCACACAGCAGGCATGCAATCAAATGTAACTTACTTCATCCCTGCTCTCTAAATTTAAAACTGTAATCACACACAGGAGGCTCCTGCAGGGTCCTACAAGCTATTTACATTGCAGGAGATGAGAAATTCTAGATTATACAGACTTTGCAATAAGGGAAATATAAACATTAGATGACTCTTTACAGGAAGTGTTTATGAAGGCTGTGCAAGTCACATGCCGAGAAGTGTGCCTAGGGTTCATAAACAAAGTGATTTGACTCCTAAATGGCAGAGAATGGAGCAGTGAAACTGCAGGGGCATAATCTATTCTTTAAAACTGCTTCATTAAGCTAAAGTTGTTTTGGTGACTATAGTGTCGATTTAAAAAGAAAAAAATAAATAAAATTTTAGTAAAGAATTTTGTACTTAATATAACTATTGAAAGTAAACTAAGACTGAATTTATTTTAATCTTCTAGGCATAAAATATAAGGAATTTCTTTTCAGATTTGTGATATGTAATTCCAAGATTATTTTACACATGGCTAATATCATTTTATTGTTTGGATCAAATAAAAAAACATTTTTTTTTCTCCTTTTATTCAGTGAATGTTTTGTCAGCCAACTGCAGCTAGCAAAACACTCATTCTACACTATGTATTCATATTTATTTTGTTTCCTGCAGTCGCATCGGACCTCCTGCGTCTCCGTCAGTAAACGATAAGGAAGAGAACCCCAGCACTTTGGCAGAAAACTGTTTCCGCGAGTTACTGGGCAGAGCTGCCTATGGGAATATGAATAATGCAGTCAGACCTGTCTTTGCGTAAGTCTTTACGGTTTTAAATCTCCTTGTCCTGTGCATATCGTATTTTTAAAGGAATCTGTTTACGTACATGTGGAAAAAAAGAGGAGGCTTATAGTGGAACTGTCACATCCCTACAAATAATACCATTGAATAAAACATGGAAAATCATCTATAACATTGTTAAAAAAAAAATTTCTTAGTCAGAACCCTAAAGTACCACTATAGTGCCCTGAGGGTGCCCCTCGCGCCAGGCTGAAGGGGGAGGAAGGGGTTAAACACTCACCTTTCTCCAGCGCCGGTACTCTCCTCCTCCTTCCGACATCATCGGCTGAATGCACATGCGCAGCAGGAGCCGCGTGCGCATTCAGTCAGTCCATAGGAGAGCAGACTGTGTTTTGATTGCAGCATATATGCCAATGGAACAAGACTGACTACCAGGCACACAGGACAGTGCTAAAAATGTACTTTAAACCCCCTATGGTATAAGATACTGCATGGCTGAGTGGAAGGTTTTACTTGTCAACGGTAATCGCATGTGACAGTATTTATATATAAAGAAAAGATAATATAATATGTTCAGAAAATGTACAGACAGAACAGTGTTTTCTTATTGTTCTTCAAAGTCAAGCACCTGTGTACCGCTGTCCCATCATTTCGTTGAGGGGTTTAATTACTAAATGTTAAATTGAGACGAGTTGGTCATACATTGAATATGGAAGATACGTCATTATTTTCTGCATTAATCTCACTACCTTTTGTAGCAGTGTGTTTAAAATTGACTTTGTCACACTTGTCTGCATGTATTCATCCCTATTTCAGCTCACAATCTTCAAATCTAACTTTTCTTCTGAATCAATGTGTTAATTTGGAATGGCATTGTAGAGACACCCTACTAGCAGACTGTGTTTTGATTGCAGCATATATGCAAATGGAACAAGACTGACTACCAGGCTAAAAACGTACTTTAAACCCCCTATGGTATAAGATACTGCATGGCTGAGTGGAAGGTTTTACTTGTCAACGGTAATCGCATGTGACAGTATTTTCTTTTTTAATGAGTTGACTGATTGTGGTCTGTCCCTAGACTCAGTAATTGGCTTTTATCCAGTAGTTCATGATAAGCTATTTCCTTAACCTGGAAGCAGCCTGCTGCACTGTTACATTAGACGGTTATTCCGAGAAATATATAATCCCATGGGAAGGACAATTGACTGTATGGGGTATTTAAAGATCTCTATTGTTAGAAACAGTTGTTGTGTCATGAGCTGGACTCAGCTCTTCGTTTGGATAAAATGACTGTGAAAGTGGAAGGACAAATAAAAAACCAGGTAATAGCCAATAGATATGAAAGTTTGATTATATTTTCAATCGTCTTTTCCTTATTTTAATGTATAAATAATATTAAACAGTGTGATACTATATTTTTTTATTTCCTTTACCTCACCATCATTGCTGTCTTAAGATAAAAAAAAAAATAGAAAATTATATATAGAAATATCTGTGAAGAATGCGAAAAAAAGCCAGACGTCTTTTCCCTTATAAAGTCTCTCTAAGCACCATCACAACTTTGTATTACTGCAAAGCTGTTGGTGCATTTGACACTCTATGCTAGTTCTCTCAAAGTGGTTTGGCTCTTTGGATTTTTGTAAAAATTGCTGCAGCTCTAAGCCTGGCTGTCAGTAAAATAGCCTGGAATGAGTGTTCTGGGTTGCCTGTGTTAATATTGTCCAATTTGTGAATAATTGGTCAATGTGGACTGAGCTCTCTTCATCCTTGGAGAGAGAGTTGCGGTGGAAAACTAATGACAATAGCTGCAAAAACAAGAAATATGCCTGAATGCCGACTTAAACTAGCTAGAAACATAGAAATACCTTTATTCCTTAATTAAAGTTGCTGGAATGCAGCATTTCAGACAGCAGAAACAGAAGAAACCTACACGTTTCGTGCCTACTAAAAGTTCAGTTTAGTTGTTTCCTCTTAATAGCTGCTCAAAGCCTGGTTCACTCATAATAGCTGTATTATGGCTAATCTCTGTTTTTACAGCAATTCAAACCTATCCAATGTGATGAGTAAAATTGCTCTTTGGGGGATAAACTGATTACACAACGTGAGACTTTTGGGAGAAGAATAGACCCCAAAACCCAGAGTAAACACTTCTGATTAGAGCTATCTTCCTGGTGTTAGGATGGTTGTTTGTCTGACCCACTAAACAGTGATTTTGGCTGGGCTCCTTTTGCCTCTCTTGTGGGATTCTGGAAATGTCTCTATTGACTGCTGGTATCATGGGAGTAGTAGCACCACCATGCCTTTCGTGTTTAATAAATCCCTTTTATATACATATGTAAATGTCTGTCGGTTTTTCGTGCACTTTCCTGCTCCATTTGATATGTCTCACCAAAGTAATAGTTTCATGCTGTTGATATTTTTTAACCTTTAGTAGGAAAGGGATAGAACCAACAACTCCTAAAGATTGTGACTAAGGTGGCTTATAAAGTACATCAAGACAGGAGCTAACACCTCTAGTACATATTTAACGCTTCAGTTTTAAGAAAGCCAGGGAACTGGCACTCTAAAAATGATCAGATGGTGACCCTTAACAACTCTCTGCCTGTTTTTACATTGCTGCGGCACACCGTTTAACCAATTGTAAGTGCACGCATGACACGACAAGAACCCCCCCCCCCCCACTAAGGTCTGTTTCAGTGGTGCAAGTCTGTCACAATTCCACTGATAAAGCCATTGGAAACTGCGAAATGCGTCTCAGGAAGATTTCCACACCTTGGACTTTGTTGGTATATTGTTTTTATTTTTTTTTATAGATTTATTTTATTAGGAACATTTACCATATTTTGTATCACACTGCTGGGCCTATCTTCAGAATCTACTTCCACTCCAAGGAGAGGCCAGTGTTCCCCTGAAGTGACACTAAGGCTATTACACTTGGAGCAAAGTTTTTTAAGGCTCCTAAAAAGGTGAGCAGGTTATTCAAATATTTTTGCACCAAGTCACTTTGACATTTTGACATTAGAAGCTGTTGCTTCCATCTGTTTTTGTTTTCCTCTCTTGAGTATATTCGACTAAAGATGGAAGCGGGTCAATGTCACCTTAGAACACATCTGCCAGCTTGACTCGAGCCTGTCCCACTGGCTCTACACTTGTGAGTGAGATACAATTACACTTCTGTATATACGCACTTTAAAATTTTATTGCACCATATTGTGCTTTCTTTTATATTATAGCGTTTTTTGTATACCACATCCTTTATTAAATAAGGGTAAGTGTTCATGTTCTAGTGCTCCACTAATGCACTGGTGGTAGTATAACCACTTAGTTCACCTGCCTATATTGTTTACTTTGTGTAGAGTGGGGGAGAGACTCACACTAGTGTGGTAGCAGCTTTTAAATATATATTCCTTTTTAAATTTGTATATAAGCGCAATATTTGCACAGATTTTCTCTGTCTTTACAACTCCCTGCCTGTTTTTACATTGCTGCGGCACATCGTTTAACCAATTTTAAGAGCACGCACTTTGTCCCCTACTAAGGTCCAGTTTAGCATGCAAGTCTGTCACAAATCTTTCATGCATTTAAAGGTTATTTGAGGTTTATCTTGAAATACTTGTAAGTCTCCTTGGGACTTTACGGTGTCTCTGGGCTCTCTGTGCAGCGTTATGTGCCAAATTGGTACCAAGGTTGCATGCAGCCAGCAGAGACCTATAGTCTCTGTTGTGTTTGTGATTAGATTACAAGTTTTTTGTTCAAGACTCATTTATATATTGTTAGCACTATATATACTTATACCAATATAAAAAATAACCTGTTTTATTTGAGTTCCTTTGATTTTACTATCACGATAATGGTTTACATAGCCTTCGGGTCTTTACGTTTGGTATCTATCTAAAAGAATCAAAAAGTTTTAAATTTTCTATTGAGACATTCATATAATTAGTAGAAATAATGTAACATTATTAGATATTCTGTTAAGATAATGCTTGAAAATTTGAATAAAAACTGGTCATCTATATATAATTAAGGTAACGTATGACTATATTCACATTATTTTGTTCTGTTCAAAACTGAAAAGGTGTTAGTGTCAAATAAATATAACTTACACAGAATAATTCCCTTTTCCTGTATTTATCAAATAATAAACCCAGAAAAGGAAGAAACTAATAACAGTAGTGTAAACCACAAAAACATTTTTCTTTTATGTATATAGTTTTGAATGCTCACTCACACTATATGGAGCCAAATACTGACTCAATAATATCAGTTGGTGTCTTTATAAAATTTCCATCTCACCAAATTTGTCAGAACGTTGTCTGTGTAGAATTACTCAAGAAAATATATATATATAGGTGTGGTGTGATAATATTTGGTAGCATGTTATCACTTGTGTGATGTAGAAAGGTACATACAAAATAATGCACTCACGCTCAAGAGTCTGAGAAACCGGCTCACAGTATAAATCGCTCTGTGTTACTTAGGGGTAACGCCTCCTGTACATATGAACATAGCTGGAACCTCAGGCTACTCAAAATGTGCTTTTATTTATTTTCAAATAAACACCACAGTTTTGTTTTTTTATTCTCTGTGATGATGAATCAATCTCCTTTACCCATTCCATATCTATTTGTTGACTCTAGATTAAAATGTTATTCATGTCAAAATTGCTGTCATATATTATTTTAATAAATGAGCAGTTCTAGCTGAGATTTATTGTTTGTCCCCAGTTTAAATTTTGTATTTGTGTTATATCATACAGATGTTCAAACAGCTACTAGATGCATACTTGCAAAAAACTGAATATTCAAGGATATAATCTTTCAATGTAGGGTAATAACTGCTTGATCCAAGGATAAATCTGACTGCCATTCTGGGGTCAAGAAGGAATTTTTTTTCCTAGCTGGTTGCAAAATTGTGCTTCAAACTGGGTTTTTTCCCTTCTTTTGGAAAAACAAATGTGAGGAAGGCTGAGCTTGAGGGACACAAGTCTCTTTTCAGCTAAGTAACTATGTAACTATCTTTTAAAACTTGTTGGCATTGATCGCTCGGGGGGAGGGGAATTATGCCATTAAACCATTTAAGGATCTATGAACAATACATTTGTAAATAGTTTAAGAATCTAAATATCAGAAAATACCACATTAGCAAGAACTGTGAATTTCCGAGCCATATCAAACAAATTGTTTTTTTGTTGTTGTTTTTTTTAAATCTTTAATAGTTTTCATGGAACTCTGCCAGAAACATTAGCAGAGTCCTGGGGAGATCTCTGAAGTAGGTTGACAAGTTCTAATGAAAAATTCTAACACATGCTGAATAATACAGGCAAAGGAACAAAACGTAGTGTTGACACAAAGACCGTAAATGCCAGGAGCAGATTTGTGAGCTATAATGCTAGAAATGTAAGGGCAGACAGACACTGTAATAGAATTCTGAGCTACATTACTGTAAGAATTAGCTGTTTGTGTTTGTAGCAAATGAACTATGTCTTTTTACATTATTTATTTTACATTAATAACTTTGGTTGGAATGTTCTCTTTCAGCTTATTGTCATTTTCTCACAGTTTTTTCAAAAAATAAACTCCAACACACATTACATTCTTTCAATGTGTTAGTTTTTCTGTGGGGTATTTTTTTTTCAAACACTTTCCTTTGATTTTAAACAAATTAAAAGAACATAATTAGGTTTCCAGGGTTGCAAATACCCCAAACAGATATCGCCAAGTTAGAGATCATGAAAGAAAACGACAATTACATTGATTAAATAAAACATCCAATGTAAGAAAATAATCATCATCGGTTCCAGGTTGAAATATAAAGTACCTCCGTATGAGAAACAAAAGCCAAACCGTGGTCAAGTCAAAGTAATAATAATGTTTCTCCGTCCCTCTCGGTTATCGAGTCAATCCGCAGGTCATCTACGGAGTAGTCTTTTTTTTTTTTTTTATGATCCTGTGTGGACTCATGTCTGCAACTAAAAATAAACTCTCAAAATTATAACATATCAGCCAAAAACTGTTTTTCTGTTGGATATTTAATGTGAGCATGCTGAAACTTGCATTGTTTCTACATGCATTCAGGCTTTACCAATAAAAGCAATATCATGGAGTTCCGGAGAGAGAATTACTAAGCCTGACTAGACCAAAGACCCCCCAAAAGTTAGCCAGACATTATAGGAAAGAAAACGAAACTCTGTAAAAGCGATGTAGCCTCTTCCTCCAAAGGTATCGGAGCTCTACTCCGAGTTACACTGCTGCAGTGACCTAAGATGGCACCCGTGCAGGAAGGTTCTCAGTACTCTGCCAGGCATGGCGTACCCAGTAAGAGCCCTACTTAAGTAGAGCATGAACAAGTACCCAAGCGAGCAAGCCCTGAATCCTACCTGGAGCGCATACCTTGCAGCTAGGCCGACATTCAGAACATGCTGGCTGAGATGAAGGCCTTCTTTTCAGCCGACATTGCGCTTGTCCACCAAGACATGCGGGCTATCACAGCCCAGTTGTAGACATTGGAGGATGATAGCGACATCACAAGTGGCAAGCAAGAGGATTTAAAAGCAGAAATAGAAATATTAAAGCTGACCACCCTCACAGAGGAGGGCACGATAGCTGTTCTGGAGGACACTAGGTGGCAACGAAATCTGAAGGTCCGCGGTGCCCCTGAACAGATCACAGAAACTGAGGTACCTCGCTACCGTTGAATGTTGTTAAGCGCCATGCTCTCACCTTCCAAGGCCAAAGCCATGCAATTAGATTACCATTATCGGGCCCCCAAGTCACCTAAATAAGCTTCCATCTATGATTTACCTACATACTATTTTGAAGGCTCAGACAATTTATTTCTTAACAACTTTTCCAGGTCTTTGATGCTTTGCAACCGGTTACTAGGATACCGAGAGACAAGGGTGTTGAGTACCGCTTGGGCACGGGACAAAAATTGTCTGTGCTACACGAAGAGAAGCGCATTCACCTCACACAGATCTCTAAAGCGGAACGATTTCTGAAGGCACTGGACTTGTCATTGCCTAACATACCGAGACTTGAGGCAAACCCCTCTTGCAAATTTTCTGCTGGGTCGTGGGACGTGAATAACATCCAGCCATTTTATCCCAAGCAGAGGCGTACAGTCGTGGCACTGCCGTCCATGGGCACTTGAGACCTGCTGAATGCGGTGGTGTGCATCTTCCTATTGTTCCGATTGTTGCCTTAACGTTAGTTCTAGAGAGAGCCTCTCTCTCCTTGCTCTTTCCCTAATTCAAAGTTAATTTCTTTACATTGCGTTCAGCTGGCTACTAATAGATATCCTTAACTTACCACATCTCAGTGTTCTTCTACACATTTATCTCTTGGGACATCCTCCCATCTGAAGCATTCTAAGTTAGTGTTTCTGCTTAGCTCAATGTACCACCGTGCAGATATCCTTAGATAAAGCTCAGTTAGACCGGAATTATGTTATGTTGTTTGATATACCCAAGCTGTATATTTCTGATGTTTTTCCTTTATTTATTTTTTTGAATGCACTTAACCCCTTAAGGACGCATGACGGTTCAGGACCGTCCTCGGCATTTTTGCGTTGCCGACCGAGGACGGTCCTGAACCGTCCTAACGGAAAACGGGCGGCGGGAGCGATCAGAGATCGCTTCCGCTGAAATCCCGTTGTTACTATCTGCCCGGCATCCCAGGCAGATAGTAACAGCCAATTGCGGCATGTGAGCGATCCGCGATCGCTCACAATTGGCTGGTGTCAAAGTGGGTGTTACAAACACTCACTTTGACACTGATCTCTGCCTCTCTCCTCTCTGTAGCGTTTTGTGAGAGGAGAGAGACAGAGATCCTGATAGTTTGTTGCAGCAGCTGTTCCTGTGAAAATTAAAAAGTATCTTCAGTTAATAAAAATCCTATTTTAACCCCTTCCCTGCCAGATCTGTTACAGACAGTGCATTTTTACTGTCTGTATTTTTTTTTTTGCCCTTAAGGGTTAACTTTATTTTAAAAAATCTGTGTCTTAGACTGTCTTAGACTGTCTTAGACTGTCGTAGTCTGTTTTAGTCTGTTTTAGTCTGTTTTAGTCTGTTTTAGTCTGTCGTAGTCTGTCGTAGTCTGTCATAGTCTGTCATAGCCTGTCGTAGTCAGTCAGTTTCCTTCCCCCAAATCTCCATTAGATTCTTCTAACAGGAGTTAGTTTAGGGATTACTGTTTTAGTCTGTTTTAGTCTGTTTTAGTGTTTTAAAAAAAAAAAAAATATTGTGTTTAGTATTTTGTTAGTTTAGTCTGTTGGTGTGAAACATGCAGCGCATGTACAGCTTGGAGGAGGCATATGCCTTCTTGGCGTCAGACTCTGACGCCACTGACACTGCGTCTGATTTTGACCCAGGTCAGTTTAGCGGCACATCTAGTGACATGTCATCTGTGAGTGAGCCAGCTGCTAAAAGAAGCTGTGCTTCCCCTGCTACGCTGAATGTGGAGGAGGACTGGGTACCTCCACAGTTAGCTGAGCCCAACATCCCCCCTTTTAGTGCCAACGCAGGCATTAATGTGAATGTGGTTGACTTCTCCCCTATACAATATATGGAGTTATTTTTAGGGGATACCATCTGGGAGGAGATTGCTTCCCAGACTAATTTATACGCTAGCCAATTTATTGAGACCAATCCAGGTAGCTATACAGTCAGGGAGCATGCTTGGCATCCCACAGATGTCCCTGAACTTAAAACATTCTGGGCTCTTACCATGCTCATGGGGATAATAAAAAAGCCATCAATCCAGTCTTACTGGAGCACCAACCCAATTTGTTCGACTCCTATATTCTCCCAAACAATGCCTAGACCAAGATATGAGCTGCTGCTCAGATACTTACATTTTAACGACAATACGCTCTGTCACCCCAGAGATCACCCCGAATATGATAGGCTTTATAAAATACGCCCACTGGTAGACCATCTTCAGAACAGATTTTCTGAAGTTTATACTCCCCAACAAACTTTATCCATCGATGAATCCCTTATGAAATACAAAGGGAGATTAGGGTTCAAACAATATATCCCCCCAAAGCGTTCTAGGTATGGCATTAAAGTGTACAAACTTTGCGAGAGCGAAAGTGGCTACACATTTGCCTTCCGTGTATACGAGGGGAAAGATGCTCAACTGAACCCTCCTGGCTGTCCTGACTCTCTGGGGACAACTGGGAAACTTGTTTGGGACCTACTGAACCCTTTGTTCAATAAGCTTTACCACCTTTATGTGGACAATTTTTACAGCAGTGTCCACTTGTTTAAAATTCTTTATAGTTTACAGACACTGGCCTGCGGCACTGTAAGAAGAAATGCCAAGGATTTTCCCAGACCTCTCATAGAGGCCAAATTAAAAAAAGGGGAATGCAAAGCTCTGCGCAAGGCTGAACTGCTTGCGCTAAAATTTAAGGACAGGAAGGATGTTCACATGATAACAACCATCCATAACGAGGGCATGTCAGACGTCACTGTCCGAGGCAGGGTACAGACAAAACCGGTGTGCATCAGGGCTTATAACAGGCACATGGGGGGTGTTGATTTGGCTGATCAGCTGATGCAGCCTTATCTTATCTTAAGAAAGACAAAAGCCTGGTATAAAAAGGTGGCTATCTACCTGTTGCAAGTAGCAACACATAATTCATTTTTACTTTTTAAAAAAATTAATCCAGGAAGAACCACCTATCTCCAATTTCAGCTCAAGCTGATTTCCACAATAATTTATGGAGATGGTCAAGTTCCAACGACAGTGCAAGAGTCGTCTAGACATTTTATTTTTAAGATACCGCCAACACCAAAAAAAAGAAACCCCCAGAAACGTTGCCGGGTCTGTTATAAAAAAGGGAAAAGGACAGACACCCCTTTTCACTGTCCCGATTGCCATACAAAACCTGGACTGTGTATTGGAGAATGTTTTAAGGTCTACCACACAGAAAATACATTTTTATAATACTTGTTCCTGATTTATTTTTTTTGTTTATTTTGAAAGCAGCAAATTTCTGTTAGTCAGTATCCTTCCCCCAAATCTCCAGTTAGATTCTTTTTGCAGGAGTTAGTTTACAGATTGCTGCTAACAGAAGTTTTAGTCTCATTTAGTCTGTTTTTATCAGTTTTAGTCTGTTTTTAGTATAAAATAAAATAAAAATTGTGTGTTAGTAACTCTGTGTTAGCCAGACTCTGACGCCACTGACACTGCGTCCGATTTTGACCCAGGTCAGTTTTCTGACATGTCATCTGTGTGTGAGCTGGCTGCAAAAAGAAGCTGTGCTTTCTCTGCTACGCCGAATGTGGAGGAGGAACAGGTTTCTCCACAGTTAGCTGAGCCCCAAATCACCCCTTTTAGTGCCAACACAGGCATTAATGTCAATGTGGATGACTTCTCCCTATGCAATATATGGAGCTATTTTTAGGGGATACCATGTGGGAGGAGATTGCTCCCCAGACTAATTTATATGCTACCCAATTTATTGATACCAATCCAGATAGCTATGCAGTCAGGGAGGAGTGTGCTTGGCATCCCACAGATGTCGCTGAACTTAAAAAATTCTGGGCTCTTACAATTCTCATGGGGATTATAAAGAAGCCATCAATTTGCTCTTACTGGAGCACCAACCCAATCTGTTCTAGTCGAGTGTACTCTCAAACCATGTCTAGAACAAGATTTGAGCTGCTGCTGAGATACTTACATTTCAATGACAATACCCTCTGTCACCGCAGAGATCACACCCAATATGATAGGCTTCATAAAATACACCCACTGGTAGACCATCTTCAGCACAAATTTACTGAAGTTTATACTCCTCAAAAAAATGTATCTATTGATGAATCGTTAATGAAATATAAAGGGAGATTAGGATTCAAACAATACATCCTCTCAAAGCGCTTTAGGTATGGCGTAAAATTCTACAAACTGTGCGAGAGCGAAAGTGGCTATACATTTGCCTTTCGTATATATGAGGGGAAAGATGGTCAACTGGACCCTCCTGGCTGTACTGACTCTCTGGGGACAAGCGGGAAACTTGTTTTTGACTTACTGATCCCCTTGTTCAATAAGGGTTACCACCTTTATGTGGACAATTTTTATAGCATTGTCCGTTTGTTTCAAACTCTTTAGGGTTTCTAGATACTGGCCTGTGGCAGTGTGAGAAGATATGCCAAGGATTTCCCCAGACCTTTTATAGAGGCCAAAAAAAAAAAAAAAGTGAATGTAAAGGTCTGCACAAAGCTAAAGTGCTTGCAATAAAATTTAAGGACAGGAAGGATGTTCACATGCTAACAACCATCCATAACGAGGGCATGTCAGACGTCACTGTCCGAGGCAGGGTACAGACAAAACCGGTGTGCATCAGGGCTTATAACAGGCACATGGGGGGTGTTGATTTGGCTGATCAGCTGATGCAGCCATATCTTATCTTAAGAAAGACAAAAGCCTGGTATAAAAAGGTGGCTATCTACCTGATGCAAGTAGCAACACATAATTAATTTTTACTCTTTAAAAAAAATGAATTCAGAAAGAACCACCTTTCTCCAATTTTAGTTCAAGCTGATTTCCACAATAATTTATGGAGATGGTCAAGTTCCAACAACGGTGCCAAAGGAGTCCAGACATTTTATTTTTAAGATACCGCCAACTGCAAAAAAAAAACAAATCCCCTGAAATGTTGCTGGGTCTGTTATAAAAAAGGGAAAAGGACAGACACCCCTTTGCACTGTTTTTTTTTCTTTTGAAAGCAGCAAATTTTAGTTAGTCAGTTTCCTTCCCCCCAAATCTCCAATTAGATTCTTTTTGCAGGAGTTAGTTTAGAGAATGCTGCTAAAGGTGCATTTGATACCTGCACATTTGGTTAAAAAAGTTTTATGGTAGTAACATATAACTGGCTGGCCAAAACCAGATGACGTGTGCATAAAAAGCAGAATTAAAAAATTACCACCATGCACGTTCTCTGAAATTTGTTTAGCACAATGGTTGGGGGAAGGATGTGAAAACACCTCATATACAATACTCTGGAATGTCTACTTTATAAAAATATAAACTTTCATGATGTTAACATTAACGGGGGGATGCAAAAATATGCCAAACTGAAGATAGGCCAAGCATACCTATATATCAAGTTGAAAAACTGATATGTACAAGTCTTGAATGTGGCCTTTTAGCCCCCAAACAACCCAGCAAACCTATGCATGGGTGATGTCACTGTACTCAGGAGATGTTGCTGAACACATATTGGGGTGTTGTTTGGCAGTGATACATAACAGGATCTGTTAATTCATGCCTAAAGTACAATGTATGTGTAAAAAAACATGAAGAAAATTACTACCCAAAAGTTTGCCAAAGGCTGGTGGTAGAATTATTGCATGAAAAGTATTAAACTACCACCATTTAAAATACCCTGAGTTGTCTACTTTTCAAAAATATATGGTTTGATGGGGGTAAAATACATTGGCCCAAATAGGACAGGGGCGCTGGTTTACTACATGTCAAAATTCCAAGTTGAAAAATGGATATGCGCACCTGCCAAATGTGGCCTTTTAGCCCCCAAACAATCCGACAAGCCTATGCATGGGTGGTATCACTGTACTCAGGAGATGTTGCTGAACACATATTGGCGTGTTGTTTGGCAGTGACACATAACACGATTTGTTAATTCATGCCTAAAGTACAATGTGTGTGAAAAAAACACACAAAAATGACTACCTAAATGTTTGACAAAGTCTGGTGGTAGAATTAGTGCATGGAAAGTGTTAAAAAACCACCATTTGAAATACCCTAGGGTGTCTACTTTCCAAAAATATATGGTTTGGTGGGGGTAAAATACATTGGCCGGCCTTACAAATGTCCCAAATAGGACATGTGCGCAGGTTGACTACATGTCAAAATTCCAAGTTGAAAAATGGATATGCGCACCTGCCAAATGTGGCCTTTTAGCCCCCAAACAATCCGACAAGCCTATGCATGGGTGGTATCACTGTACTCAGGAGATGTTGCTGAACACATATTGGCGTGTTGTTTGGCAGTGACACATAACACGATTTGTTAATTCATGCCTAAAGTACAATGTGTGTGAAAAAAAACACACAAAAAATGACTACCTAAATGTTTGACAATGTCTGGTGGTAGAATTAGTGCATGGAAAGTGTTAAAAAACCACCATTTGAAATACCCTAGGGTGTCTACTTTCCAAAAATATATGGTTTGGTGGGGGTAAAATACATTGGCCGGCCTTACAAATGTCCCAAATAGGACATGTGCGCAGGTTGACTACATGTCAAAATTCCAAGTTGAAAAATGGATATGCGCACCTGCCAAATGTGGCCTTTTAGCCCCCAAACAATCCGACAAGCCTATGCATGGGTGGTATCACTGTACTCAGGAGATGTTGCTGAACACATATTGGCGTGTTGTTTGGCAGTGACACATAACACGATTTGTTAATTCATGCCTAAAGTACAATGTGTGTGAAAAAAAACACACAAAAAATGACTACCTAAATGTTTGACAATGTCTGGTGGTAGAATTAGTGCATGGAAAGTGTTAAAAAACCACCATTTGAAATACCCTAGGGTGTCTACTTTCCAAAAATATATGGTTTGGTGGGGGTAAAATACATTGGCCGGCCTTACAAATGTCCCAAATAGGACATGTGCGCAGGTTGACTACATGTCAAAATTCCAAGTTGAAAAATGGATATGCGCACCTGCCAAATGTGGCCTTTTAGCCCCCAAACAATCCGACAAACCTATGCATGGGTGGTATCACTGTACTCAGGAGATGTTGCTGAACACATATTGGCGTGTTGTTTGGCAGTGACACATAACACGATTTGTTAATTCATGCCTAAAGTACAATGTGTGTGAAAAAAACACACAAAAAATGACTACCTAAATGTTTGACAATGTCTGGTGGTAGAATTAGTGCATGGAAAGTGTTAAAAAACCACCATTTGAAATACCCTAGGGTGTCTACTTTCCAAAAATATATGGTTTGGTGGGGGTAAAATACATTGGCCGGCCTTACAAATGTCCCAAATAGGACATGTGCGCAGGTTGACTACATGTCAAAATTCCAAGTTGAAAAATGGATATGCGCACCTGCCAAATGTGGCCTTTTAGCCCCCAAACAATCCGACAAGCCTATGCATGGGTGGTATCACTGTACTCAGGAGATGTTGCTGAACACATATTGGCGTGTTGTTTGGCAGCAAGACATAACAGGATCTGTAAGTTTATACCTGAATTGCAATGTATGTGAAAAAAAACAAAAAAAACTATCTATGCAAAGTTTGGCAAAGACTTGTGGTAAAATGGCTGCATAGAAAGTGTCAAAATATCCTTAGATGAATACCCTGGGTTGTCTACTTTAAAAAAAATATATACATGTGGAGTGTTTTCCAGAGATTTATGACAGATAATAGTGTTACAATGTCACTATTGATACATTTAAAAAAAATTTGTTTTGAAACCGCCATATCCTACTTGTACCTATAGCCCTATAACTTGCAAAAAAAAGCATGTAAACACTGGGTATTTTTAAACTCAGGACAAAATTTTGAATCTATTTAGCTGTTTTTTTCATTCGCTTTTGTAGATGAGTAAAAGATTTTTCAAGTAAAAGTCAAAAAACATGTATTTTTTTCAATTTTTCATCATATTTTTTTATTTTTTTTAAATTAAAATACATGAGATTATATAAATAATGGTATGTAAAGAAAGCCCCTTTTGTCCTGAAAAAAAAATATATAATTTGTATGGGAACAGTAAATGAGAGAGCGGAAAATAACAGCTAAACACAAACACCAGAAAAGTGTAAAAATATTCCTGGTTGCAAATGTACAACATCGCAAAAACAGTCCAGTCCTTAAGGGGTTAAAATGTAGCGTGCCACGCTTTACCTGCGTGTATACCTTATACACAAAACAAGATACACCTAGAAAAAACAAAAGCAGAGAACATTCATAGGGAAACACCGTTTGGTAGAAATGCCCCTGCTGTAAATATTGCACTCACAGAATAAAGGAGTAATTCAAGCCCATCAAGGTTTCTTTAGATCTTCCAATGAAATTCCTCAAAGGTACATGCAAAAAAAAAAGAACTGGACATAGTGTGAAATCTTAATAGTATAAAAACACACTTTAATTGAAACACAAAAAGTGAAAAATAAGAATGCCCATCAAATGTCTGTATCCCTCTCTCCAAGATGGTAAATGTAAGTAGCAGGTAACAGGAATTGCAGGCAAAAATCAACACAGCTCTACGCGTTGCGTCTATGCCATAGACTTCATCAGGAGAAGTGATAATAAAACATATAATACAATCAAATAAAATGCATCAATAAAAGTCCTATGTCTTCTGTCTTCTTTTAAAAGTCCCTCTCGCCGTATTCCACGCCCTGTCCACCAATCCGTATACTCCATAACACCTGTTCTGAGTTCTCTCGTGTCCAAGTCCATGTATGGGCTTCCGCCTGGTCACTGTGGAACGCACATGTGTTCCACCGATCCGGAAGGGATCCTCTTTCTCTACGTGTCCCTCTCAATACGTCATTTATCCGCGTCTGTATACCTTTATATATGCTACGACAAAAAAAAAAAAAAATATATATATATATATATATATATTAAAAAAAAGGAGAATAATCTTTAACTTTGGTTAGCCTACTCCATGCCCATACATTGCTAACCAGAAACTGAACTCCAGATGACTAATGTACGTATTGTCATTGCTCCTCTGGGGACATGACTGTCCTGAATCATTTAAAAGCCCTGGAGATATTTGTTTCTAATCAAGAATTCACCAATCGGGGTTTAAATCAAACATAAACATCCGCTTTGGGCACGAACACATTGATTTGATATTGATGTAAATTGAGCTCAGATTCTCTTCCTGCATCCTCTGATATGACCATTTTAGTTTGATATGAAAACTTCAGCTACTGACCTTTTATTGCTTGTATAATTGACTCTATTAATCTTTAGTCCCAGTGGCAGTGATATTCAAAGACAGGTTTTGCAGGTGAACTGCAAGCTTTTCCTTGCTGCATTGTTGTGTTCTTAAAAGCTAAACTTTAAAGTAAATGTAACTACTCCATATCTGCAGGAAACACGCATTTGTCTGATCTAAAGACTTCACAGATAAAGGCAATTAGCTTTTGCTGTCTCTAGATCTCATTATTTCTACATCTGGTGTTCTTAAATCCTGTGCTTTTCCAAACATGGATCTCTTACAGGTAGGCTGTACGCAGACTGTTCAGCCACGCAATTTATAGTTGTACATATCATCTTTCTTTGAATTCCTTTGCTTAAATCCAGGTGATTATGATATTTTCAGCTTCCAGTCCCATTCTTAGATTTATTTTAAGACTTAGCTGATTAAGGTAGTCTGTTCATCTGGTTAAGATTAACTACTTGTGTCATCAGAGACTTTGCTCTTGTACTAAGATTGCACAACTTTTGCGGTGATTACCCACACCTTATAACAGAGACAGAGTGTGTGTTTTTAAAGTGTTCAAAAAATGTTTAGTTTTTTTTTTTTAGTTTTGGTCTCTGATCTGTTTGTATTTATTATATTTTTATAAGAAAAAGTCTTGAAAGTGTCTACTTTTCTCAGCCTAAGTTCCTCCATTTTTTTACAGAAATACTAATTTCAAAAGAGGCCACCAAATATGAAAGAAAATGAGAAACAAACATTTACTAAACTGCACCAATTAAACCACTAAACAACCCCCCTTTCCAAATTGTGCAAAACCATCTTCAAAACTTTGATAAATCTCCGCCCGAGCTCCTGTTTGTGGTTATCCTGTTAATCCCTTTTATGCCATACCCATCAGCTGTCCTGATATGGGCCCCTGTCCCACAGTCCCAGGTTTATTATGCTTAACCATTTTGGGTGGTAGGTTATGCAGCAATATCGCCTGCGAATTCCTTTTGGTTTTGCACTTCAAACTCCAATAACACAACCAATATACAGATAATTCCCGACTTTATGAACTAATTGATTCCGAAGCCTAGTTCATAAAGTGAGAACGAATTTCCCATAGACACAATGTAATAAACACGGGTTACGTTCCTGACCAACACATTTTACCACTGAAAACCTAAATTAAGTACAAATACAAAATGAAAGCATAGCAAATACATGTATGTTGTAGGAACATTAAAGGCATACATACCTTATTGAAATCTTCATCAAATTATCAATTCTCATACTCTTAAATGAAGAATCCGGGCACCTCTTAAGCTCTCCTACTTATTCATTTTCTTCATTATCAGCTTCCCCCTCTCCTTTATCACTTTTCTGTTACTCCTTTTATTTTTACAGATTTTAAACTTTCTTCCTTCTCCCCCTTTTCAGGCTTTTCAGTCCTCACCTGCTCCTTACTATTGCTGCCTGCCAAAACATGGCCTAATGACTAACACACAGACAGCTATGTCAGACACACAGACACACACAGACAAATCAAGTCAAATCTCTACTCAATAGCACACAGTGCAATAATATTACAGGATCTGTAATGTACGCCCATGAAAGCACAAAAAGAATACAGTACAATCTAAACCTGGTTTTTAGACTTCCCTTTATCCTTAGGAACTGTGTTCCTGATCCTCATCTCTCTTCTTGTCTACTCCTGACCACAAATTCTTCTTCTTCTCTTTTTGTTTGTGCTCCAAAGCACTCTCCTCTGTCCTGATCCATGGACCAGCGACACAAAATGGCGCATCCAGAAAAAAATTCATAAAGGCGGAGTTCATAAAGCGGGAGTTCGTAAAGTGAGAAATGCCTGTAGTGGTACTAAACTGCAAGCCAGGTTGTTCTCTAACCATTCACATAAAACCTGCTGTTATACTTAACCTGTACAGAATGTATCGAAGATTTGTGTATACGTCTTGTTACGGATATGAACTACTAGATATCCGCTATCATTCTGTAGAGCTAAAAGAAGCCGTTTTCAACAATAACTTGGCAGGTCATAATTACTTGTATTATTTATATTATTGATGTGTTGTGATCTTCCCCAGCAGATGACGCATTTACTCTTATCACAAAACATACAGCTGGAATCAAAGATCCATTGAAAAATAATTGTGTATTATAAAACCCATCGTTTAAAGCTTCAAATCATATTCACTATCAACTTATCAACAAATACTTCCTACTTTTTAAAGAACACACAAGACTTACTTTGAATAATTTACATACACGCTGCATTTAAAAATAATATATATATGCAAAACAATCAATCACTAATAAGATAATGACAATTGGGGTTTCTGCATTTCCACAGTCCTTGCAACTACTGCAATTTTATGGACACAGTATGGACTTTATGGACACAGTATGGGTTTCAGTTGACAGTCTTCCAGTGTAGAAAACCAACTCTTTCATAGAAGCTGGCTAACATAGCTTTCTGACCGATCAGGCCTCCACTTACAAACAGTAGTATGCAAGAATTTGGAACTTCTTGATCAATATGATTACTATTCACCGGAATGGTCATTTAATATGTTGCTGGTTTAAAATGGATTTTCCATCGTTGAGTATCTTGTACTTTTTGTTAATATACAAATTGATAATACGTACAAGAGAATTAGCACTTGTGCTGGAAAAATAGAAGTTTAAACTTACAATAGAACAGCTGCTGGAAAGGGCCACGTTCAGTGTCCGTAACCCATCTCTACAACTTGCTTGACCATCGTTCATTCACCATTGGGCTCTTGTTTGTACCTGAACAAATCTGTAGTGTATGGAATATTTTACAAGCTGTGAATGTAAAGTGTATCTGCACACGTGATGTTGTCTTGCGCAAGAACATGCCTGTTACATGAGTTATCAGTTAGCGGATTTACCAGAAACTTTTCCATTTTGCTTTCCTTTGCCTTTTTCAACATCACATGTGAGATAAAACGGTCCATATTTCTTGCTGTGTATAACATTCAAACAAACTGGAGTTTAAAGATATTCCAACCCAACCTAAGGCAGGCATTTACCGCAAATAAGTTTCCATTAAAATTAAACTGTTAATAAGTCTGCAGTAAGTTCAGCGTATTGATGGGCTTTTGCTGTTATGGGGCCTTTTTGGTAGTGTGGGGCGTTTTCATTAAACAAGAAATAGTCTGGAATGATTTGTAGCATTTCCAATTATTGTTAGCCAAAATAAGAAAGTTGAAAACATTCCAATCTCCAATTCTGCTATGTTTCCTGTTTTCCCGTTTTGACATGTGAAGTTCCGTGGTCCCTTACCTCCAGTTCCATTTATTTTTGTCATAAAAGAATGCAAACATTTTAATATGAAATATATTTTAGCAAACGGTCTGGTGGATGATGGAGATTTAATGTTTATTCAAGAAGAAAAATCCGTTATGAAGTAATGTACAGAATATTTTGATGAGACTCTGCGCCTTAGTAATATTTGATTTAGTATGTGACAGCTTATAAATAGGTTGACGATGCTGATATCTTTACTCTATAAATTCACCTGCTTCAATAATTAGATTTTTTTTTTTTTTTTTTTTACAGACATTTGGATCATCATAAATTGTGGGAGTCCAATGAATTTGCAGTTTCCTGTTTTAAAATTATAATGTACTCTATTCAGGTAAGTGGTTTCTATCTTTTATAAAATATACATGCATAATATATAGTTACACAAAGACACCGTTCTAGATAAATTACTAGCATAGCTATATCCTCCAGCAATACGGAGTACAGAATGCTTCATTGCAATATGTGTGGCTACATGCTAGGCATTATGTGAACAGCTACAAGCACAAGTTTCCACTTCAGTGGACCTATTCGTAGACAAGGAAGCAAATGAAAGGTATTTTTCAATACATTTCCAGCACTTTTATTTGAGCAGAATATAGATGACATTTTTATAAGCACCTGAAATGAAGCATGTCTTCTATGACTTTTGTTGACATGTCCACTTAAAAAAATCTGAGCTACAAAAAATATTTAAAGGGACACACACTAACATTACCAATACGCATTCTCATATACTGCAATGTTTCCATTTGTCAGACTGCGGGGACAGAGTCTTTCTGGGATAACGTTCATAGCCTTCGTGGCACAGGTTGTAGCAAAGCTCTTTCTGTGCGTTAACTGGTACCTTCTCAAAACATCCGTTATTTAAAAGCACACATTGACGTTTGGGATAGAGAATGGGTAGCATTTCTCTTTGCTTTGCTTTGTTTTTGTTCTTTTTTTACGCAATAGAAGACACTGATCTGTTATCTTTCATGAGGTTAGTGTTTCATTGACAATGCTGACAGCTATATTTGTAATCTTTTATGGTAAAGTAATTCATTTTTTTAATTCCAGGCTCAGTACTCCCACCATGTGATCCAGCAGATCCTCAGCCACCTCGATCTACACAAGCGAGATTCTCCTCGAATACGTGCTGGCATTGTGCAGGTTCTTTTAGAAGCAGTAGCTATTGCAGCAAAAGGGTCAATTGGCAAGTATTTATTTAATTTTTGTTTTGTAGTACACGTAACATGTACGAGTCTTAATGTCAAACACCATAAACTTGGCATTCCTTCTCATCACGTCAGTGTGCTCTATATCCTGCATCACCTTTTTAAATGTAATCAGGGGATATACATGGATTTCTTATTTTTGCCTGAAGTCTTTCTTAGGAGTTTCAGGTCTGTTTATTGTTTAAGCGATTGTTTATCAGTTTGTTAAACCTTCATTATTCATACTCTATTTGGCACTGGTGTGTTCAGTTTTCTTAATTTTTTTTTTAATACAGTAAGCCTAGGAACTGTTGGCTCTTCGTTTTTCTCAAATCTAGTCTTTTAAAAGAAAAGAGAAAAAAAGACGGATAGCATACCTTTTAGAATAATAAAAATAATATATTTATAATGTGCTGCAGAATGGTTTTATCAGAACAAAACATCGACACAATTCATGTTTCTTTTAATCTCTTTTATAAATCTGCCCACGTGTCTATTTGCCGCTTCGGTCTAAAACGTCCAAAGTAATACATCAAACTTATCAAGGATACAAAATGTAATGCCATATGTATTCATCAGACCATTAATCTGCATATCGGGTGTTCACACAATTCATTTAAAGACTGAGCCTTTTGTGATTTATTTTATTGTTATACACTGCTCAAAAAAATAAAGGGAACACTTAAACAACACAATGTAACTCCAAGTCAATGACACTTCTGTGAAATCAAACTGTCCACTTAGGAAGCAACAATCAATTTCACATGCTGTTGTGCAAATGGGATAGACAACAGGTGGAAATTATAGGCAATTAGCAAGACACCCCCAATAAAGGAGTGATTCTGCAGGTGGTGACCACAGACCACTTCTCAGTTCCTATGCTTCCTGGTTGATGTTTTAGTCACTTTTGAATGCTGGCGGTGCTTTCACACTAGTGGTAGCATGAGACGGAGCCTACAACCCACACAAGTGGCTCAGGTAGTGCAGGGCCGTAGGAGGGCAACAACCCAGCAGCAGGACTGCTACCTCCGCCTTTGTGCAAGGAGGAACAGGAGGAGCACTGCCAGAGCCCTGCAAAATGACCTCCAGCAGACCACAAATGTGCATGTGTCTGCTCAAACGGTCAGAAACAGACTCCATGAGGGTGGTATGAGGGCTGACGTCCACTTACAGCCCAACACCATGCAGGACGTTTGGCATTTGCCAGAGAACACCAAGATTGGCAAATTCGCCACTGGCGCCCTGTGCTCTTCACAGATGGAAGCAGGTTCACACTGAGCACATGTGACAGACGTGACAGAGTCTGGAGAGCTTTCTGCTGCCTGCAACATCCTCCAGCATGACCGGTTTGACAGTGGGTCAGTAATGGTGTGGGGTGGTATTTCTTTGGGGGGCCGCACAGCCCTCCATGTGCTCGCCAGAGGTAGCCTGGCTGCCATTAGGTACCGAGATGAGATCCTCAGGCCCCCTTGTGAGACCATATGCTGGTGCGGTTGGCAAGACAATGCTAGACCTCATGTGGCTGGAGTGTGTCAGCAGTTCCTGCAAGACGAAGACATTGATGCCATGGACTGGCCCGCCCGTTCCCCAGACCTGAATCCAATTGAGCACATCCGGGACCCCAGACTGTCCAGGAGTTGGAAGATGCTTTGGTCCAGGTCTGGGAGGAGATCCTCAGGAGACCATCCGCCACCTCATCAGGAGAATGCACAGGTGTTGTAGGGAGGTCATACAGGCACGTGGAGGCCACACACACACTACTGAGCCTCATTTTGACTTGTTTTAAGGACAATACATCAAAGTTGGATCAGCCTGTAGTGTGTTTTTCCACTTTCATTTTGAGTGTGACTCCAAATCCAGACCTCCATGGGTTGAAAAATGTGATTTCCATTTTTTTTTTGTGTGATTTTGTTGTCAGCACATTCAACTATGTAAAGAACAAAGTATTTCAGAAGAATATTTAATTCATTCAGATCTAGGATGTTATTTTTGTGTTCCCTTTATTTTTTTGAGCAGTGTATTTCATCTGAAAATGTGATTGTGTTGACTGCTATGTGTTCTTTAAAGAGGGGCTTCATTTACAGAAAACTAAGCAGCAATAACACATGGCTTTTGATATTGTGTTTTGAATTAACAATTTTGAATGTTTCAGTGACGTTCCAGATCCCTAAAACATTTGACGACGTGCACAGGTTTAATTTTACAAAAGTGCAAATTTCAAGAAAAATTTCCACTTTTAGAAATTAAAGGACCACTATAGGCACCCAGACCACTTCAGCTTAATGAAGTGGTCTGGGTGCCAGGTCCATCTAGGTTTAACCCTGCCTGCTGTAAACATAGCAGTTTCAGAGAAACTGCTATGTTTACCTTAGGGTTAATCCAGCCTCTAGTGGCTGTCTCATTGACAGCCGCTAGAGGCGCTTCCGCGCTTCTCACTGTGATTTTCACACTGAGAAGACGCCAGCGTCCATAGGAAAGCATTGAGAATGCTTTCCTATGAGACTGGCTGCGCGCGCGCGCGCACGCATTCAGCCGAGGAGGAGGAGAGGAGGCAGAGAGTTCCCCTGCCCGGCGCTGGAGAAAGAGGTAAGTTTAACCCCTTCCACCCCCTAGAGCCCGGCGGGAGGGGAACCTTGAAGGTGGGGGCACCCTCAGGGCACTATAGTGGTCCTTAAACTTTGTTACACCCCCTTGGCTGTCAAGCGGGCAATGTGTTTATTTTTTCTATAGTGCATCATGATATTGACATGTGTGATTATCTAGACTCTAAAGTAGTGATGTTTATTTAGCTTTGGGAAACTACAGTTCCCACAATGCTAAGTCAGACTAAAGACTTTCTGTGTCACAGGTGCCACATATAGCTATCACTGCCCTGAACATAATTTCTTTTCAATCTGTGTCTGCTTTTCATATTACTGCGGTTAATTTCACCTGTTCCCATTTAGGTGGCATTTACCCTGCTGTAGCAGTAGGACATTCAAGCAGTAAAGGCCACTTTAACCCCTATGACCTAGAACATTTATTTTGTTTGTTGTGGAGAGGATGTTAGCATTTAATTAAACAAACCTTTATTGATACGTCATGCTATGAAGGAACCTTATTATCCGAGCTGACAAATTTCTTTTTTTATTATGATTATTACTATTTTTATAAACCTGTTCTATTCAACACTACATGATTTGTTATTTTGTAAATGTCACATAAAAGCTACATTTATGGTTCTAAATGTAATACTAGTTCACCTTTCTAAAATGCCAAAATTGAGAGTTTGCGTTCTTTCTTGGTTATTCAATGGTTTATATGGATATTTTTTTGGTTGTAGGCATTTAAATAAATTTAATTATTTTTTTCATCAATTACTTGCGCAAAACATATTTTTTGTACTTCTTATGTTGCTGCTACACTCCAAAAAAACACGTTTAAAAAAAATAATTTCATTTGTATATTGTAGTAGTTTTGTATCATTTTCCCAACAAATTAAATAATTTCAAACTATATTTTATTTATGTAGCAGAAGTAGCTCACTGTTATCTTTATTAACGCAAGTATTACATCACATGCAGAAGCGAAAATGTGTAAATATTTTTAATATTGGATAAGATGCATATGTGATAAAATTGAAGTCAAATAATCAGTTATAGATACAAAATCACTCTTCATTTTCAAATAAGACATGTTTTAATGTTTAAAAAAGGAGGGGCCACCTTCCCACAGAGAAGGATTAAGATCCAACAGGGCACTAGGCAGGATACCCGAGGCTCATCTTCCTGTCCTCCCGCACCTCCCACTCCTCACCCTTCTGTCAGTCCCTACATTGAATGCGGTGACGAGGCTCATCTTCCTGTCCGCCCACACCTCCCACGCCTGACCTTTCTGTCAGTCCCTACATTGGCTTCCTATAAGATAAAGGGCTCAATTTAAAATTCTGGTTCTTGCTTTCAAATCTCTACATCAGGGGTCCTCAAACTCCGGCCCCCCAGATGTTGCTGAGCTACAACTCCCATGATTCTCTGGCTGTCTATGTAATTTAAAGAATCATGGGAGTTGTAGTTCAGCAACATCTGGGGGGCCGGAGTTTGAAGGCCCCTGCTCTACATAATGCTGCTCCCACCTATCTATCCTCCCTAATACACAAGTATGTCCCGTCTAGGCCCTTACGCTCTGCTGAAGACTTACGTCTATATTCTGTCCATACTCCCACCAGACTTCTCGAGGGCTGCACCGTTCCTGTTGAACTCACTTCCTTCCTCCATTAGATGCTCACACTGTCTCCACTCCTTCAAAAAATAGAAACATAGAAACATAGAATGTGACGGCAGATAAGAACCATTCGGCCCATCTAGTCTGCCCAATTTTCTAAATACTTTCATTAGTCCCTGGCCTTATCTTATAGTTAGGATAGCCTTATGCCTATCCCACGCATGCTTAAACTCCTTTGCTGTGTTAACCTCTACCACTTCAGCTGGAAGGCTATTCCATGCATCCACTACCCTCTCAGTAAAGTAATACTTCCTGATATTATTTTTAAACCTTTTGTCCCTCTAATTTAAGACTATGTCCTCTTGTTGTGGTAGTTTTTCTTCTTTTAAATATAGTCTCCTCCTTTACTGTGTTGATTCCCTTTATATATTTAAATGTTTCTATCATATCCCCCCTGTCTCGTCTTTCCTCCAAGTTATACATGTTGAGATCCTTTAACCTTTCCTGGTAAGTTTTATCCCGCAATCCATGAACCAGTTTAGTAGCTCTTCTCTGAACTCTCTCTAAGGTATCAATATCCTTCTGAAGATACGGTCTCCAGTACTGTGTGCAATACTCCAAGAGAGGTCTCACCAGTGTTCTGTACAATGGCATGAGCACTTCCCTCTTTCTACTGCTAATACCTCTCCCTATACAACCAAGCATTCTGCTAGCATTTCCTGCTGCTCTATTACATTGTCTGCCTACCTTTAAGTCATCAGAAATATCACCCCTAAATCCCTTTCCTCATATGTTGAGGTTAGAACTCTATCAAATATTCTGTACTCTGCCCTTGGGTTTTTACGTCCAAGATGCATTATCTTGCACTTATCCACATTAAATGTCAGTTGCCACAATTCTGACCATTTTTTTAGTTTACTTAAATCATTTGTCATTTGGCTTATCCCTCCTGGAACATCAACCCTGTTACATATCTTAGTATCATCAGCAAAAAGACATACCTTACCATCAAGACCTTCTGCAATATCACTAATAAAAATATTAAAGAGAATGGGTCCAAGTACAGATCCCTGGGGTACCCCACTGGTGACAAGTCCAAGCTTCGAATATATTCCATTAACTACAACCCTCTGTTGCCTGTCACTCAGCCACTGCCTTACCCATTCAGCAATATTTGAATCCAAACTTAAAGATTGCAGTTTATTGATAAGCCTTCTATGTGCAACAGTGTCAAAAGCCTTACTGAAATCATTAAAGGACCACTACAGTGCTAGGAAAACATACTCGTTTTCCTGGCACTATAGTGCCCTGAGGGAGCCCCCACCCTCAGGGTCCCCCTCCCGTCGGGTTCTAGCTGGTGGAAGGGGTTAAACTTACCTCTTTCTCCAGCACCGAGCGGGGAACTCTCCGCCTCCTCTCCTCCTCCTCGGCTGAATGCGCATGCGCGCGCATTCAGCCAGTCTCATAGGAAAGCATTCACAATGCTTTCCTATGGACGCTGGCGTCTTCTCACTGTGATTTTCACAGTGAGAAGCACGCAAGCGCCTCTAGCGGCTGTCAATGAGACAGCCACTAGAGGCTGGATTGACCCTAATGTTTACAGAAAAAAGGGTTAAACCTAGCTGGACCAGGCACCCAGACCACTTCATTAAGCTGAAGTGGTCTGGGTGCCTATAGTGGTCCTTTAACCCCTTAAGGACCAAACTTCTGGAATAAAAGGGAATCATGACATGTCGCACATGTCATGTGTCCTTAAGGGGTTAAAGGAATACTATAGTCACCTAAATTACTTTAGCTAAATAAAGCAGTTTTAGTGTATAGATCATTCCCCTGCAATTTCACTGTTCAATTCACTGTCATTTAGGAGTTAAATCACTTTGTTTCTGTTTATGCAGCCCTAGCCACACCTCTCCTGGCTATGATTGACAGAGCCTGCATGAAAAAAACCTGGTTTCATGTAATTTACCTTAAATAATTGTATCTCAATCTCTAAATTGAACTTTAATCACGCACAGGAGGCTCTTGCAGGGTCTAACAAGCTATTAACATAGCAGGGGATAAGAAAATCTTAATTAGAGCTTGCAATAAAAGCCTAAATAGGGCTCTCTTTACAGGAAGTGTTTATGGAAGGCTGTGCAAGTCACATGCAGGGAGGTGTGACTAGGGTTCATAAACAAAGGGATTTAACTCCTAAATGGCAGAGGATTGAGCAGTGAGGCTGCACGGGCATGTTCTATACACCAAAACTGCTCCATTAAGCTAAAGTTGTTCAAGTGTCTGAGCTCCGTGCAGCATTTTGAAACTAACCTACTTTATGGAATCTAAAACTCATGACTTTTAAGCGTGACAACACCGTGAGACCCTTGCCCTTCATGAGAGCAGCATTGCCCGCTTGTATAGCAGCGGAAGAGTAAGCGACATATTTACGGCCTTCCCGGCGGCGGAGTGTGGGGATATTTATGGGATGATAATAGTAAGCAGTCGAGAATTGCCCACTATTTCAATTCTCTTAGATCTTAGAGATCGTTTATCATGTAAGTGAAAAGTATTCCATAAATAAATCACAATCTTTATTTTATTGTAACAATTAATTAACAATAATATTAGGCAGCATGCATGATATTAATCAGTGAATATTTAGTACAACATAAATATGCAATACAATGGAATAGCTATACATGTTCCAAAGGCTAACAGCACCAGCTGTCACTTAAGATTTATGAGGGTATCCTTACAGACAAAAAGTAAAGCTTTTCACAGCGAAGAGCCATAAAACCTTGGCTAACAGTTAGATCAACTGAGTAACCCTTTCAATGCTGGCTAGATCCTCCTAGGCATATAGTATCCTATTCTCCTGTGATTTTCAATTAAAATAACATTTAAACCAGCTCATTAGTCATTTCCTGGAACCATCCAATAAGAATAATCTACCAGATTCTATAAGCAGAATTTTAATTTGCCTAAAAAGATAACTTATCTTAATTTAGAGCAAATCAATACACCTGGATAAAAACAGCGGTATGCTAACACGTGATACTATCACATTAACATATAATTCTTAATTCCACCTGCAGAATGGAATGTTATAACTATATATTCTTTAGTTAACTAAGATTTCTAAATATTGAGATCTGACCGTGATTTATCCAGTCATATATCATGCTATTAGTAAATTTTAATTAATTTAAATTAATTAAATAAAACCAGCATAGTTACCAGTTATGTAGATATTCTCATCAGATGAATAGGTAGTCCCAGAAACTTGATTGGTTGTATGGAAGTGCGTGAGTGATAGAGAAAGTGGTGTTGGAAAGTGTTAAGAGTTTAAAAGAGTTGAGTGTCCATGAGTTTAAGAGTAGAGTGTTAGTCCCAGATATTGTCCTGGATTTCTCTGCATGTCCGAGTTGGAGTCACCCAAACTTCAACTCCCTCTCTCTGTATCTCTCTTTTTCTGTATTTTCCCTTTGTCCTTACTTTTAAAGGGCCAGACTCTTTGTACGTCATTGGTTGATAAACCAATAGGAAGCCGTAGGTGTGTCCAATCTATGGATCGCAATTTAGGTATTTGATCCATAGAGGGCAGTCTCGTCTAACGAAACCTTCCTATCCAGGAAAGAGTTAACTTTTCCTGATGACGATTTTGACGTCATTTGGCTTATCTAAAATGACTACCATAACTTAGAATTGCTGTCAGTTAAAAGCGTTTGTCCCAGTCTTTGTGGCAACTACTTTGATCGTAACTTGTAAAATTGACAGTTCTAAACTCAATTTCACCCCTTATTTTACAATGGAACCTTGTAAATTTTAGAAAGTAAAATTAATTACTTAGTCTTCTCTGTCACTAGTGTCTGTGTTTAGATAAATGCATTCCTTAGTGGTTAGTGAAAGTAAGAAGAAACTATTTGTCTGTTATCCTGAAGATAGCAAAATGGAGTCTGCTCTGTTTCTGAGTGACTTGGCAATATACACTTTTAATTTCTTTCTTAGCACAAAATGTCTGCCGATATAAATATTCTGGCAGGAGGCATTGAGAAACGGCCGATCTCTCGGTCTCCAACCTGCCTGGCAAAGCATGCAGTGGGCCTGACACTAAAACGAAGGCCTAAAGGCTGTGCGGATGTTGCTCTCCTCGGCGGCTCCGCAAACCTCGGTAGCGACACGCTACCAGACCTCACCGGGTCACAAAGCAAAACAGCGCTCGTGGCGCGAAGCATGTCTCAAGGACTCTCCATGTGCGGATAGCACAGCTGGGGAAGCCCTGTGTGAAGAGCCGAGATGACCCTCTGGCGCACAGGCTGGAAGTACAAAGTCCTCAGCCTACTCAGTGGGACCCCGCTGAACCAGCGAAGGGTGTGGGCTGACTGCATGGACTCTCTTTAAGACACTAGACCGGGGTCTGGATGGATACAATCACCCCACCGCATGAAAACCCTAATGGCCTCCCTCTGTTGAAAAGCATACTTTATAATAGTTTTACACAGCACCTACTAACAATGATTGTGTAGCTTCATAGAATGCAATGAAGGTGTTTTTGCAGCAAGCATTATATTCATATAGCCAGCATGAATTGTATACATGTAGCCAGTGTACCTTTCTCTTTGTCTCATAATTTTCTACAGCAACCACTAGGCAAGCATTCAAATAGCCTGACAACTAATCTCACACTGACATATCTGATTACCTAAGAATCTACCTGTTTGTTCTCCTTTTTCAACACTCATATCTCACCAGCTCGATTTAAACTTCATTATCATATAACATAATACCCGTCAACACATACAGCATGCAAACACATAGTCCACCCTGTCAATTCAAATGGGCTGTATAACTGTGCAGAACCACTGCATTATAAAGCTGTATAATATGACATGCCAAACCTATTTAACCTTTCACATGCTCTCGAATCGTATAAGCCTGCTTTAACCTCACCAAGTTGACTATTCAGTTTACTTAAACCCTCGCTTAACCTATAATATAAAAATGTAAAAAAGTACTAACTCAAACCCTAATGTTATAAATGTTTCTCGAAAAGCATGAGGATTGCTGTTGGGGTACCACATGCTCGTTTGTCATATCTCAATGCACTGCAAAAACAAAATCCACTTCTTCATTAAAGCATATCGATTAAACTGTTAATAGCTCCCGATTCCTCTCTTGCAACTGTCACTAGTCTAATCCTAGTCTATCCTTACCTTTTGTGTCACTTTACCCCACTCCCTCTAGCATGTGAGCTCAATCAAGCAGGGCCCTCAACCCCTCTGTTCCTGTGTGTTCAACCGGTCTGGTTACAACTACATATTTATTCGTCCACCCACTGTAAAGCGCTGCAAAATTTGTTGGCACTATATAAATAATATAATAATACCCATTTGGGCCCCCATTCATTCTTCACATGGTGATGCTTAATGAGGAAATTCACGTTATGGTTAACCCTTCCCAAGTGGCTCTTGTTTTAACTTTAGATTGTCTATATGTTGGTAGACTATTTTTGACTGTCCCTTCCATACTACTGGTGAGTGCATGGCTCACATTTGCAGCTCGGCACTGGCCATTGGAGAGCAATTCACATCTGATGCATGTGACACGTTACCCTTCAGGCTTGCAGTGGTGAGTAACTTTTCAGACCTGACTAGTAGCTTTGGACTTGAAATTTGAAGTCCTGGGTGAGGTTACCTGACAGTTATTTAACAGTACACCATCATTGGCTACTCGTATGGCCCTTGATTGGTGTAGTTAACATCAAGATTAGAGCAGATAAATAACATGGTTTCAGGGTGCTTTTATCGGCAGACCTCCAGATCTATCTCGAGAGTCATACAGCCTTTCTGTTTCTTCTACCACTACTAAAGGGAAATAATCATCAATGATTTGTGCAGTACATTGTATTAATAGAGGTACTTCTTACACAGTTCATAAAAGCCAATTAATTCCGTTTTGTCATTGTAGGTCCCACGGTCCTGGAAGTGTTTAATACTCTTTTGAAGCATTTGACACTAAGCGTGGATTTTGAGCTTGGAGACAGGAGGAGTTCTGCAGGAAGCACTGTCTTCGCCACCAGCACAAGAGAGAGCGATGAACGCATTGTACAGAATGCAATCATTCAGACTATCGGTGAGTAATGTCCTGGATATGAAATTATCTGTTTCACCAATAAATGGGTTACTTGCAAGGTATGAGATTCACGGGATACATGTACCTAATTCTTTATATTTTTGTGAACATGAAGTGCTATCCCATTTTATTGAGCACTTGAGCATACAATGCCATGGTGAATCTTTTTATTATGCCAGTTAGAGTGATAGCTAATGTTATGTGCCTCCTTCTTTAACATAGTTCTTCCAAAAATATGTGAAATGTTACTATTTTCTTAAAGAAAAAAGAATTCTCCCCAGAATGATAACTCCATTTTCTTCTAAGTGTATGTTAACAATTTAGCAGTTGACATCACAGTCCAATTCAACTGGCATATATTGTTTGGTTTAGGAGAAACGTATCAAATTGTCATATTTTCATTTATTTAAGGCGAATGAGTCACCAGTGGAATGTAACAAAAATAGAAAACAAAAATAGAAATGAGACAGCGCTAGATAACTTATAGGCAGCAACCTTTAAAAGGGGATCCCTCAGACCCTTTAGAACTGGATAAATAGAAATAATAGAAAAAGGCTGCGCACACAAATAAAAATGAAGTCCAATGTAAAGGAAAAGAAAAGTCCCAATGTTTTATCCTTACAAATGGTCTTTGCTAGTGACGTCTTCTCTTAATGTAGCGGTTCCATTTATATGAAAGAGAAAAAAGGAGAGAGAAGGGCGACCAATAGTGTAGTATATAAAATTCTGATGTGGACGTGAAAAAATAATAGTATAGAACTCACATTTACCAGAGCTACTGTCCTAGCTCTGGGGTAAAGCGCATACAGCGGTTTAATCCCCGCTTGTGGGATTTAAATGGGTTCCTCTCTGTGATAGGTGTCCAATTCTCGGAATAAAAGAAACAGCCAATAGTGCTCACTGTATAGCAATATGGATAAAATAATAAAAGAATGTACTTACAAAGCAAGAGCAGATTTCCTGCTCCGTGATGACAGCTTGGGTGGATTGATCCCCACCTAGGATTTCTTTAAGTGCAGGAAACTTCCAGGAATTCTCTAGGTTTTTTTAAAACCAGTATAAAAGGGAATAAAATAATTAAAAGGCCAGGGTAAAAAAAAGGAAAATTATGTGTTTATAAAAAAGATTATTGGCACAAACAAATAACCAAAAATACTTTAATATATAAAAAGAACACAATAATCGCGTTTCGTCAGAGACTTTTTCAAATGGAATAACAAGTAATACCTGGCTTAATAATGTTATATAGGAGCATAACTGATTTACATTTGGCGCCAAAATTGGTCCGTCCAATCAGAGATAAAAACATATATAAAACTTTAAAACATAATTTTAACTTTATCAATACATTATCTGTGGTTTTGTAACACATTCCTGATATTTATAAGTGAAAAACGAGGGTGGGAAACTATAATTTAAGACGTTTTAAAATAATCACGTGGCATACGGCACTTCCGCATTTCGGAAGTCTAGCCGCAATGCCACATGGGGGGTGTAGTTTCAAATGGCTGCGATCGGCGGCCGCATACAGAACTAAAAAATCTATAGTACCAGGTAGGCACAGGGATTCCCGTGCAGCCTGGGAAATCTAGAACACAAAAAGAAGGCACATATACAATTAATAGGCTGATGTGCAAATTAATCGGCACTTCCGCAAACCGGAAGTTAAAGCCGAAGTGCCTTATGGGGTCATTTTTATTTGTGTGCGCACCAGTGGAATGTGCCTTATGGGTTCCACGGTTATTTCCCACTTTTAGTAATTTGCGCAATGTATCAGATCATGACCCTTTGTTTAACCCCTTAATGACGAGGGAAACCCTTAACGACGAGTGACGGACCTTGTCCGTCACGCGGTAAAATTAACCCCAGATCGCCGCGATCGCGGGGTTAATGGTTCTCCGGTCTGCCTCTATATTAGAGGCGATAGTGCTGCCCAGCACATGTGCTCGCTCTGACAGCAAAGTGAATTTAAAATCCCACCCCCACTTTACCCATTTTAATAAAAAACTAACCCCTTCCATTTTTTTTTTACATTTTACTATGATCTGATTTTTTATTTATGTATTTATTTATTTTAACCCCGGAGGGTTAATTTTTTTATTTATTTATTTTTTAACCCTCAGGGGGTTACATTTATTTTATTAATTTAAGTATTTTAAAATTATAAATTTAGCTAGCTGGGGTGGGTGGAACTTAATGGGGAATTGGGGGATTTGGTGTTAGGCTAACTAGGGTTTAACGTTAAAAGTTTTAAAATAAGCTTTAAAAAGTTCAAAATTAAGTTTAAAAAAAGTTTTAATAATGTTTAAGTAAAAAAATAAAAAAAAACCTTTAGCCAGTCCACATAAAAATTAATCCCTTCCCTGCCAGTCGATCACTGCCTACAGTGATCAAAATACAGATCACAGTATTATACTGTGATCTAATTTTTTTTTAACCCCTGACTATTAACTTTTATTTATTTTTTAACCCTCAGGGGTTCAATTTATTTAACTGATTTAAATATTTGATAATTATATATTTTGCTAGCTGGGGTGGGTGGGAGTTATGGGAAAATTGGGAATTTACTGTTAGTGCTGCTTACTGCTAGTTAGGGGTTAACGGTAAAAAAAAAAAGCTTAGAAAAATGTTAAATCTCTAAAAAAAAAAAGTTTTAAGAAAGTTTAAAAACTAGTTTTAAAAAGTAAAAAAATACATTTAAAAACGCTCATTACCACTACACCTGGAACAAACTAGAGAAAAAATGATCCCACGCCAAGGTTCAAAATATGCCTTTTGAATTACCTTCGGTGTATTCTTTAATAAATAGTATGTGTTTGTGGGGAAGTTTCAATAACCAATCGTCTAAACTACTCCAAATTGGAACATGGACACAGCGTAAAACTTCAGTTAGAAAAAAACTGAATGGCTGCCTCTCAAATGTGCCCCTTCAACATCCACATATACCTGGCAAAGGTAGATACGGGGGTATTGCTGTACTCAGACCACATAGCTGAGCAACATATGAAGTATTATACAGTCGTAGCACACATAAGGCTTGCAAATTATACTGTGCAAATTCACTTTGTGCATCAAAAAGGCAGAAAAAACGCTTATTACCCCTACACTTGGTACAAGCTAGCAGAAAAATGATCCCACACTAAGGTTCAAAATATACCTTTTGAAATACCCTGGGATGTCTTCTTTAAGAAATGGTATGGCTTTATGGGTAGTTTGAATTTAAAACCTGTGAAGATGCTTGAAAATTGCACTTATCCCAGCGTCAAAATTCAAGGTTCGGTAAAAACTGATATGGCTTGGTCTACTATATGGCACTGTAGCTTCACGAAATAGTGCCAAAGAAATTCATTGGGGGTGTCTTTTTACTCAGAAGACTTAGCTGAGCATAATTTGGGGGGTTTGAACTTAGTGGCACATATGAAATATACAAAATGCCCAGCAAAAATGCAATCCGTATGTAAAAAATGCAAATATTATTTTTTACCACATACTTTGGCATCTATTGGTGAAAAAATGGGGGCATGTTAAGGCACAATATGCACCTTATGAGATACGCTGGAGTGTCTACTTTTACAAATGGTAGGCCTTTGTGGTTTTTTTTGAACAGTCAAACTGTTATAATACCCCAAATGGAAGCAAAGGCTCATTAAATCCATCTCTCAAAATTCTACTGTGAATACTGAAAAGAACAGGCCTCCTATATGGCACTGTAACTTCACGAAATAGTGCCAAAGACATACAATGGGGGTGTCATTTTACTCAGGAGATGTAACTGAATACAAAATAAAACTTTGTACAGGAATAGCACACACCAACTTTACAAAATACACATGATACTTTCTTTGTTATAAGTTTGTGTGACAAAATAAAAAAAAACCACAATTTTACTCCAATATTTAGCAGAGGTTGGCGGTGAAATGGCTGCGTAGAAAGTGTCAAAACAACCCTAGGTAAATAGCCCGTGATGTCTACTTTATGTCAATAAATACTTTTGTGTGGCAATTTTGTTTTCTTTTATGGCTATTAGGCTTACAAGACAAACATACCAAATTCTAAAATCGCTCCACATTAAAAGTTTATTTTACTCCTTGTGCTTTGTGACCTGTAACTACCAAAAAAAACTTAAAATCCCAGACACATTATATATTCTGTAAATCAGAACAACTAAATTAATTTATTTTTAATTACTTTCCTTAACCTGCAGTAATTGTGCACACATTATTATTGCAAAAACTGTAGGAAAAAAAAACACAACATTTTTAAATGTTTTTGCATTTTTCTGTATTTTTTTTTATAATAAATAAGCATTTATAGATAATGCTATATCAAATTAAAGCCCTTTCTGTCCTTTAAAAAAACAATATATAATATGTGTCGGTGCAATAAATTAGTAAAATGCAAATTGCAGTTGAACGCAAACAGCAAAAAAATGAAAAAAAATGCTGTTGTCATTAAGTGAAAGACAAGCTTTTGAAGCTCTGTCCTTAAGGGGTTAATATTCCCAATTTGTTTCTGTTTGTCCTCCTTTTTCTTTGCTTACTGACAGGTCAAAAGGCAGAACTCATAACACTAACTGACAGGGAACCAAAATGGAGCCCCTCAGTTCCAGTGTAGGTTGTTCACTTTTGGGGATATATAAATGTAGTATTAAAAATGTTGGGAAGCGACGGCTCCTCTTCTTGAATGAATGTTTGTCCCTTCAACTTATAAAACTGTGAGATTCTCTCTTGTGTAATCCTATTCAGTGCAAAATGTTATTTATAGAGCGTATGTTGTTGTAGAAGCTGGTAGAATGCATTACTATTCTTTGTTTTAGAAGAGTGGTCGGACAAAAAGTACACTCTAAGCTTTTGTAGACCATCTATGATGGTTTGCCAGCCTTAATTACTCTTTGGTAATCCCGATTTTTTTTCGAATGCAAATTTAGCCATTTCACCGTTATAAATAGACTAACACAGTTTTCACAAACGTTTGAGAGTGATAATTAGCATACTTTCTCAGCTGCTTGAGATGTATTTATTACTGGCATTTGTAAAGCGGCAACATATTCTGCATCGCTGTACAATTAGTAGGGAGCGTACAATAAACACTGACCGATACAAAAGGTAAAGAGGGCCATGCCTGTGAGCTTATGCAAAGCGCTTTGTTAGATTGTCATTGAGCTTACAATCTAATCTCACTCAATTACCTCCACATCCCCTTTACAACTTGCCAGTGGCTGCAATTTCCTTTAATTCTCTCTGGCAATGACCTTGATATTCCTCTTGCTACCTCTTATAGCAACTTCTCAGTTTAACCTTTAAATTGTGAGCTCCCATGCTACCTAGTGAAGTGCTTTGTATGAAACCGCTAGCTCACATAGCAAGGCTTTTTTTAACATCCTGTATTGGTCTGTGTATATTGTACTGTGGAATTTATTTGTGCCTTATAAATGCCAATGATTCTAACAATAGAACATAAACCTTTGATTTTACTCACTCTCTTCTGGATATATTGCTAACAGAGTAACAAATGGGTTTTCATGATGATTTCCTTTATTTTCTTTTTATGTTTTTTTTTTGATCAGTGATTCTGAATGTGCTGTCACTGCATACGCACATGGCTATTGAAAGTTAGTACATTGTTAGTACATTGTTTTTTGGTATAGCCTGCGTTGGTGGATAAAGGAAATCAGATAGGTTTTCAAGAAAAATAAGAACATATTTCAGCAATATATTTGTTAATTATGTAGGAATATATTACTGAAAAAATGTTTTTATATCCCTATATATGTGATATACACGTTTTATGTATCAGATTTTTTTTTATAACTTAATATAGCAAGTGAAAACTCTGACATATCTTGTTCAGCCGTGAAACGCACCTCCCGATGTGTGACGCACTCCTTGTCATATATTAGTTTTCTCACGAATGTGTATGTTAGCACATATAATAATTAGCTCTGAAGAAAACGGCAAATAGGCTGAAAAGGAAAAAAATATTTCAGTTGTGAGAAGCCTGTTATCCACTAATGAACGGAGCTGACTGTGATTCACATTCTGTCTGTAGCTGGGTGACAGACGAGTCAGTAACAGTAGCAATCTCTGACGTGTTCATTCTGTTTCACAAATCTATTATGAGGCTTGTGGGTGGTTTGTGGTTTTTGTTTGTTTTTTTGACTGTGTATTTTTTTTTTTTTCCAGGATTTTTTGGATGCAATTTACCAGATTACCAGAGGTCCGAGATTATGATGTTCATTATGGGGAAAGTTCCTGTGTTTGGAGTATCTTCGCATGCTCTTGATACCAGCCAGCTTGGGTAAGACCATTTGTATATATTTATTTTATAAAAGAGAATGAATACAGTTCTCCGTGTCTAGCTTTCTTTATAGAGGGCCACTCCACGGCCAAATAAAAATAAATAAAAATGACTGTGTAGTAGATATACTCCAAATGAAAACATATGCATTTAATTGTGGGGTATATCTACAAACAGCTTGCAAAAGCTGCAGATTCTCTTGTCTGCAGTATTTGCGAGCCCTCCCCTTCTAACCCCGCCCAGACTTTCTGTGGGTGTCCAATCATAGACTTTCTAATGCAGCTCAATGAGAAGTCTTTGCCTCTCGAGTTCAGTTCCACTGAGCTAAGCAAACTAGAAAGTAGGAATGGTTGTCGGATTGACGGCCAGGCGGCTGTAACAAGGTTCATTTATAAAAGTGACAATTTCTAGGAAATTTGCACTTTTGTAAACTGAAAAAAGCACACACTCTTCACACATACAGCACTTCAGCAAACCAAAGTGGTTTAGGTGTGTGGAGTGTTCCTTTAATAGTTTGAACAGTATATAAGGATTCTTTGTTCTAGATCGGTACTTTTGGACACACCCCTAATGTGGACTTTTTCATATTTTTGGGTGCCAAAAGAGTACAAACTGACTGGACGGTGCCCAAAGATGATTTCTTCCATGGCCACTATGGAATGGTGTAGTATGGTGCTTTATCCTTTTATATATTTATATGTGTCCTATAGCCCTAGAGTACCGCTAACATAAACACTTAAAGGGAAATTGTGTCCTATAGCCCTAGAGTACCGCTAACATAAACACTTAAAGGGAAACTGTGTCCTATAGCCCTAGAGTACCGCTAACATAAACACTTAAAGGGAAACTGTGTCCTATAGCCCTAGAGTACCGCTAACATAAACACTTAAAGGGAAACTGTGTCCTATAGCCCTAGAGTACCGCTAATATAAACGCATTAAAGGGAAATTGTGTCCAATAGCCCCCAAGTAGCGCTAACATAAACTCTGACTTATTCTTGCTGTGTGGGTGCAGCCATCTTAGGCAGTTTTTGGTCAGAAGCACCATGTGTCTGCTAAGATGTCAAGCACTTGTACTTGATGTCACGATTTGTGAATACACATGAGCTCTTGATTACCTGCAGTGGTTTTGGTATATGCTGTGCTTCTTGCAAAAAGAATACAAAAATTTTTTAAAAAATGTTTGCCCCCACAGTGCAAGGGTAATCCTGGAGACAGATACAGTTATTTATTTATATATGTATTATAAAATAATACTAAAAACAATACAGTGTGATTGTTTATTATACTAAAATTCTGAAATTTAACTCTCTGTGCAGATCTTCTGCTGTTACTTATAGTGTGAGTGTGAAATATAGTATCTGTCTTGTTAGCTCTACTGTAGTTCACATATTATTTACATTTTTATATTTATGAAATAGTTAAGTTTTGCAACGGCAACAAACTCTCCATAAAAATACAATATACTTGTGTCTGTTGCTATGACGACCCGTGGCTGTTGTCATAGTAACATGCCGTTCTCCTTGCAAAGTCCCTCCATGAGCAGATGACTTGCATTGTTAAGGTAGAAATCTTACAAGCTAACATTATACTGGAGAGAGAAAAATTGTAATGGAGACAATTTTTTTTTTTTTTGGATGTTCTTTAAAAAAATTCTAAAAGCAACAATAGGAAAATTACTAACCCACAATTTAATAGATCTGATAACAATATAATAACTGTGTATCTCATTCATTGGCTTTTTCTGGGACATACTTTGGAAGATTTTAAAAGTACCATAAAGACTTCAGCATGTTCTACTTTATATCGAGGATTCTCCAGCACCCCCTCAATTTGGGCCGTCGTATGAGGAATTTTGATTTCTTAGCAGACATTTGAATATCATAATAATGTTAATGTTTCACACTTTGCTTTACAATTCTCATAATTAATATAAAATCCAAAAATATTTTGCTAATATTTATATATATATAATTTTTTTTTATTTTTTTTTTTAGTGATTTAGGGACAAAGAGAATCCAACTGATGTTGCTCAGATCTCTGCTCATGGTAAGACCACAGGATATAACGCTGTGTGCCAGAGAAGGTTGTGATTATGTTAGTGTGTGTTCCGGGTCATGCTCTGTCAACTACATGGTTACTACAACAGGAAATCTGTGATGCAAAATCTGACTGTTATTCACTAAAGTTGTTGATTTGTCAGAAATGCAAGCTTCAAATTAGCTATAATTTCCGTGATAAGTAGCTAAAAAATAAGATTTTAATCATATACAATAATATTTTAAAGGGTTTTTCCAAACCAAGGAAGCCTACGTTTTCCTTGCTCTTTTCGCATCTCCAAATCTCGATCATTAATGAGCGGTAAACATGCTCCTCTCCAATTCTCTGAGGATTGCACTACATCATCACTTGTAAGAGTGAGTCCTCAGCTGCTTTAAGTATGTTGACAAAGTTCAGTTTTTATCTACATGCATTTGATAGAGTGCAATAAATAGAAATAAAAATAGATTTCTATTCAAAACCCATTAGTGCAGATGTTCAGCTCTCTTATCTGGTGTTAGACACATTGGAGAGATATAAAAGAGGAAAAACTTCAAGAATAGGATGTTCTTGAAAAAATATATACATTTGTTAATTTAACCAAAAAAAAGCTTTTCGCATAGATTCCCCCCACCCCCAGAATTTTTGAATCTACAGTGATAGAACTATGACATAGCTCAATAAATCAGAGGCTCCTTTGATCCTTAATGTCATTATTTGTGGCAAAATTCTAGGTATTTTATACAGAATCCTGTAGTAATCATGTGGAGAAAATAATCGTAAATAAAAAAGAGATATTGATGTAGGGACATTGTGCTGTGCTTGCTTACATGTTCTGGCACGATAAAGCCTTAACGTTAAATAGATAGGTTTTTGTGTCTTGCAGTCTGTAATTTGTTTTTGTAGAATCCTCTCTGGTTAACACGTTAACATTGTAACTAAGGAGCCTTGCAGTTCAGACTCCATATCCCACTATTACTGTGTTTTATGGGTTGAGAAAAGTTCACATTGCATGATCATGTTATGCAGTGAATTTTTATAATTTATCTACAGGTAACGTCAGGGTACAAAGCCAAGACTATTGCAGCGGCTCTACCCCTACCATTTCTTGATCCACTCCTGTCTCCATCTCTTATGGAAGATTGTGAACTGAGACAATTAGTTCTTGAAATATTGCACAATCTCATCGATCGTCACGACAACAGGGCAAAGCTAAGAGGCATCAGGTACCTGTTTATTAAGGCACAATTGACTGTATTGATATTACAATTATCAGGGATTTGTGTGTGTGAATGCATGTGTATTCCACAGTCAGGTTACAGTTCTGCCACCCAACCATGCATACCTCCCAACTTTGGATGCTAGATGGGGATGCCATGGGCACAACATCTATAACTGGTGATTACAATAAGCCGATACGCCCACAAAAAACAAAATAGGAACAGTGGGTCTTTTAATATGAGAGAGTGCATCACCGATGTCTATGGAAGATCTCAAGTCACGGGAAGCTCCATAGATCTAGCCTAGTTTCATTTGTCACTAATGATGGCTTGGGGCTTGACAAAGTTTGACACCAGTAGCTCTGCCTTTTTGTCAACAGTAGGGAAAATACATACAAAGTTGTCCTTACTGGTATATTTTACCTGTGTTTGGAGTTTCAGTGAAATTCCAAAACAGTCTGTATGAGCATTTTACAAAATATATTTGTGAAATGATCAATTTGGGGGGTGGTGACAGAGCCAGCAGAAATTGTACACATCTTTACACAGCTGAATACCTAAATTACAAAACAAGAAAAAAAAAAAATAGTGCAAAGCTGTGTAAGTGGATCAAAAAAGCCCCCCACTAATTATGGAACTCACAGACTTCAAATGTTTCAAGTGCCTTGGAATAATTTTTCTTTAAATAGGAGATCGAAATCCTTTAAACGGCAGTGCAGTACAACTATCCAGACCCGAATCAGGAACCAGGTGGGTATGTTTAAGTTGGTTTATTGGCATAACAAATGTAAAATAGATACAAATTTTATATTTTAAATCAATTCTAGGTCTCTGGTCATACGTGTTTTGTTTCCAAAAGAAACTTCCTCAGGGAGCACTATCTTAAAATACACAATCACAGTAAGAAATAACTGACAAAAAAATCATCCTGCCATCCCCTATCTCCTTTCCCCTAAATAGGGCTTATCCTAAATTGCACCGATTTTGATCTTTTTTTTTTTATTTTTAAGAATTCTTTATTTTGTAGTGCAGAGAGAGAGATATACATGGGCTTGCAATGCCCCAACAGCATAGACAAGCAAAACGTCTTACAGAGAAAAACAGTTGTGAGGCATTTGAGGACAGTGCACCATTTATGTAAAAAAAAAAAATATGTATTCATATGCAGACATTGGTCAGAGACGATTTAGCTAGGTTTAAGTGTGGAGCTAGCCTAGACATGAGGAATTATAATATAAGAAACACTGTGGTACACTTTAATTATGATTATCGCAGTGCAGAAGACTGGTTGTAAAATATTTGCCAAGGTGAAAAATCTAAATTGGGCTTCAACTGGCAAGGTAAAAACCTTAGGTATTCGTGCCACTAGGCTTCAAGGACCACCAAGATAGGCAGCACCTATACAAATAATAGATAAGGCTAAACATAACACATAAAAAAGCAATACGCTGATAGAAATATGATTATCCAATACTGTAATAACATGACAGGTGTTGCTGGTGATAGTACTGCCGCAGGTGTCACATATGGCAAGCCTCGTGTCAAAATCAGCCGATCCCCCTCAGAGGTAAAGGAGTTGTACGGCCAGGACCCGAGACATTTGCCAGAGTGAGGCTCTCCTCCGGCCCCAGGCCTGTGTGAGGGCCTGCATCATGAAACCACGGACTCGGGTACTCTTGGGAGCCAAGTCCTTTCCCTTTCCAGGGTAGGCGGAGGACCCAGATGGAGCAAACTGTCGACGGCGCGGGATCCTCAGTGTGTGTGTGTGTGTGGATGATGCAGTGAGGCTGAGCCTCGGGTGGCTCTCGGCCTGAGTAGATGAGTTGTAGAGTTGGAGGGCTTTGGTAATACAGGAGCACCTTGAGGAGGACCTTCTTTTCCCAGCATCTCACTTCCCCGCTAGTTCCTCCTGCTGCTCTCGCAATCCAGCTTGTGTGCACTCCTGAATCCTTGTCTAGAACATCTGGAAGATTGCATCGAGGCGAAGTAGGATGTTTGTCATAGAGCATGCCATCCTGCATGTGGAACCCTGCAGTGTGTAGAGGGCTTGCAACACGAGGTAAGTACAGGGCTGATGGGGGGGGGGGGGTTTAGGAGCACAGCACAACTTGAGTGGTATATCGGAGCTTTAAGAGATCGGCCGCCTATCCCTAACCCCGCCTGTGGTAGGTTGCAGCAGGGCACCTTAAGTCTCCCTGAGAATACAGCCTTGAGTGAGGTATCAGACTGTACAGGCGCGCACCCCTAATTTAGCATCTGTGAGTAGGTTTTTCAGCTTTGGATTAGGGGTATATGCCCCAAAATTGGCTCAGGATTTGGGAGATCAGGCACCACATGTCTGCTCCTCTTGGTAGTCAGGCTCCACCCTCCTTCGGTCTCCTTTTTAAAGAAAAATTATTCCAAGGCGCTTCCATAATTAGTTGGGGCTTTGTGGATCCACCTACACAGTATTGCAAATTTTTTTGTATTTTAGATATTCCGCTGTATCCTAAATATTCTGTATCATATCTCACCAATAGGGAAGGGACCTCGGGAAGCTGTACATAGAAGCTAAGTGTTTTTAACCCTAACTAACACTATTGGTGATAAGAGGGTATATTGACACTATTTTGCACTATTTAGATATTCTGAAACTGACAATATAAGTTACATTTTAATTAAAAGAAGATCCAAGAGTGCTGTGCGTTTGCAAAGCTTTGTGTGTATATGTCCCTCATGCTGTTCTGTCTTTTTGTGTTGATATGCTTGCGATATTATTATGCTCTGAGTCACTTGATTTATCTCTCTGTCAATATTTCCCTATTTACCCACCTTTACCTACACATGTCATGTTATGCGAGTCCATCTGCTTTTCTGTTATGTTTCTCTTATTCATTTTTTCTTGTTTTCTGAAATAATAACTATTGGTGTCTGTATTTCCATACCAAAAGCTTGTGCTATCCATTTATGCTGATAAGGGGAAAATATCCGAGTTTCAATCCTGCTGAGAGAAAATAGAAATGTAACAGGGTTTTACCAATTACCCCTGCAATATGAATGCCGTGTGAATATGGTATCAAGGATATCTCTGTAGTTTGTTTCGTCCCGGCGCGAATTGCTGTGTAGTGTGTGTCTTTGCATGCACCGGACAACACAGTGCTAATGGGCAGCATGAGCATGTCAATCAGTTAGATACAATTCTAGAACATCCGATAAAACCTGGGTCTAGAAAATCTTCCACCTCTTAATGGAGGACGTGACCGGTGCCTGGTGGACCCCCGTGTAAGTTTCCAACCCATTAGCAAATTGGGGGAACAGTAAGGCACTGCTGGCACCATAACCACTACAATGTGTGTAACGGTTATGGTGTTTTGCCATGTTCCTTTAATATATACTAGAAATTGTTACCATTAATTCAGTTTACTGTATAACAGTAAAATCTACTTTTTAACCATGTTACATTTATTTTATAAACATTTGAAAAAGTTTTGCTAGTGCTCATATTTTGGCAAAGAAAAATATAAAGATTTGCTTAATTTTTCCTTTATTAGAATAATTCCAGATGTTGCAGATCTCAAAATAAAGAGAGAGAAGATTTCAAGGCAAGATGTCAATTTTATGAAGAAGGTAATATTTATTTTGCTTATCTCATTACTAAAGTTTTTTTTTTTTTTTAGTTTGTGGTTTTGTTTTGTTTTTTGTGGCACCAAGAAATTTAAAATCGTAATTGCAAAACTGCTAAAGTAAATTTTGCAAGACCAGCTAGTGAGGTTAAACACAGGATGCATTTTTGGACAGCAGATAAAGTCAGGCCAAAAAATTTTATTCTTTGGAGTGGACCTTAAAGGGACACTATAGTCACCAAAACAATTTTATCTTGATGAAGCAGTTTGGGTGTATAGATCATGCATCTAAAATCTCACTACTCACTTATCTGCCATTCATACGGGAAAGCATTGGATTGCCTGAGACCATCAATTCTGATGATCTCAGCCAAGGAGGCGGTAACAGCACCTGCAGGCCCGTACGGCACCTGAAAAAAGATACATCCTAACCCTTTTTGAGAGCGAGTGGGGGGGCATGGGGTGCTGTTTGTATTTCTGACCATATAGTGTTCCTTTAAAGATTTTGGGATAAGCAAGTAGTTTAAAGGTAAGCACTAAGCACCAAAACAACATTATCTTAATCAAGCGGTTTTAGTGTA
>OW240915.1:314683561-314740774 GCA_933207985.1 Pelobates cultripes
GGCCCGCCACTGTAAGAATACATTTACATAGGACTGCCGCTGTAAGACTACATTTACATAGGACCTGCCATTGTAAGAAAACATTTACATAGGACTGCCGCTGTAAGAATACATTTACATATGACCTGCCACTGTAAGATTACATTTACATAGGACCTGCCACTGTAAGACTACATTTACATAGGACCGCCACTGTAAGAATACATTTACATAGGACCTGCCACTGTAAGACTACATTTACATAGGACCTGCCACTGTAAGACTACATTTACATAGGACCGCCACTGTAAGAATACATTTACATAGGACTGCCGCTGTAAGACTACATTTACATAGGACAATGCCGCTGTAAGACTACATTTACATAGGACCTGCCACTGTAAGACTACATTTACATAGGACCTGCCACTGTAAGACTACATTTACATAGGACCTGCCACTGTAAGACTACATTTACATAGGACCTGCCACTGTAAGACTACATTTACATAGGACCTGCCGCTATAAGACTACATTTACATTGGACATGCCTCTGTAAGACCTACATTTACATAGGACAATGCCGCTGTAAGACTACATTTATATAGGACTGCCGCTGTAAGACAACATTTACATAGGACCTGCCACTGTAAGACCTACATTTACATAGGACCGCCACTGTAAGAATACATTTACATAGGACTGCCGCTGTAAGACTACATTTACACAGGACCTGCCACTGTAAGAATACATTTACATAGGACTGCCGCTGTAAGACTACATTTACATAGGACTGCCGCTGGAAGACTACATTTACATAGGACCTGCCAATGTAAGACTACATTTACATAGGACCGCCACTGTAAGAATACATTTACATAGGACTGCCGCTGTAAGACTACATTTACATAGGACCGCCACTGTAAGAAAACATTTACATAGGACTGCCGCTGTAAGAATACATTTACATATGACCTGCCACTGTAAGACTACATTTACATAGGACCGCCACTGTAAGAATACATTTACATAGGACCGCCACTGTAAGAATACATTTACATAGGACCTGCCACTGTAAGACTACATTTACATAGGACCTGCCACTGTAAGACTACATTTACATAGGACCGCCACTGTAAGAATACATTTACATAGGACTGCCGCTGTAAGACTACATTTACATAGGACCTTCCACTGTAAGACTACATTTACATAGGACCTGCCACTGTAAGACTACATTTACATAGGACCTGCCGCTATAAGACTACATTTACATAGGACCTGCCACTGTAAGAATACATTTACATAGGACCTGCCACTGTAAGACTACATTTACATAGGACCTGCCACTGTAAGACTACATTTACATAGGACCTGCCACTGTAAGAATACATTTACATAGGACTGCCGCTGTAAGACTACATTTACATAGGACTGCCACTGTAAGAATACATTTACATAGGACTGCCGCTGTAAGACTACATTTACATAGGACTGCCACTGTAAGACTACATTTACATAGGACCTGCCACTGTAAGAATACATTTACATAGGACTGCCGCTGTAAGACTACATTTACATAGGACCTGCCACTGTAAGACTACATTTACATAGGACCTGCCGCTATAAGACTACATTTACATAGGACCTGCCACTGTAAGACTACATTTACATAGGACCTGCCACTGTAAGAATACATTTACATAGGACCTGCCACTGTAAGACTACATTTACATAGGACCTGCCACTGTAAGAATACATTTACATAGGACCTGCCGCTATAAGACTACATTTACATAGGACCTGCCACTGTAAGAATACATTTACATAGGACCTGCCACTGTAAGACTACATTTACATAGGACCTGCCACTGTAAGACTACATTTACATAGGACCTGCCACTGTAAGAATACATTTACATAGGACTGCCGCTGTAAGACTACATTTACATAGGACTGCCACTGTAAGAATACATTTACATAGGACCTGCCGCTGTAAGACTACATTTACATAGGACCTGCCACTGTAAGAATACATTTACATAGGACTGCCGCTGTAAGACTACATTTACATAGGACTGCCACTGTAAGAATACATTTACATAGGACCTGCCGCTGTAAGACTACATTTACATAGGACTGCCACTGTAAGACTACATTTACATAGGACCTGCCACTGTAAGAATACATTTACATAGGACTGCCACTGTAAGACTACATTTACATAGGACCTGCCACTGTAAGAATACATTTACATAGGACCTGCCACTATAAGAATACATTTACATAGGACCTGCCACTGTAAGAATACATTTACATAGGACCTGCCGCTGTAAGAATACATTTACATAGGACCTGAAGACTTCATGTCTCTGCACTCTGACATGTAACATATAGATAGCACTTTTCAGTAATAATAAAAAGACAACCTGTAAGTAGTTTACGGTCGTATGAATAGCACTTCGCTCAGAATAAATGCTGAATGTATAGTTAAAAGACGCACATGAAAGCCTAGTTTTGCAACTTTTTCTCCATCAATGCAAGCAATGTGCTGGAATAAATGCACAAGGTAAAGCTGGCCCTCAGAGACCAGCAAGATCAAACCGCTGCTATCTTTGAGACTCGTTTTAAGTACAAGGCACTCGCTCCTCTGAAATCCTATAGGGCTGAGGATATTCTTTATGAGTAGTACATTGTTCATCGTTTGAAGATTTCCTTTAAATTTGATGCCCTGGGATCAAGCATGGATGACAAAGGTATTGCTTACAGATACATTAATTTTCATCTGCGTGGTTATGGCCGATGAGAATCTGTTAGTTGTGGGATATTGCCTCCCCCAACTAGAGAGCTTTAGCCAATCCCAGAGAGTCACTGCTCTAGATAAGTGGGTGGCCATGTGAGGTACCTGCAGTGTGCAGGGTTAAGGCAAAAGGCAAGCAGAGTCAGCAACAGTCTGGCATACAGGAAAAAAATCAGGATCCAGGGGAATAGTCAAATGTAGGCAAAAGACACACTCTGGCAGCAAAGTAGTCAGGTATCAGGCAAAAAGAGAATAAAAATCCAGTTGCAATCGGAGGAAAAGCACACCCAGGAAATTACTTCAAATAAACCAGCACAGAGTACAGGAAGTGCTGGTATTTAAGGGTGATTGCAGCTGGCGGGTAGGTGTAGCCAGGGAGTACTAACAGCAAAAGTACTGTATAGAACAGGGGTAGGCAACCTTTAGGAGTACTGTGCCAAAACAAGACATTGAAATGTGTATGTTGTGATTGCTTTGTAATGTTGCATTTGTGCGTATGTGGGCTGTTATACTGAGTGAACACAGAAATATTTAGTGAATACTGAAATACTGAGTGAATACTGAAATACTGAGTGAATACGGAAATACTGAGTGAATACGGAAATACTGAGTGAATACGGAAATACTGAGTGAATACTGAAATACTGAGTGAATACGGAAATACTGAGTGAATACTGAAATACTGAGTGAATACTGAAATACTGAGTGAATACTGAAATACTGAGTGAATACTGAAATACTGAGTGAATACTGACATACTTAGCACCAGCCACTGACAGACCCAATTTCAAATCCCACATAGCCAGAAAGGTTTGTGACAGGCAATCCTGACAGGCACCAGTTTATTTGACCTGGACTACGAGACTTGAACCAGAATATCAAAGTAAAAGCTAATGCCTTTGGAATCCTCCACAGTCCAAAACAATAGAGAAAGCTGAAATCACAAATCCCAAAGAAGTTAAATTATAGTATTATCAATAAATATAATAACTTAGAGTCCTTCACCATCCAGTATGTGGAGAACCCTCTCCTTATCACTGGCACGCTTAAAACAAAAAAATGGAATCACTACTTCTTAATTAATGGAGATGTGGAAAGCAACCTTTGGCAGTAGGGTATAAGAGGTAGAGAGGGCCTTCTTATTCTGCCTTCTTATTCTGGGAATAATATTCGGGGGAACCACGGGACAAAGCTGAAAGTGCGAATATGCTTCTAGTCAAAGTAAAAGCATGAAACACGTCAGCGTTGATCTATGCTTCCTCCCCGCAAGTCTCAGCTGTAATATGAAACTGGAATAAAGACTATTTTTTTCCTGTATCCATTTGAACTGAGACATTTTTCCTTTATTTGCAGAGGGTTCGTTCTTAAAGAAATATAACAGCCAACAGTAATAGAAGTTTACAGGAGAAGCTTGTATAAAGGGGAGAAGCACCGAAGTGCTTGCTAAATCAAATATAGACTCTATTGTGGAGTCTCAAGATGAAGCACCAAGTGAATGCAGGTCAGAGCCTGTAAAGAGAGACATGGGTCAGGCATTTATGAAGGAAAACCAAAACAAATATCTGGCTCGTTACTGAAGACCAAGAAGACCAAGCCCCTGACCTCGCAGCATGCGCCTGGATTACTGGGTTAAGTCTTTTTAAACTCAAGGTTATCATATATTTAAAAGGAAAAAAAAGTAAGTGTAGAAATCGGACAGCTCACCTTAAGCAGGAAATTACAAAAGAAGAGTTTGTTTGGTGTTACATCATACAATATAAAGACAACGAAGCAATGCTATACAATGGAGTGAGGAACGATACCTTGCTGACATGCTGGCAAAGTGCAGGTACTGCAATCATCTGGCTAAGGAAATTCATATACGCTGCAACCAGTGCCATTATGCTACACCGGTTATAAATCTGTAGGTTGTCTTCATTCATAATCGCAAGGTCCTGGGAAGGGAAAAACAGATATGTCAATCGCGCTGGTTAATGGATTCTACTACTTTGTAGAAGAATACATCTAACACAAAGAAATGACCAATGGACATAAAATCCAGAGGACAAAGTAAAGTCCCTATATGACTATAATGTAATTAAAACTAAATTTATTTACATGTTTAAAAAGGAACAGTAATTGAACCAAAAGGACAAAAAACACACTTAAAAAAAGGAAACTTATAAACACAAAATAAAGGGGAGCTCATAAGCTCTAAGTAAGAAATTCGTAGGGGTTAAGGAGCAATGGAGGCTGCTTGTTAAAGGAATGATAAGATAGAGACAATTATGAATCCTAATCGTATATGGGTTACAAGGTAGTTGTGGTGAGTAACAAATATACTCACAGAGAGTTTGAACAATATAATACCTTTAGGATAGTACAGCAAGGAAATATATACAATATAGCAATTAAACCAAATAACCTATGGATAGCAGAGGGATAATGTCTCTGAAAAACATTATATAGCTGAGTCTTCATTGAACTTGCTAAACACTGAATTGACTTCAAGGTCACGGTCTGAAAAAATAATATTGTAATGAAGGCAAAAGGCTTGGTTGATTGTAAAACAGAGACAAGTATAAATTAAATCCATCTGTTATCGGGTAGTTGTGGTGAGTAGAAAAAATATACTCACAGAGAGGTTGAACTCAATAGCTTAGTTGCTAAGCAGTATAATACCTATTAAATTATGCCTCAAGGGAATATATACAAAGTTGCAAAAAATTCTATAACCAAAAACTTGCGAAAGCATCCTGTCTCTCAAGAGAATTTGTAGTTGAGCCCTCATTAAACTTGCTAAATGTTTAGTCGACTTCAAGGTCGCTTCTACTTAGAAGAATCAAGGGATATATCCCTTCGAAGGCGACTAAAAACCATAGACCAACATGAAAAATGGCATATACTTATACAATTAGGACATGGCCATCTGGCTCCTGACATTGCCGATGTCCAATGTAATAGAAATGTAATAATACAAATATCAGAACTTTGTATGTTCTACGGTTTACCTTATTTAAGGTAGCTGGGTCCTACGCTCTAAGGTTGGAAATGCATTATAGGACTTATGCTACAATCACCTAGCTCTCATCCTTCGTGGCATGGAGTAAAAATATAAAAGGACAGAAACTACAAAGATTCAGCACTGCTGTTTACCTGTGCACCTGTCAGTGAAGAAAGAGACTAGTGCCAGGAGTTGACCATGAGATTGGCATTATATCGGCTTATGTGGTCCACGCAAATTGACAGCTTTCCTTTATAAACTAGAAGGGGCGGTCAATAAGACAATAAACCATGGTTATACAGAGATGAGAAACTCACTTGCAATGCGATTGCTACTCGAATAAGGTCAATAACGACTTCTTCATTTGCCAATTCAATGGTTGCCAGTGCAAGGGTCGTATAAAGCAGCTCGTAATTCTTCTGCACATTATCGTCTTCCTTGCAGCCCAGGTATATATGTCTGTATATCTGCTGTCCATGCTGAAAATAAGCAAATGATACAAACATATGCTGAATATTAAAGACATGTTGTGGTCAGAAAATGTTTGATATATATTACTTCTCTTGTAGCAATAACATAGCTGGTTACTAAACTACCAAAGTGCCTACATGAATTTGAGAGTTGGTGTGGCTATTGGCATTATGTTTGGATAGCCTTATATAACTAATTATATAGTTTAGTAAAACACTGAACATCCACTAAAATTTCCGGTAACCTTTTGTAATGCGGTTCACTGTGCTTTAAATGCATAATAAAGATTAAGCAATCGACAGAACAATCCGGTTTAGTCCTGGCACAGCTGGGGCACGTACTCCATTAGAGAAGGCCTCAAACTGCTAAGCTCACTAATGTCAATCTATTGTCTCTACCTAATGGAAGATATTGCATGGAAGTGACAGGTAGGTGACTGGCAAAAAAGGCGTTTTTTTTGTTTTTAAATTGCAGAAGGGCAGGTATTATAATCACGGGGAACTAAAATGGAGTCACTCAATTCCAGGATAGTGGTAAATAAGTTAAGCCATCTCAAATTGTCCAGCAGAGGTTGCTTGACCAATTTTTATTTTCCTACTTTTTTGAGTCATTACCTCTATGTAGTGGTATTGCAAAACCACCAGTCTTTACTTGGTGTAACCGCGGTGGTCATCTTTGCGTTATAGCGCATAACACATTTTGGTTATAGAGATGTTTACGGAAACTTCAATATCTCAGCTTAGGATGGTCCTAGCTTCTTGGACGTTAAATTAAACTTTAGAGCAAATTACACGGAGCATGAACATAAATAAAGATTTAGCACATTCTTGTTCCTTAGACTTAAAACTTAAGTACTAATATAATACTCAAGATCGCTGAATATGCCACAGCTACACTCATGAAGCAGGCAACTGCCCAGAGCACCTGCATTGCAAAGACTTCTCAATTGAGCTGCACTGGGAAATCTGTGATTGGACATCCCCATAACAAGTCCAGGGTGGGGAAGGAGGGGAGAACTCTCAAAGGCTGAATACTGAAGATTCTTGATTATACACTGCTCAAAAAAATAAAGGGAACACTTAAACAACACAATGTAACTCCAAGTCAATCACCCTTCTGTGAAATCAAACTGTCCACTTAGGAAGCAACAATGCAAATGGGATAGACAACAGGTGGAAATTATAGGCAATTAGCAAGACACCCGCAATAAAGGAGTGATTCTGCAGGTGGTGACCACAGACCACTTCTCAGTTCCTAAGCTTCCTGGCTGATGTTTTGGTCACTTTTGAATGCTGGCGGTGCTTTCACTCTAGTGGTAGCATGAGACGGAGTCTACAACCCACACGAGTGGCTCAGGTAGTGCAGCTCATCCAGGATGGCACATCAATGCGAGCTGCGGCAAGAAGGTTTGCTGTGTCTGTCAGCGTAGTGTCCAGAGCATGGAGGTGCTACCAGGAGACAGGCCAGTACACCAGGAGACGTGGAGGAGGCCGTAGGAGGGCAATAACCCAGCAGTAGGGCCGCTATCTCCGCCTTTGTGCAAGGAGGAGCACTGCCAGAGCCCTGCAAAATGACTTCCAGCAGGCCACAAATGTGCATGTGTCTGCTCAAACGGTCAGAAACAGACTCCATGAGGGTGGTATGAGGGCTGACGTCCACAGGTGGGGGTTGTGCTTACAGCCCAACACCGTGCAGGACGTTTGGCATTTGCCAGAGAACACCAAGATTGGCAAATTCGCCACTGGCGCCCTGTATTTTTCACAGATTAAAGCATGTTCACACTGAGCCCATGTAACACACGTGACAAGGTCTGGAGACACCGTGGAGAACGTTCTGCTGCCTGCAACATCCTCCAGCATGACCGGTTTAGCAGTGGATCAGTAATGGTGTGGGGTGGCATTTCTTTGGGGTCTGCACAGCCCACCATGTGCTCGCCAGAGGTAGCCTGACTGCCATTAGGTACCGAGATGAGATCCTCAGACCCCTTGTGAGACCATATGCTGGTGCGGTTGGCCCTGGGTTCCTCCTAATGCAAGACAATGCTAGACCTCATGTGGCTGGAGTGTGTCAGCGGTTCCTGCAAGACAAAGGCATTGATGCTATGGACTGGCCCGCCCGTTCCCCAGACCTGAATCCAATTGAGCACATCTGGGACATGTCTCGCTCCATCCACCAACGTCACGTTGCACCACACACTGTCTAGGAGTTGGAAGATGCTTTAGTCCAGGTCTGGGAGGAGATCATCCGCCACCTCATCAGGAGAATGAACAGGCGTTGTAAGGAGGTCATACAGGCACGTGGAGGCCACACACACTACTGAGCCTCATTTTGACTTGTTTTAAGGACATTACATCAAAGTTGGATCAGCCTGTAGTGTGTTTTTCCACTTTCATTTTGAGTGCGACTCCAAATCCAGACCTCCATGGGTTGAAAAATGTGATTTCCATTTTTTAATTTTTGTGTGATTTTGTTGTCAGCACATTTAACTATGTAAAGAACAAAGTATTTCAGAAGAACAAAGAACATTTAATTCATTCAGCTCTAGGATGTGTTATTTTTTGTGTTCCCTTTATTTTTTTGAGCAGTGTATTATACTATTGCCATCACTTTAAAGATCTAAATGAAATGCATGTGAAATTGACTTCTCTTGTCTTGTGCAATGCGTAAAGTAATGCTCTTTGTACAGGGCGCCCTTGTCATGTGTTTGTGACAGATAGCCTTTAGTAGTTTTGTAGAATGGATGATGGTATTTAGACACAGTGATCTGATTCATTTATAATCAGCTTGATGCATGACACACATTGTTCCTAACAAGACTGATTTGAGGTTAAAGCTTTTCATCATGCTCTAAATTGCCGTCCGATGTGTAATCATTTATAAAGTGGAAGATTCACCACTCGCTTTCCTTTTTCTCTACATAAAATTAAGATGAAGTTATTGCCATAACCATTGAGAGCTTCATTGGGAAGTTTGTGATTGGACAGCCACAGAAAGTCTGGGCAGGGTAAGGTGGGGGGAGAGACAAGAGATCTGCACCGTTTGCAAGCTTTTTTCATATATACCTACACCCAATTAAAAAAATTATAATTAAAGGATCACTATAGGGTCAGGAACACAAACATGTATTCCTGACCCAATAGTGTTAAAACCACTATCTAACCCCCTGCCTCTATAAATATAGTAAAAATCTTACTGTATTCAAGCCTGAAGCTGTAAATCTGCATGCTGTTAGACTCAGAAAAACAAGCAGTCTGCTGACATCATCAGAAGTGGTAGCCTGACCCAATCAGAGTGCTTCCCCATAGGATTGGCTGAGACGAACAAGGAGGCAGAGCCATCACAATTCAAACACAGCCCTGGCCAATCAGCATCTCCTCATAGAGATGAATTGAATCAGTGAATTTCTATGAGGAAAGTTCAGTGTCTGCATGCAAAGGAAGGAGACACTGACTGTTTGGATGCATTTTAGGCAGCCATGACCCAGGAAGGATCTCTAACAGCAATCTGAGGAGTGGTCAGTAAAGTTACCCCTAGGCTGTAATGTAAACAGTGCATTTTCTCTGAAATGACAGTGTTTACAGCAAAAAGCCTGAAGGTAATGATTCTACTCACCAGAACAAATTAAATAAGCTGTAGTTGTTCTGGTGACTCTAGTGTCCCTTTAAATACATGCACATTTTCAATGGTGGTATATCTACTAGACAGTAAATATTATTGCTATTTTTTTATCACCATTTACTGCCCATTTTATGAAGAAATATATTATTTTAAAAAAAATTAAGTGACCGCATGGATGACTGCCAGTCACTAAGCAGAAGTAAAATATTAAATATAGTTTGTCCTCTAGAAAATGTGTCTTGGAAAACACAGACATTTTGCATTGGCAGCAACGCTAACCACCTCAAGTGACATTAATGTGTAGATGTACGCAGCAGTGGATGTGGTTTTACTCCTGTGGAGATCAGCACCATGACAAGTTTTGCATTAAGCTAGTTGGAACGGATAATCAAATGACATTTGGACCTAAGTAGCAACCACGGATGACTTCCAAACTGTCAGTGAAAGACAAGCAGAATGCAGAAAACTTTTATCTGCAGCTACCAGAATCCAGATATTTTTCTTCTTAAAGGACCACTCTAGGCACCCAGACCACTTCAGCTTAATGAAGTGGTCTGGGTGCCAGGTCCAGCTAGGGTTAACCCATTTTTTTTATAAACATAGCAGTTTCAGAGAAACTCTCATTGACAGCCACTAGAGGCGCTTGCGTGCTTCTCACTGTGATTTTCACATTGAGAGCACGCCAGCGTCCATAGGAAAGCATTGATAATGCTTTCCTATGCGACCGGCTGAATGCGCGCGCAGCTCTTGCCGCGCGTGCGCATTCAGCCGACGGGGCGGAACGGAGGAGGAGAGAAGGAGGAGAACTCTCCGCCCAGCGCTGGAAAAAGGTAAGTTTAAACCCCTTTCCACGTTCCAGAGCCAGGTGGGAGTGGGTCCCTGAGGTTGGGGGCACCCTCAGGGCACTATAGTGGTCCTTTAATTGTGCTAGCAATGTTGTCCATTATATACATGTTTTCTGAACTTATTTAATTTAAAAATCTGATTCCAAACAATGGAATGCATTAGAACACTGGATTCATGGAGCACCAACATGGAATTATTACCCAGCTTTGTTACAATATTGAAGAATGTTTTTTTTTTTTTTTTAAATATATCATTATCAAATGTGCCATTATCCCGTGATTAATTGTATATGGGCACTGGTACACCAACCAGCAATCGGCTGTAGGGCAGCATGAGGAGAACTTCCCTACAGGCTGTTTTCCAGCTTTTCTTCACAACAACTATGGTTTCTGCTCTGTAGTTGCTGTGATTATTTTCCTGGGAGAGTGTTCCACACCAAAGAAGAGATACACCAGACACGGAGGTGAGAAGACAGAGCGAAAAGGGGTGGATGCTACATTATTTTAACACTAAGACACCATGGAACATAGAGCAGCAGCCACCATGTTGGAGAGACTATTGAATTATTACCAGCAAAAAATTATAAGTGAGATTTATCTTTAGTTTCCCTTTAGAGTGAATATATCATGACAAGCTCACTTTAAACACTATAAAAATTATCTTCAGATATGCTGTAAAATATCTACTAAAATAAGTTTAAAAGTGAGTAATATCCGTTTATCCCAGAGGTGGCACTTCTACACCCTGCCACCCTTTGACAAGGCATAAGAAACGAGTCTCTATAATCCTCCTAACACTGAAATCCCTAAAAGCCACAAATTGGAAACAAATAAAAACTCCTCCACAAAGGGTCAATTCATTTTGCTCTTAGAGCAAATCATACGGAAGGTTCGGCCTTTTCAGCAATGGACTCCCTTTCCACATATGAGAAAATCTAGGATCCATATAATGCTGTGATGGCCTAGCATCCCCCATTGGGGGAGATTCGATATTTGGAAGAGAGGCACAAACATTTTGAAGGAGATGATCATATATTATTTTTTCTTTTGCTGCTGTTTAACTCATTTATTTTACAGAGGGGTGTATCCCCTCCATCATTTATTTTACAGAGGGGTGTATCCCCTCCATCATTTATTTTACAGAGGGGTGTATCCCCTCCATACCTAATAACATGTCCAGATAGCCGACTTATATAGGTGTCCTAATCTTTGTTAACAGTATTGTTTAACAACCACCAGTTTTTTGAAGAAGATTACGTTTCTGAACTTTGTACCCAAATTAATATGTATTTCTGTGTTCTTGAAGTACATTGTATCAAATTATATGTACTTCACTGTGCTTGATAACAAAATAAACAAACATATTGTTAAAGTGAGTAATAAGAATTTGTGTGTTTGGTTCTGGCTAATCCCTCTCTCTAGATTTTCAGATGCTGCGGCCCCTGAGTCGGCCACAGACAGCAGCCTTATATGCACTGATGAGAGGAGGAATTTGCTTTTCAGTGAGGTCATCAAGAGAGAGATAAAAACCATCTAATATTTTAAACTAATTGGCTATGGCCATTCTAATTTATAAAGCAGCATACTTATTGATGCTACTGTACATTAAAAATGATTGACGTTTTCATGATAATTCCCCGTTAAGTGATTATAACATACCAGTGTCCCGGCGTCCTAATAGACATACTGCTAAGAAATGCAGGGAATGATTGGTTGTATAGATATAAATTATATATATAAATAACTCTGGCAGAAAGATAAACCAAAAGCCCCTGGTGAACAGGCAGCAGCATCATCAGATTACCATACTTCATTTATTTCCAATATCTGGATGGTGAAGTGAACGTTCTGTTGGACATAGTGATTAAGTCTTGGGAAGAGACTCTAAAGGCTTATTAGGATTAACAGAGATTAACAGAGAAGCTTTTAATTGGACTGTTATTTTTATTTCGTTACTGCTTTCAGATATCGACAGCTAAATATGGCGTGTGTCCTCACTGTGCAAACTTACATATCCACAAAACTGCATTAACACATCCGAATGCCCATTAACACTGGACCAACATCACAGGCATGGTGAAATGGGCAAAAAATGCACTATCCTCCACTCTATTATCTTGGGAGAAATAGAAGTATAGGTTATAATGTCTGATATTAGCTTTTTATCCCTAGCTGAAGGTGACTTTGTCATACACACTTTTTGTAGAAAGCAGGTTTATTTTAAATGTAAAAGCAATTGTGTTGGCATACAACTACTAAGCCGACAATTCGTAGAAAGGCTGATGATATTTATATGTTTGTTTGTATTCTATCACCAACAACACAGACAATGCCTTGATCATTTTCTATAATTTGATGATTATAAACATGTTGTTAATAGTTGCCGATAATGACTAATTCACACACAGCTAACAGCTATCTTAGGTTTTAGGGCAACACTTTGAGCATTACTGATTTGGAAAAATAGAGTCCTATAATTTACATTAAGTAGTCAGGCTTAAGCGATCACAATCACTCCAAAAAAGATTTATGGAAATATTAACAGAATTCATCAGACAAAACGACTTGATAAATCACTGACAACACATTTTTTTAACAAATACTTAAAAACTCATCCAACTTAAGAATGCACCACAGCAAAGCAAACACTTCATCCACCTTGCCATATTTCAAGACTCTAACTCATACAAGCACTTGCTGTTTGATTAAAGCAAATAAAAAAGCAGGGTTACACAAAGCGAAATTGATGACACAATAATTATACATGTCAACTATATCAAAATGTCTGCTTTGAACGAGCTTAAAGGGTTACTCCAACCAAAAAAACTGCTTTAAATTAATAAAACACTGTTTTTAGTTATAGTAACCATTATGGTGCTGGTGTGTGTGTCCCCAAATTAAAAATAAAATAAAACAAAAACGAAAGCTAAAACTTTGCTGGTAACCAGATACTCCTCTAGTGACGTTTCTCCACTGGGAGGGACATGACGGAGGAAGGACAAAATTAGCATGCCGCTATTGAGGAGACACCAAGTATGCACAGAATTGACATTAATCATCACATAACTATTCTTCCGGGCTGGTTAATGACACCCTAATGAGTTGTGACTAAAGGCTCTTGTTGACAAAACTATTGAAAGCTTATTTGGCTATAACTACCCTTGTAACTAGATGGTACTAATTGGCTTGCTAGCATCATGTGCACAGTGACAATGTATTCCTTGCACAAAACAAGCCAAGAAATCCAGTGTTTGGAGACTATTACACATCGCAAGTTACATTTTTACACAGGCTTTACCTATTAATAGCTAATGTGGAATACATTTAACATAGCATGCTAGGCTACAGAGCTCCTAATTACTAAAAATATAAATATGCACAGACATGAAACTAAAACGTTTTGAATTACTCGACTATTCACATAAACATGAGGAATCTAACCAAAATATTTCTTTTTCAATACAGATGCATAATTTCCATATTCACTGTTATAGAAAGGCTGGAAGATTTCTTTATTTGAATAAGAGAACGTGTGATCACTGCTGCATTAGGAAGTTTGTAGAGGTATGTACGCCAGTATAAATTGTTGCTCTGCAGAATGATACTTAATAAAAACCTTCAGGGATCATAACGTATAGTCTATATCAAAGGAATTGTGACAAAACAAGATCTTGAAGTCCCTTGCTGCACTGGTCCATTGGAGATAAGGGGGAGTCCCCCAAAATACAAGCAAGAGCTCAGATGAATTATTAAGGAGTGATGGAGAAAGCAATATTTTATAGGGATAGGAATATTCATAAATATAACATGATTTGGGATATTTGGTCTGCATACTATAAGAGTTAACTATTTATACGCATCATATATTACCCTGTCCTTGGAGGTTAGTACCTCTATTTAAAGATGTTATATCGGTTATTTTGTCCTCTTCCTCTTTTTATTGCTCGGATTCGGCTGATTGAGCTTATCCTACCATCAACAGGTGTCTCAGTTCTTTTGTGTGTAATTGTGACTTTATCTTTTATGTTAGGATACAATTTTTTATGAATGTTATTATATTTCTTCTTTTGTCATATTTGTCTTTTTCTGTTCCTGCTACCATTAAATGATAATACACGTGCAATTCTTTCAACACAATAGTTAAATAAGTACTTACTATTATCACTTGAATTCCATGTGTTATTTGGTGAATTAACTATGCACTTTATTGAGAAACCCACTTAAATATATGTGAAATGTCTACATATCAATATATCTGTTTAAATTCAATAAAAATGTAATATGGATTAATAAAAATAAAATAAATTGAGCTTTGTATGTTGCCGTATTGTGCTTGCGTTATTTATGAGTTCTGCAGTTGCTTTGTAACTTTGTATTTGTACGTATATGTTGGTTGTTATACTGTATATGTTCTTGAGTAATTCATGGCATTGTGTATGATAGCTATGAATGTGGGCTGCGTATGGGGCTGCTTGTGGTATTGTGTGTGTGTGGATGATATGTCACATTGTGTATTTGGTGGGTATGTGTGGGGCTGCTTGTGTTATTGTGTGTGTGTGGATGATATGTCACATTGTGTGTTTGGTGGGTAAGTGTGGGGCTGCTTGTGGTTTTGCATGTGAGAGGCTGCTTGTGGGGTTGTGTGCTTGTATGTGGATTGTCAGTGGTGTTGTGTTTGTGGGGGCTGTGTGTTTGTTTGTGGGCTGTTTGAATTATTTGTGTGAGGGGGAGGCACCTTCTGCGACTGTGTATATCTAGCAATGCGGGTGGCTTTCCTGGGGTCCAGTGGGGACTTGGCAAGCAAGATACAGGTCAAGGTCATGTGCTGCGATAGCTTCTGTGGGTTGCTCTACTCCAGTGCGGATTCTCGTTCACAAGTGCTGGGTGGAAGTGATCTGGGATCATGTTCTCTAAGTGACGCAATGTGTAAATTAAGGATTGTCCCTCACCCCTGGAATCACCGCTCAGATATCTGAAATTCCACTGGGACACCTGATGGGCCAGAGCCTGTTTTTCTCTGGCAGCCTTGAGTGCCATATGTTGCTGACCCCTGGTCTATACTGATCTGCACCGCTAGCACAATCATATAATAATCATCATTTATACAAAGATCAATAAAGATTACCACACTCCCACTCAGACAAGTGTGGTTCTTTATATATTTTATAGGAATAGAGATTGTTTCCTAATTAAACAAAGGCATCAGTTTAATATTTCTGGTAAGCTTTTCAAATTATTTTATATTTTTAGATAAACCTTTAAAATAATATTTTCAAAATACTCAAATACTAAAAATATATCATTTCTAAAACAATACATCAATATATAAACAAAATCAAACTATTAAAATATTTTTCAAAATATTAAACCATTCGAAAAGTTTAGCACAAAAACCACTGAATCATTTGAAAAGCGTATCCAAAAATATTAAATGGAGACCATAGTTAGACAAGGTAGGACGGGTGAACACCATTTATAATAACATTCACTGTATGTCTTATTGCAATGCCAGAATGGTTACCCAGAAACTCAATCTACCAGTGTTTTAAATGGCAATTATCTGTTCTACTGGTAATCAGGAAACTCTCTTAAACTATCAGTCATTTATAACCTATAAAGAATTTACAAGTGTATAATTTCTGAAGCAGCCGTATAAATTAAATTTACTGCAGGGTCACCACTAATGAGCTAAATGCGTCTCCCTGAAAACAGATTAGCAAAGACCTGTCACCTCCATGATTTTCCTCATTAAACTGATCTCCAGAAACTGCCCATACACATTCTGTTGTGATTCTTAGGGACACTAAAGTCAAGTCAAGCGGTGGAAGGCAGAAAGCCCGAGAATTCAGAATAGCTTTTCCCAGGGTAATAATTCCATATATGACTGTGGCATTAGTTACTGGATCTTCTTTGACAAGAAAAGGGGAGAAATACATGTTACATCATTGGATTTTGGCTAAAAGGGAGGTATCTAGAAAAAAAAATCCAGATCTATTGATTAATCTATATCTTAATGCTGCCATCTGTATCATCTGTGAAAAAAGACTCATTGTTAACACATTTTAAAAATAGCTAAATACTTTGCAATATCACGTCAAAACACAGGCAATCCTTTATGCTCAGTTCATTAAAGGTGCTTTGTAGTCAGCAAAACAACTTCAGCTTCATGAAGCAATTTTGGTGTATATATAATCAATTCTCTGCCATTTAAGAGTTAAATCACTTTGTTTGTGCAGCTCTAGCCACACCTCCCTGCATATGACTTACACAGCCTTCCTAAACACTTCCTGCAAAGAGTCATCTAATGTTTACACTGCATTTATTGCACAGTCTGTTTAATTTAGAATGTCTTATCCCCTGCTTTGTTAATAGCTTGCTAAACCCTGCAAGATCCTCCTGTGTGTGATTCAAGTTAAATTTCCAGAGAAGGAGATAAAAACTTTCAGTAAGTTAACATCTGTTTGAAAATGAAACCATTTTGTTTTCATGCATGCTATGTGAGTCACAGCCATGGGAGGTGTGGCTAGCAATGCATAAACAGAAACAAAAGTGTTTTGACTCCTTAAAGGACCACTCTAGGCACCCAGACCACTTCAGCTTAATGAAGTGGTCTGGGTGCCAGGTCCCTCTAGGATTAACCCTTTTTTCTCTGAAACTGCTATGTTTATAAATGGGTTAATCCATCCTCTAAAGCCTCGAGTGGCTGTCTCATTGACAGCCGCTAGAGGCGTTTGCGTGCTTCTCACTGTGAAAATCACAGTGAGAAGACGCCAGCGTCCATAGGAAAGCATTATGAATGCTTTCCTATGAGACTGGCTGAATGCGCGCGCAGCTCCTGCCGCGCATGCGCATTCAGCCGAAGAGGAGGATCGAAGGCGGAGAGCTCCCCGCCCGGCGCTGGAAAAAAGGTAAGTTTAACCTCTTTCCTTGCCATCCAGCCCCGCGGGAGTGGGACCCTGAGGGTGGAGGCACCCTCAGGGCACTATAGTATGTTTTCCTGGCACTATAGTGGTCCTTTAATGGCAGATAATTGAGCATTGAGACTTTAGAGGCATGGTTGTTTTGGTGACTATAGGGTCCCTTTTATTATTGATCTTCGTCTGAAAACATCTTTGGTTCTAACAGATATCTAACACTCCCGTATACAGTTTCTAAACATACCTCATACATGCATATCCCATAAAGGTTACCCACGGTATAATGGGCATTCAACGCAGACACAGCTGCGAGCACACTGCCAGCCCATGCGTAACATACACAATCTTATGTGTTTTTTCTGATCCTACAAATATGCGTACTGTGTTCAATAATGTTCCTATAAGAAAACAACCCATTTTTAGCTCTGTATGTTTTAAATAATAAATAAATGTACATGTACTGCACAATACAGCAGTTGTGGTTTGGATTCATTTGCATAATTTGGTGTATTGTCATGTCCCTGCAGTTGCATTACTCGCTTCTCTTCCATTTAGGATTTAAATCACAGCCACACCTCCCCATTTTCTTATCTCCTGCTATGTTAATTGAACTTTAATAACACATAAGTGGATACTGAAAGCTCTAGCAGGCAATTAACAGAGCATGAACATTCTAAATCAAACACACTGTGCAATGAGAGAAGTTTAACAATTAGACATATTTTCAGGAACTGTGCACAGAGGCTCTGTAAGCCAGGAGAAGTGTGTCTATGGCAATCACAAAGTGATTTAAAAAGTGATGTTGCATTTTAGGTGACCAGCCCCACCTTGATCGCGCTGACAATGTCGTTTTACTCACCTCATTCTCATCAATCTTGATGATCTCAGCCAACCCAATGCTTTACCACAGCAAAGCACTGAGACCATTGCAGCATCTCCTCTTAGAGGTGCACTGAATCAATGCATCTCTATGGGGAACATTCCGTGTCTCCATGCAGAGGGTGGAGATGCTGAATGTAGGTGTTGCACACAGTGCAGCAGTAACATAGGAAGCACTTCTATTGGCCGTCTAATTGACTGCCACAAGAGGTGTTACTAGGCACCAATGTAAACACTATATCTTCTCTGAAAAGGCAACATTAACAGTAAAATGTCTTCAGGGACAGACTTTAGACACCAGAACCACCACATTAAGCTGACTATCGTGTCCCTTTAATTCTTAAATGGCAATGAATTGTTGCAGTGAGACTGCATGGGCATGATTTATACACTAAAACCGCTTGATTAAGATAATGTTGTTTTGGTGCTTAGTGCTTACCTTTAAACTACTTGCTTATCCCAAAATCTTTAAAGGAACACTATATGGTCAGAAATACAAACAGCACCCCATGCCCCCCACTCGCTCTCAAAAAGGGTTAGGATGTATCTTTTTTCAGGTGCCGTACGGGCCTGCAGGTGCTGTTACCGCCTCCTTGGCTGAGATCATCAGAATTGATGGTCTCAGGCAATCCAATGCTTTCCCGTATGAATGGCAGATAAGTGAGTAGTGAGATTTTAGATGCATGATCTATACACCCAAACTGCTTCATCAAGATAAAATTGTTTTGGTGACTATAGTGTCCCTTTAAGGTCCACTCCAAAGAATAAAATTTTTTGGCCTGACTTTATCTGCTGTCCAAAAATGCATCCTGTGTTTAACCTCACTAGCTGGTCTTGCAAAATTTACTTTAGCAGTTTTGCAATTACGATTTTAAATTTCTTGGTGCCACAAAAAACAAAACAAAACCACAAACTAAAAAAAAAAAAAAACTTTAGTAATGAGATAAGCAAAATAAATATTACCTTCTTCATAAAATTGACATCTTGCCTTGAAATCTTCTCTCTCTTTATTTTGAGATCTGCAACATCTGGAATTATTCTAATAAAGGAAAAATTAAGCAAATCTTTATATTTTTCTTTGCCAAAATATGAGCACTAGCAAAACTTTTTCAAATGTTTATAAAATAAATGTAACATGGTTAAAAAGTAGATTTTACTGTTATACAGTAAACTGAATTAATGGTAACAATTTCTAGTATATATTAAAGGAACATGGCAAAACACCATAACCGTTACACACATTGTAGTGGTTATGGTGCCAGCAGTGCCTTACTGTTCCCCCAATTTGCTAATGGGTTGGAAACTTACACGGGGGTCCACCAGGCACCGGTCACGTCCTCCATTAAGAGGTGGAAGATTTTCTAGACCCAGGTTTTATCGGATGTTCTAGAATTGTATCTAACTGATTGACATGCTCATGCTGCCCATTAGCACTGTGTTGTCCGGTGCATGCAAAGACACACACTACACAGCAATTCGCGCCGGGACGAAACAAACTACAGAGATATCCTTGATACCATATTCACACGGCATTCATATTGCAGGGGTAATTGGTAAAACCCTGTTACATTTCTATTTTCTCTCAGCAGGATTGAAACTCGGATATTTTCCCCTTATCAGCATAAATGGATAGCACAAGCTTTTGGTATGGAAATACAGACACCAATAGTTATTATTTCAGAAAACAAGAAAAAATGAATAAGAGAAACATAACAGAAAAGCAGATGGACTCGCATAACATGACATGTGTAGGTAAAGGTGGGTAAATAGGGAAATATTGACAGAGAGATAAATCAAGTGACTCAGAGCATAATAATATCGCAAGCATATCAACACAAAAAGACAGAACAGCATGAGGGACATATACACACAAAGCTTTGCAAACGCACAGCACTCTTGGATCTTCTTTTAATTAAAATGTAACTTTTATTGTCAGTTTCAGAATATCTAAATAGTGCAAAATAGTGCCAATATACCCTCTTATCACCAATAGTGTTAGTTAGGGTTAAAAACACTTAGCTTCTATGTACAGCTTCCCGAGGTCCCTTCCCTATTGGTGAGATATGATACAGAATATTTAGGATACAGCGGAATATCTAAAATACAAAAAAATTTGCAATACTGTGTAGGTGGATCCACAAAGCCCCAACTAATTATGGAAGCGCCTTGGAATAATTTTTCTTTAAAAAGGAGACCGAAGGAGGGTGGAGCCTGACTACCAAGAGGAGCAGACATGTGGTGCCTGATCTCCCAAATCCTGAGCCAATTTTGGGGCATATACCCCTAATCCAAAGCTGAAAAACCTACTCACAGATGCTAAATTAGGGGTGCGCGCCTGTACAGTCTGATACCTCACTCAAGGCTGTATTCTCAGGGAGACTTAAGGTGCCCTGCTGCAACCTACCACAGGCGGGGTTAGGGATAGGCGGCCGATCTCTTAAAGCTCCGATATACCACTCAAGTTGTGCTGTGCTCCTAAACCCCCCCCCCCCCATCAGCCCTGTACTTACCTCGTGTTGCAAGCCCTCTACACACTGCAGGGTTCCACATGCAGGATGGCATGCTCTATGACAAACATCCTACTTCGCCTCGATGCAATCTTCCAGATGTTCTAGACAAGGATTCAGGAGTGCACACAAGCTGGATTGCGAGAGCAGCAGGAGGAACTAGCGGGGAAGTGAGATGCTGGGAAAAGAAGGTCCTCCTCAAGGTGCTCCTGTATTACCAAAGCCCTCCAACTCTACAACTCATCTACTCAGGCCGAGAGCCACCCGAGGCTCAGCCTCACTGCATCATCCACACACACACACACACTGAGGATCCCGCGCCGTCGACAGTTTGCTCCATCTGGGTCCTCCGCCTACCCTGGAAAGGGAAAGGACTTGGCTCCCAAGAGTACCCGAGTCCGTGGTTTCATGATGCAGGCCCTCACACAGGCCTGGGGCCGGAGGAGAGCCTCACTCTGGCAAATGTCTCGGGTCCTGGCCGTACAACTCCTTTACCTCTGAGGGGGATCGGCTGATTTTGACACGAGGCTTGCCATATGTGACACCTGCGGCAGTACTATCACCAGCAACACCTGTCATGTTATTACAGTATTGGATAATCATATTTCTATCAGCGTATTGCTTTTTTATGTGTTATGTTTAGCCTTATCTATTATTTGTATAGGTGCTGCCTATCTTGGTGGTCCTTGAAGCCTAGTGGCACGAATACCTAAGGTTTTTACCTTGCCAGTTGAAGCCCAATTTAGATTTTTCACCTTGGCAAATATTTTACAACCAGTCTTCTGCACTGCGATAATCATAATTAAAGTGTACCACAGTGTTTCTTATATTATAATTCCTCATGTCTAGGCTAGCTCCACACTTAAACCTAGCTAAATCGTCTCTGACCAATGTCTGCATATGAATACATATTTTTTTTTTTTACATAAATGGTGCACTGTCCTCAAATGCCTCACAACTGTTTTTCTCTGTAAGACGTTTTGCTTGTCTATGCTGTTGGGGCATTGCAAGCCCATGTATATCTCTCTCTCTGCACTACAAAATAAAGAATTCTTAAAAATAAAAAAAAAAAGATCAAAATCGGTGCAATTTAGGATAAGCCCTATTTAGGGGAAAGGAGATAGGGGATGGCAGGATGATTTTTTTGTCAGTTATTTCTTACTGTGATTGTGTATTTTAAGATAGTGCTCCCTGAGGAAGTTTCTTTTGGAAACAAAACACGTATGACCAGAGACCTAGAATTGATTTAAAATATAAATTTTTTATCTATTTTACATTTGTTATGCCAATAAACCAACTTAAACATACCCACCTGGTTCCTGATTCGGGTCTGGATAGTTGTACTGCACTGCCGTTTAAAGGATTTCGATCTCCTATTTAAAGAAAAATTATTCCAAGGCACTTGAAACATTTGAAGTCTGTGAGTTCCATAATTAGTGGGGGGCTTTTTTGATCCACTTACACAGCTTTGCACTATTTTTTTTTTTTCTTGTTTTGTAATTTAGGTATTCAGCTGTGTAAAGATGTGTACAATTTCTGCTGGCTCTGTCACCACCCCCCAAATTGATCATTTCACAAATATATTTTGTAAAATGCTCATACAGACTGTTTTGGAATTTCACTGAAACTCCAAACACAGGTAAAATATACCAGTAAGGACAACTTTGTATGTATTTTCCCTACTGTTGACAAAAAGGCAGAGCTACTGGTGTCAAACTTTGTCAAGCCCCAAGCCATCATTAGTGACAAATGAAACTAGGCTAGATCTATGGAGCTTCCCGTGACTTGAGATCTTCCATAGACATCGGTGATGCACTCTCTCATATTAAAAGACCCACTGTTCCTATTTTGTTTTTTGTGGGCGTATCGGCTTATTGTAATCACCAGTTATAGATGTTGTGCCCATGGCATCCCCATCTAGCATCCAAAGTTGGGAGGTATGCATGGTTGGGTGGCAGAACTGTAACCTGACTGTGGAATACACATGCATTCACACACACAAATCCCTGATAATTGTAATATCAATACAGTCAATTGTGCCTTAATAAACAGGTACCTGATGCCTCTTAGCTTTGCCCTGTTGTCGTGACGATCGATGAGATTGTGCAATATTTCAAGAACTAATTGTCTCAGTTCACAATCTTCCATAAGAGATGGAGACAGGAGTGGATCAAGAAATGGTAGGGGTAGAGCCGCTGCAATAGTCTTGGCTTTGTACCCTGACGTTACCTGTAGATAAATTATAAAAATTCACTGCATAACATGATCATGCAATGTGAACTTTTCTCAACCCATAAAACACAGTAATAGTGGGATATGGAGTCTGAACTGCAAGGCTCCTTAGTTACAATGTTAACGTGTTAACCAGAGAGGATTCTACAAAAACAAATTACAGACTGCAAGACACAAAAACCTATCTATTTAACGTTAAGGCTTTATTGTGCCAGAACATGTAAGCAAGCACGGCACAATGTCCCTACATCAATATCTCTTTTTTATTTACGATTATTTTCTCCACATGATTACTACAGGATTCTGTATAAAATACCTAGAATTTTGCCACAAATAATGACATTAAGGATCAAAGGAGCCTCTGATTTATTGAGCTATGTCATAGTTCTATCACTGTAGATTCAAAAATTCTGGGGGTGGGGGGAATCTATGCGAAAAGCTTTTTTTTGGTTAAATTAACAAATGTATATATTTTTTCAAGAACATCCTATTCTTGAAGTTTTTCCTCTTTTATATCTCTCCAATGTGTCTAACACCAGATAAGAGAGCTGAACATCTGCACTAATGGGTTTTGAATAGAAATCTATTTTTATTTCTATTTATTGCACTCTATCAAATGCATGTAGATAAAAACTGAACTTTGTCAACATACTTAAAGCAGCTGAGGACTCACTCTTACAAGTGATGATGTAGTGCAATCCTCAGAGAATTGGAGAGGAGCATGTTTACCGCTCATTAATGATCGAGATTTGGAGATGCGAAAAGAGCAAGGAAAACGTAGGCTTCCTTGGTTTGGAAAAACCCTTTAAAATATTATTGTATATGATTAAAATCTTATTTTTTAGCTACTTATCACGGAAATTATAGCTAATTTGAAGCTTGCATTTCTGACAAATCAACAACTTTAGTGAATAACAGTCAGATTTTGCATCACAGATTTCCTGTTGTAGTAACCATGTAGTTGACAGAGCATGACCCGGAACACACACTAACATAATCACAACCTTCTCTGGCACACAGCGTTATATCCTGTGGTCTTACCATGAGCAGAGATCTGAGCAACATCAGTTGGATTCTCTTTGTCCCTAAATCACTAAAAAAAAATAAAAAAAAATTATATATATATAAATATTAGCAAAATATTTTTGGATTTTATATTAATTATGAGAATTGTAAAGCAAAGTGTGAAACATTAACATTATTATGATATTCAAATGTCTGCTAAGAAATCAAAATTCCTCATACGACGGCCCAAATTGAGGGGGTGCTGGAGAATCCTCGATATAAAGTAGAACATGCTGAAGTCTTTATGGTACTTTTAAAATCTTCCAAAGTATGTCCCAGAAAAAGCCAATGAATGAGATACACAGTTATTATATTGTTATCAGATCTATTAAATTGTGGTATAGTAATTTTCCTATTGTTGCTTTTAGAATTTTTTTAAAGAACATCCAAAAAAAAAAAAAATTGTCTCCATTACAATTTTTCTCTCTCCAGTATAATGTTAGCTTGTAAGATTTCTACCTTAACAATGCAAGTCATCTGCTCATGGAGGGACTTTGCAAGGAGAACGGCATGTTACTATGACAACAGCCACGGGTCGTCATAGCAACAGACACAAGTATATTGTATTTTTATGGAGAGTTTGTTGCCGTTGCAAAACTTAACTATTTCATAAATATAAAAATGTAAATAATATGTGAACTACAGTAGAGCTAACAAGACAGATACTATATTTCACACTCACACTATAAGTAACAGCAGAAGATCTGCACAGAGAGTTAAATTTCAGAATTTTAGTATAATAAACAATCACACTGTATTGTTTTTAGTATTATTTTATAATACATATATAAATAAATAACTGTATCTGTCTCCAGGATTACCCTTGCACTGTGGGGGCAAACATTTTTTTAAAAAAATTTTTGTATTCTTTTTGCAAGAAGCACAGCATATACCAAAACCACTGCAGGTAATCAAGAGCTCATGTGTATTCACAAATCGTGACATCAAGTACAAGTGTTTGACATCTTAGCAGACACATGGTGCTTCTGACCAAAAACTGCCTAAGATGGCTGCACCCACACAGCAAGAATAAGTCAGAGTTTATGTTAGCGGTACTTGGGGGCTATTGGACACAATTTCCCTTTAATGCGTTTATGTTAGCGGTACTCTGGGGCTATTGGACACAGTTTCCCTTTAATGCGTTTATGTTAGCGGTACTCTAGGGCTATAGGACACAGTTTCCCTTTAAGTGTTTATGTTAGCGGTACTCTAGGGCTATAGGACACAGTTTCCCTTTAAGTGTTTATGTTAGCGGTACTCTAGGGCTATAGGACACAGTTTCCCTTTAAGTGTTTATGTTAGCGGTACTCTAGGGCTATAGGACACAATTTCCCTTTAAGTGTTTATGTTAGCGGTACTCTAGGGCTATAGGACACATATAAATATATAAAAGGATAAAGCACCATACTACACCATTCCATAGTGGCCATGGAAGAAATCATCTTTGGGCACCGTCCAGTCAGTTTGTACTCTTTTGGCACCCAAAAATATGAAAAAGTCCACATTAGGGGTGTGTCCAAAAGTACCGATCTAGAACAAAGAATCCTTATATACTGTTCAAACTATTAAAGGAACACTCCACACACCTAAACCACTTTGGTTTGCTGAAGTGCTGTATGTGTGAAGAGTGTGTGCTTTTTTCAGTTTACAAAAGTGCAAATTTCCTAGAAATTGTCACTTTTATAAATGAACCTTGTTACAGCCGCCTGGCCGTCAATCCGACAACCATTCCTACTTTCTAGTTTGCTTAGCTCAGTGGAACTGAACTCGAGAGGCAAAGACTTCTCATTGAGCTGCATTAGAAAGTCTATGATTGGACACCCACAGAAAGTCTGGGCGGGGTTAGAAGGGGAGGGCTCGCAAATACTGCAGACAAGATAATCTGCAGCTTTTGCAAGCTGTTTGTAGATATACCCCACAATTAAATGCATATGTTTTCATTTGGAGTATATCTACTACACAGTCATTTTTATTTATTTTTATTTGGCAGTGGAGTGGCCCTCTATAAAGAAAGCTAGACACGGAGAACTGTATTCATTCTCTTTTATAAAATAAATATATACAAATGGTCTTACCCAAGCTGGCTGGTATCAAGAGCATGCGAAGATACTCCAAACACAGGAACTTTCCCCATAATGAACATCATAATCTCGGACCTCTGGTAATCTGGTAAATTGCATCCAAAAAATCCTGAAAAAAAAAAAAAATACACAGTCAAAAAAACAAACAAAAACCACAAACCACCCACAAGCCTCATAATAGATTTGTGAAACAGAATGAACACGTCAGAGATTGCTACTGTTACTGACTCGTCTGTCACCCAGCTACAGACAGAATGTGAATCACAGTCAGCTCCGTTCATTAGTGGATAACAGGCTTCTCACAACTGAAATATTTTTTTCCTTTTCAGCCTATTTGCCGTTTTCTTCAGAGCTAATTATTATATGTGCTAACATACACATTCGTGAGAAAACTAATATATGACAAGGAGTGCGTCACACATCGGGAGGTGCGTTTCACGGCTGAACAAGATATGTCAGAGTTTTCACTTGCTATATTAAGTTATAAAAAAAAATCTGATACATAAAACGTGTATATCACATATATAGGGATATAAAAACATTTTTTCAGTAATATATTCCTACATAATTAACAAATATATTGCTGAAATATGTTCTTATTTTTCTTGAAAACCTATCTGATTTCCTTTATCCACCAACACAGGCTATACCAAAAAACAATGTACTAACAATGTACTAACTTTCAATAGCCATGTGCGTATGCAGTGACAGCACATTCAGAATCACTGATCAAAAAAAAAACATAAAAAGAAAATAAAGGAAATCATCATGAAAACCCATTCGTTACTCTGTTAGCAATATATCCAGAAGAGAGTGAGTAAAATCAAAGGTTTATGTTCTATTGTTAGAATCATTGGCATTTATAAGGCACAAATAAATTCCACAGTACAATATACACAGACCAATACAGGATGTTAAAAAAAGCCTTGCTATGTGAGCTAGCGGTTTCATACAAAGCACTTCACTAGGTAGCATGGGAGCTCACAATTTAAAGGTTAAACTGAGAAGTTGCTATAAGAGGTAGCAAGAGGAATATCAAGGTCATTGCCAGAGAGAATTAAAGGAAATTGCAGCCACTGGCAAGTTGTAAAGGGGATGTGGAGGTAATTGAGTGAGATTAGATTGTAAGCTCAATGACAATCTAACAAAGCGCTTTGCATAAGCTCACAGGCATGGCCCTCTTTACCTTTTGTATCGGTCAGTGTTTATTGTACGCTCCCTACTAATTGTACAGCGATGCAGAATATGTTGCCGCTTTACAAATGCCAGTAATAAATACATCTCAAGCAGCTGAGAAAGTATGCTAATTATCACTCTCAAACGTTTGTGAAAACTGTGCTAGTCTATTTATAACGGTGAAATGGCTAAATTTGCATTCGAAAAAAAAACTGGATTACCAAAGAGTAATTAAGGCTGGCAAACCATCATAGATGGTCTACAAAAGCTTAGAGTGTACTTTTTGTCCGACCACTCTTCTAAAACAAAGAATAGTAATGCATTCTACCAGCTTCTACAACAACACACGAATACGCTCTATAAATAACATTTTGCACTGAATAGGATTACACAAGAGAGAATCTCACAGTTTTATAAGTTGAAGGGACAAACATTCATTCAAGAAGAGGAGCCGTTGCTTCCCAACATTTTTAATACTACATTTATATATCCCCAAAAGTGAACAACCTACACTGGAACTGAGGGGCTCCATTTTGGTTCCCTGTCAGTTAGTGTTATGAGTTCTGCCTTTTGACCTGTCAGTAAGCAAAGAAAAAGGAGGACAAACAGAAACAAATTGGGAATATTAACCCCTTAAGGACAGAGCTTCAAAAGCTTGTCTTTCACTTAATGACAACAGCATTTTTTTCAATTTTTTTGCTGTTTGCGTTCAACTGCAATTTGCATTTTACTAATTTATTGCACCGACACATATTATATATTGTTTTTTTAAAGGACAGAAAGGGCTTTAATTTGATATAGCATTATCTATAAATGCTTATTTATTATAAAAAAAAATACAGAAAAATGCAAAAACATTTAAAAATGTTGTGTTTTTTTTTCCTACAGTTTTTGCAATAATAATGTGTGCACAATTAGTGCAGGTTAAGGAAAGTAATTAAAAATAAATTCATTTAGTTGTTCTGATTTACAGAATATATAATGTGTCTGGGATTTTAAGTTTTTTTTGGTAGTTACAGGTCACAAAGCACAAGGAGTAAAATAAACTTTTAATGTGGAGCGATTTTAGAATTTGGTATGTTTGTCTTGTAAGCTTAATAGCCATAAAAGAAAACAAAATTGCCACACAAAAGTATTTATTGACATAAAGTAGACATCACAGGCTATTTACCTAGGGTTGTTTTGACACTTTCTACGCAGCCATTTCACCGCCAACCTCTGCTAAATATTGGAGTAAAATTGTGCTTTTTTTGGATTTTGTCACACAAACTTATAACAGAGAAATTCTCGTGTATATTTTGTAAAGTTGGTGTGTGCTATTCCTGTACAAAGTTTTATTTTGTGTTCAGTTACATCTCCTGAGTAAAATGACACCCCCATTGTATGTCTTTGGCACTATTTCGTGAAGCTACAGTGCCATATAGGAGACCTGTCCTTTGCAGTATTCACAGTAGAATTTTGAGAGACGGGTTTAATGAGCCTTTGCTTCCATTTGGGGTATTATAACAGTTTGACTGTTCAAAAAAAAACACAAAGGCCTACCATTTGTAAAAGTAGACACTCCAGGGTATCTTATAAGGTGCATATTGTGCCTTAACATGCCCCCATTTTTTCACCAATATATGCCAAAGTATGTGGTAAAAAATAATATTTGCATTTTTTACATACGGATTGCATTTTTGCTGGGCATTTTGTATATTTCATATGTGCCACTAAGTTCAAACCCCCCAAATTATGCTCAGCTAAGTCTTCTGAGTAAAAAGACACCCCCAATGAATGTCTTTGGCACTATTTCGTGAAGCTACAGTGCCATATAGTAGACCAAGCCATATCAGTTTTTACCGAACCTTGAATTTTGACGCTGGGATAAGTGCAATTTTCAAGCATCTTCGCAGGTTTTAAATTCAAACTACCCATAAAGCCATACCATTTCTTAAAGAAGACATCCCAGGGTATTTCAAAAGGTATATTTTGAACCTTAGTGTGGGATCATTTTTCTGCTAGCTTGTACCAAGTGTAGGGGTAATAAGCGTTTTTTCTGCCTTTTTGACGCACAAAGTGAATTTGCACAGTATAATTTGCAAGCCTTATGTGTGCTACGACTGTATAATACTTCATATGTTGCTCAGCTATGTGGTCTGAGTACAGCAATACCCCCGTATGTACCTTTGCCAGGTATATGTGGATGTTGAAGGGGCACATTTGAGAGGCAGCCATTCAGTTTTTTTCTAACTGAAGTTTTACGCTGTGTCCATGTTCCAATTTGGAATAGTTTAGACGATTGGTTATTGAAACTTCCCCACAAACACATACTATTTATTAAAGAATACACCCAAGGTAATTCAAAAGGCATATTTTGAACCTTGGCGTGGGATCATTTTTTTCTCTAGTTTGTTCCAGGTGTAGTGGTAATGAGCGTTTTTAAATGTATTTTTTTACTTTTTAAAACTAGTTTTTAAACTTTCTTAAAACTTTTTTTTTTAGAGATTTAACATTTTTCTAAGCTTTTTTTTTTTTTACCGTTAACCCCTAACTAGCAGTAAGCAGCACTAACAGTAAATTCCCAATTTTCCCATAACTCCCACCCACCCCAGCTAGCAAAATATATAATTATCAAATATTTAAATCAGTTAAATAAATTGAACCCCCGAGGGTTAAAAAATAAATAAAAGTTAATAGTCAGGGGTTAAAAAAAATTAGATCACAGTATAATACTGTGATCTGTATTTTGATCACTGTAGGCAGTGATCGACTGGCAGGGAAGGGATTAATTTTTATGTGGACTGGCTAAAGGGTTTTTTTTTATTTTTTTACTTAAACATTATTAAAACTTTTTTTAAACTTAATTTTGAACTTTTTAAAGCTTATTTTAAAACTTTTAACGTTAAACCCTAGTTAGCCTAACACCAAATCCCCCAATTCCCCATTAAGTTCCACCCACCCCAGCTAGCTAAATTTATAATTTTAAAATACTTAAATTAATAAAATAAATGTAACCCCTGAGGGTTAAAAAATAAATAAATAAAAAAATTAACCCTCCGGGGTTAAAATAAATAAATAAATAAAAAATCAAAATCATAGTAAAATGTAAAAAAAAAAATGGAAGGGGTTAGTTTTTTATTAAAATGGGTAAAGTGGGGGTGGGATTTTAAATTCACTTTGCTGCCAGAGCGAGCACATGTGCTGGGCAGCACTATCGCCTCTAATATAGAGGCAGACCGGAGAACCATTAACCCCGCGATCGCGGCGATCTGGGGTTAATTTTACCGCGTGACGGACAAGGTCCGTCACTCGTCGTTAAGGGTTTCCCTCGTCATTAAGGGGTTAAACAAAGGGTCATGATCTGATACATTGCGCAAATTACTAAAAGTGGGAAATAACCGTGGAACCCATAAGGCACATTCCACTGGTGCGCACACAAATAAAAATGACCCCATAAGGCACTTCGGCTTTAACTTCCGGTTTGCGGAAGTGCCGATTAATTTGCACATCAGCCTATTAATTGTATATGTGCCTTCTTTTTGTGTTCTAGATTTCCCAGGCTGCACAGGAATCCCTGTGCCTACCTGGTACTATAGATTTTTTAGTTCTGTATGCGGCCGCCGATCGCAGCCATTTGAAACTACACCCCCCATGTGGCATTGCGGCTAGACTTCCGAAATGCCGAAGTGCCGTATGCCACGTGACTATTTTAAAACGTCTTAAATTATAGTTTCCCACCCTCGTTTTTCACTTATAAATATCAGGAATGTGTTACAAAACCACAGATAATGTATTGATAAAGTTAAAATTATGTTTTAAAGTTTTATATATGTTTTTATCTCTGAGAAAATAAAATATCAGATAAAATCTAATATGTTTCAGGAGTGGTTTTCCTTTGAATTGATAATATATTAATAGCTTATCAAAAACAAATAATAATGGAATCTAATACAAATTGTGCAATATTTCACCTATTGCTTGTTACCATGTATTCATTAAAAAATGTGTCTGAATTCTATAAAAAACAAGTATAACATTATGCTAGAAATGTCTCTATATAGATACAATAGTCTCTTTCAGAATGACACCATGGTCTGTAATATGTTAGCTGTTACAGCTTTTCTCCAGTTATAATCAAACTGGAATGAATTGGCTGAAATGAGCTGAATTAATATAGTACAAAATTATATATATAGGCAAATATGCAGTGTAATATACAATTATATGTACTTAATGTTGAGTATAGTAATAGCTAACAGATCATTGATAGTGATCTGTAGTTTAGTAGATAAGTTCCGTATTTTTCACTGTGAGCGAAGTAAAATCCAAGGTGCTATATGAATTGGAATCCGTTTATTAAATCAAATAAAAAAGAAAGCTTTGTGCACTTACAATTATGCAAAAGAGTCTGAGTGCTTAGCTGGAATTTGGGGAGTCCGGTGTTTGCAGCTTGTTCTTTTCGGTCTCTGATTGGACGGACCAATTTTGGCGCCAAATGTAAATCAGTTATGCTCCTATATAACATTATTAAGCCAGGTATTACTTGTTATTCCATTTGAAAAAGTCTCTGACGAAACGCGATTATTGTGTTCTTTTTATATATTAAAGTATTTTTGGTTATTTGTTTGTGCCAATAATCTTTTTTATAAACACATAATTTTCCTTTTTTTTACCCTGGCCTTTTAATTATTTTATTCCCTTTTATACTGGTTTTAAAAAAACCTAGAGAATTCCTGGAAGTTTCCTGCACTTAAAGAAATCCTAGGTGGGGATCAATCCACCCAAGCTGTCATCACGGAGCAGGAAATCTGCTCTTGCTTTGTAAGTACATTCTTTTATTATTTTATCCATATTGCTATACAGTGAGCACTATTGGCTGTTTCTTTTATTCCGAGAATTGGACACCTATCACAGAGAGGAACCCATTTAAATCCCACAAGCGGGGATTAAACCGCTGTATGCGCTTTACCCCAGAGCTAGGACAGTAGCTCTGGTAAATGTGAGTTCTATACTATTATTTTTTCACGTCCACATCAGAATTTTATATACTACACTATTGGTCGCCCTTCTCTCTCCTTTTTTCTCTTTCATATAAATGGAACCGCTACATTAAGAGAAGACGTCACTAGCAAAGACCATTTGTAAGGATAAAACATTGGGACTTTTCTTTTCCTTTACATTGGACTTCATTTTTATTTGTGTGCGCAGCCTTTTTCTATTATTTCTATTTATCCAGTTCTAAAGGGTCTGAGGGATCCCCTTTTAAAGGTTGCTGCCTATAAGTTATCTAGCGCTGTCTCATTTCTATTTTTGTTTTCTATTTTTGTTACATTCCACTGGTGACTCATTCGCCTTAAATAAATGAAAATATGACAATTTGATACGTTTCTCCTAAACCAAACAATATATGCCAGTTGAATTGGACTGTGATGTCAACTGCTAAATTGTTAACATACACTTAGAAGAAAATGGAGTTATCATTCTGGGGAGAATTCTTTTTTCTTTAAGAAAATAGTAACATTTCACATATTTTTGGAAGAACTATGTTAAAGAAGGAGGCACATAACATTAGCTATCACTCTAACTGGCATAATAAAAAGATTCACCATGGCATTGTATGCTCAAGTGCTCAATAAAATGGGATAGCACTTCATGTTCACAAAAATATAAAGAATTAGGTACATGTATCCTGTGAATCTCATACCTTGCAAGTAACCCATTTATTGGTGAAACAGATAATTTCATATCCAGGACATTACTCACCGATAGTCTGAATGATTGCATTCTGTACAATGCGTTCATCGCTCTCTCTTGTGCTGGTGGCGAAGACAGTGCTTCCTGCAGAACTCCTCCTGTCTCCAAGCTCAAAATCCACGCTTAGTGTCAAATGCTTCAAAAGAGTATTAAACACTTCCAGGACCGTGGGACCTACAATGACAAAACGGAATTAATTGGCTTTTATGAACTGTGTAAGAAGTACCTCTATTAATACAATGTACTGCACAAATCATTGATGATTATTTCCCTTTAGTAGTGGTAGAAGAAACAGAAAGGCTGTATGACTCTCGAGATAGATCTGGAGGTCTGCCGATAAAAGCACCCTGAAACCATGTTATTTATCTGCTCTAATCTTGATGTTAACTACACCAATCAAGGGCCATACGAGTAGCCAATGATGGTGTACTGTTAAATAACTGTCAGGTAACCTCACCCAGGACTTCAAATTTCAAGTCCAAAGCTACTAGTCAGGTCTGAAAAGTTACTCACCACTGCAAGCCTGAAGGGTAACGTGTCACATGCATCAGATGTGAATTGCTCTCCAATGGCCAGTGCCGAGCTGCAAATGTGAGCCATGCACTCACCAGTAGTATGGAAGGGACAGTCAAAAATAGTCTACCAACATATAGACAATCTAAAGTTAAAACAAGAGCCACTTGGGAAGGGTTAACCATAACGTGAATTTCCTCATTAAGCATCACCATGTGAAGAATGAATGGGGGCCCAAATGGGTATTATTATATTATTTATATAGTGCCAACAAATTTTGCAGCGCTTTACAGTGGGTGGACGAATAAATATGTAGTTGTAACCAGACCGGTTGAACACACAGGAACAGAGGGGTTGAGGGCCCTGCTTGATTGAGCTCACATGCTAGAGGGAGTGGGGTAAAGTGACACAAAAGGTAAGGATAGACTAGGATTAGACTAGTGACAGTTGCAAGAGAGGAATCGGGAGCTATTAACAGTTTAATCGATATGCTTTAATGAAGAAGTGGATTTTGTTTTTGCAGTGCATTGAGATATGACAAACGAGCATGTGGTACCCCAACAGCAATCCTCATGCTTTTCGAGAAACATTTATAACATTAGGGTTTGAGTTAGTACTTTTTTACATTTTTATATTATAGGTTAAGCGAGGGTTTAAGTAAACTGAATAGTCAACTTGGTGAGGTTAAAGCAGGCTTATACGATTCGAGAGCATGTGAAAGGTTAAATAGGTTTGGCATGTCATATTATACAGCTTTATAATGCAGTGGTTCTGCACAGTTATACAGCCCATTTGAATTGACAGGGTGGACTATGTGTTTGCATGCTGTATGTGTTGACGGGTATTATGTTATATGATAATGAAGTTTAAATCGAGCTGGTGAGATATGAGTGTTGAAAAAGGAGAACAAACAGGTAGATTCTTAGGTAATCAGATATGTCAGTGTGAGATTAGTTGTCAGGCTATTTGAATGCTTGCCTAGTGGTTGCTGTAGAAAATTATGAGACAAAGAGAAAGGTACACTGGCTACATGTATACAATTCATGCTGGCTATATGAATATAATGCTTGCTGCAAAAACACCTTCATTGCATTCTATGAAGCTACACAATCATTGTTAGTAGGTGCTGTGTAAAACTATTATAAAGTATGCTTTTCAACAGAGGGAGGCCATTAGGGTTTTCATGCGGTGGGGTGATTGTATCCATCCAGACCCCGGTCTAGTGTCTTAAAGAGAGTCCATGCAGTCAGCCCACACCCTTCGCTGGTTCAGCGGGGTCCCACTGAGTAGGCTGAGGACTTTGTACTTCCAGCCTGTGCGCCAGAGGGTCATCTCGGCTCTTCACACAGGGCTTCCCCAGCTGTGCTATCCGCACATGGAGAGTCCTTGAGACATGCTTCGCGCCACGAGCGCTGTTTTGCTTTGTAACCCGGTGAGGTCTGGTAGCGTGTCGCTACCGAGGTTTGCGGAGCCGCCGAGGAGAGCAACATCCGCACAGCCTTTAGGCCTTCGTTTTAGTGTCAGGCCCACTGCATGCTTTGCCAGGCAGGTTGGAGACCGAGAGATCGGCCGTTTCTCAATGCCTCCTGCCAGAATATTTATATCGGCAGACATTTTGTGCTAAGAAAGAAATTAAAAGTGTATATTGCCAAGTCACTCAGAAACAGAGCAGACTCCATTTTGCTATCTTCAGGATAACAGACAAATAGTTTCTTCTTACTTTCACTAACCACTAAGGAATGCATTTATCTAAACACAGACACTAGTGACAGAGAAGACTAAGTAATTAATTTTACTTTCTAAAATTTACAAGGTTCCATTGTAAAATAAGGGGTGAAATTGAGTTTAGAACTGTCAATTTTACAAGTTACGATCAAAGTAGTTGCCACAAAGACTGGGACAAACGCTTTTAACTGACAGCAAATCTAAGTTATGGTAGTCATTTTAGATAAGCCAAATGACGTCAAAATCGTCATCAGGAAAAGTTAACTCTTTCCTGGATAGGAAGGTTTCGTTAGACGAGACTGCCCTCTATGGATCAAATACCTAAATTGCGATCCATAGATTGGACACACCTACGGCTTCCTATTGGTTTATCAACCAATGACGTACAAAGAGTCTGGCCCTTTAAAAGTAAGGACAAAGGGAAAATACAGAAAAAGAGAGATACAGAGAGAGGGAGTTGAAGTTTGGGTGACTCCAACTCGGACATGCAGAGAAATCCAGGACAATATCTGGGACTAACACTCTACTCTTAAACTCATGGACACTCAACTCTTTTAAACTCTTAACACTTTCCAACACCACTTTCTCTATCACTCACGCACTTCCATACAACCAATCAAGTTTCTGGGACTACCTATTCATCTGATGAGAATATCTACATAACTGGTAACTATGCTGGTTTTATTTAATTAATTTAAATTAATTAAAATTTACTAATAGCATGATATATGACTGGATAAATCACGGTCAGATCTCAATATTTAGAAATCTTAGTTAACTAAAGAATATATAGTTATAACATTCCATTCTGTAGGTGGAATTAAGAATTATATGTTAATGTGATAGTATCACGTGTTAGCATACCGCTGTTTTTATCCAGGTGTATTGATTTGCTCTAAATTAAGATAAGTTATCTTTTTAGGCAAATTAAAATTCTGCTTATAGAATCTGGTAGATTATTCTTATTGGATGGTTCCAGGAAATGACTAATGAGCTGGTTTAAATGTTATTTTAATTGAAAATCACAGGAGAATAGGATACTATATGCCTAGGAGGATCTAGCCAGCATTGAAAGGGTTACTCAGTTGATCTAACTGTTAGCCAAGGTTTTATGGCTCTTCGCTGTGAAAAGCTTTACTTTTTGTCTGTAAGGATACCCTCATAAATCTTAAGTGACAGCTGGTGCTGTTAGCCTTTGGAACATGTATAGCTATTCCATTGTATTGCATATTTATGTTGTACTAAATATTCACTGATTAATATCATGCATGCTGCCTAATATTATTGTTAATTAATTGTTACAATAAAATAAAGATTGTGATTTATTTATGGAATACTTTTCACTTACATGATAAACGATCTCTAAGATCTAAGAGAATTGAAATAGTGGGCAATTCTCGACTGCTTACTATTATCATCCCATAAATATCCCCACACTCCGCCGCCGGGAAGGCCGTAAATATGTCGCTTACTCTTCCGCTGCTATACAAGCGGGCAATGCTGCTCTCATGAAGGGCAAGGGTCTCACGGTGTTGTCACGCTTAAAAGTCATGAGTTTTAGATTCCATAAAGTAGGTTAGTTTCAAAATGCTGCACGGAGCTCAGACACTTGAACAACTTTAGCTTAATGGAGCAGTTTTGGTGTATAGAACATGCCCGTGCAGCCTCACTGCTCAATCCTCTGCCATTTAGGAGTTAAATCCCTTTGTTTATGAACCCTAGTCACACCTCCCTGCATGTGACTTGCACAGCCTTCCATAAACACTTCCTGTAAAGAGAGCCCTATTTAGGCTTTTATTGCAAGCTCTAATTAAGATTTTCTTATCCCCTGCTATGTTAATAGCTTGTTAGACCCTGCAAGAGCCTCCTGTGCGTGATTAAAGTTCAATTTAGAGATTGAGATACAATTATTTAAGGTAAATTACATGAAACCAGGTTTTTTTCATGCAGGCTCTGTCAATCATAGCCAGGAGAGGTGTGGCTAGGGCTGCATAAACAGAAACAAAGTGATTTAACTCCTAAATGACAGTGAATTGAACAGTGAAATTGCAGGGGAATGATCTATACACTAAAACTGCTTTATTTAGCTAAAGTAATTTAGGTGACTATAGTATTCCTTTAACCCCTTAAGGACACATGACATGTGCGACATGTCATGATTCCCTTTTATTCCAGAAGTTTGGTCCTTAAGGGGTTAAAGGACCACTATAGGCACCCAGACCACTTCAGCTTAATGAAGTGGTCTGGGTGCCTGGTCCAGCTAGGTTTAACCCTTTTTTCTGTAAACATTAGGGTCAATCCAGCCTCTAGTGGCTGTCTCATTGACAGCCGCTAGAGGCGCTTGCGTGCTTCTCACTGTGAAAATCACAGTGAGAAGACGCCAGCGTCCATAGGAAAGCATTGTGAATGCTTTCCTATGAGACTGGCTGAATGCGCGCGCATGCGCATTCAGCCGAGGAGGAGGAGAGGAGGCGGAGAGTTCCCCGCTCGGTGCTGGAGAAAGAGGTAAGTTTAACCCCTTCCACCAGCTAGAACCCGACGGGAGGGGGACCCTGAGGGTGGGGGCTCCCACAGGGCACTATAGTGCCAGGAAAACGAGTATGTTTTCCTAGCACTGTAGTGGTCCTTTAATGATTTCAGTAAGGCTTTTGACACTGTTGCACATAGAAGGCTTATCAATAAACTGCAATCTTTAAGTTTGGATTCAAATATTGTTGAATGGGTAAGGCAGTGGCTGAGTGACAGGCAACAGAGGGTTGTAGTTAATGGAATATATTCGAAGCTTGGACTTGTCACCAGTGGGGTACCTCAGGGATCTGTACTTGGACCCATTCTCTTTAATATTTTTATTAGTGATATTGCAGAAGGTCTTGATGGTAAGGTATGTCTTTTTGCTGATGATACTAAGATATGTAACAGGGTTGATGTTCCAGGAGGGATAAGCCAAATGGCAAATGATTTAGGTAAACTAGAAAAATGGTCAGAATTGTGGCAACTGACATTTAATGTGGATAAGTGCAAGATAATGCATCTTGGACGTAAAAACCCAAGGGCAGAGTACAGAATATTTGATAGAGTCCTAACCTCAACATATGAGGAAAGGGATTTAGGGGTGATTATTTCTGATGACTTAAAGGTAGGCAGACAATGTAATAGAGCAGCAGGAAATGCTAGCAGAATGCTTGGTTGTATAGGGAGAGGTATTAGCAGTAGAAAGAGGGAAGTGCTCATGCCATTGTACAGAACACTGGTGAGACCTCACTTGGAGTATTGTACACAGTACTGGAGACCGTATCTTCAGAAGGATATTGATACCTTAGAGAGGGTTCAGAGAAGGGCTACTAAACTGGTTCATGGATTGCGGGATAAAACTTACCAGGAAAGGTTAAAGGATCTTAACATGTATAGCTTGGAGGAAAGACGAGACAGGGGGGATATGATAGAAACATTTAAATATATAAAGGGAATCAACACAGTAAAGGAGGAGACTATATTTAAAAGAAGAAAAACTACCACAACAAGAGGACATAGTCTTAAATTAGAGGGACAAAGGTTTAAAAATAATATCAGGAAGTATTACTTTACTGAGAGGGTAGTGGATGCATGGAATAGCCTTCCAGCTGAAGTGGTAGAGGTTAACACAGTAAAGGAGTTTAAGCATGCGTGGGATAGGCATAAGGCTATCCTAACTATAAGATAAGGCCAGGGACTAATGAAAGTATTTAGAAAATTGGGCAGACTAGATGGGCCGAATGGTTCTTATCTGCCGTCACATTCTATGTTTCTATGTTTCTATTTTTTGAAGGAGTGGAGACAGTGTGAGCATCTAATGGAGGAAGGAAGTGAGTTCAACAGGAACGGTGCAGCCCTCGAGAAGTCTGGTGGGAGTATGGACAGAATATAGACGTAAGTCTTCAGCAGAGCGTAAGGGCCTAGACGGGACATACTTGTGTATTAGGGAGGATAGATAGGTGGGAGCAGCATTATGTAGAGCAGGGGCCTTCAAACTCCGGCCCCCCAGATGTTGCTGAACTACAACTCCCATGATTCTTTAAATTACATAGACAGCCAGAGAATCATGGGAGTTGTAGCTCAGCAACATCTGGGGGGCCGGAGTTTGAGGACCCCTGATGTAGAGATTTGAAAGCAAGAACCAGAATTTTAAATTGAGCCCTTTATCTTATAGGAAGCCAATGTAGGGACTGACAGAAAGGTCAGGCGTGGGAGGTGTGGGCGGACAGGAAGATGAGCCTCGTCACCGCATTCAATGTAGGGACTGACAGAAGGGTGAGGAGTGGGAGGTGCGGGAGGACAGGAAGATGAGCCTCGGGTATCCTGCCTAGTGCCCTGTTGGATCTTAATCCTTCTCTGTGGGAAGGTGGCCCCTCCTTTTTTAAACATTAAAACATGTCTTATTTGAAAATGAAGAGTGATTTTGTATCTATAACTGATTATTTGACTTCAATTTTATCACATATGCATCTTATCCAATATTAAAAATATTTACACATTTTCGCTTCTGCATGTGATGTAATACTTGCGTTAATAAAGATAACAGTGAGCTACTTCTGCTACATAAATAAAATATAGTTTGAAATTATTTAATTTGTTGGGAAAATGATACAAAACTACTACAATATACAAATGAAATTATTTTTTTTAAACGTGTTTTTTTGGAGTGTAGCAGCAACATAAGAAGTACAAAAAATATGTTTTGCGCAAGTAATTGATGAAAAAAATAATTAAATTTATTTAAATGCCTACAACCAAAAAAATATCCATATAAACCATTGAATAACCAAGAAAGAACGCAAACTCTCAATTTTGGCATTTTAGAAAGGTGAACTAGTATTACATTTAGAACCATAAATGTAGCTTTTATGTGACATTTACAAAATAACAAATCATGTAGTGTTGAATAGAACAGGTTTATAAAAATAGTAATAATCATAATAAAAAAAGAAATTTGTCAGCTCGGATAATAAGGTTCCTTCATAGCATGACGTATCAATAAAGGTTTGTTTAATTAAATGCTAACATCCTCTCCACAACAAACAAAATAAATGTTCTAGGTCATAGGGGTTAAAGTGGCCTTTACTGCTTGAATGTCCTACTGCTACAGCAGGGTAAATGCCACCTAAATGGGAACAGGTGAAATTAACCGCAGTAATATGAAAAGCAGACACAGATTGAAAAGAAATTATGTTCAGGGCAGTGATAGCTATATGTGGCACCTGTGACACAGAAAGTCTTTAGTCTGACTTAGCATTGTGGGAACTGTAGTTTCCCAAAGCTAAATAAACATCACTACTTTAGAGTCTAGATAATTACACATGTCAATATCATGATGCACTATAGAAAAAATAAACACATTGCCCGCTTGACAGCCAAGGGGGTGTAACAAAGTTTAAGGACCACTATAGTGCCCTGAGGGTGCCCCCACCTTCAAGGTTCCCCTCCCGCCGGGCTCTAGGGGGTGGAAGGGGTTAAACTTACCTCTTTCTCCAGCGCCGGGCAGGGGAACTCTCTGCCTCCTCTCCTCCTCCTCGGCTGAATGCGTGCGCGCGCGCGCGCAGCCAGTCTCATAGGAAAGCATTCTCAATGCTTTCCTATGGACGCTGGCGTCTTCTCAGTGTGAAAATCACAGTGAGAAGCGCGGAAGCGCCTCTAGCGGCTGTCAATGAGACAGCCACTAGAGGCTGGATTAACCCTAAGGTAAACATAGCAGTTTCTCTGAAACTGCTATGTTTACAGCAGGCAGGGTTAAACCTAGATGGACCTGGCACCCAGACCACTTCATTAAGCTGAAGTGGTCTGGGTGCCTATAGTGGTCCTTTAATTTCTAAAAGTGGAAATTTTTCTTGAAATTTGCACTTTTGTAAAATTAAACCTGTGCACGTCGTCAAATGTTTTAGGGATCTGGAACGTCACTGAAACATTCAAAATTGTTAATTCAAAACACAATATCAAAAGCCATGTGTTATTGCTGCTTAGTTTTCTGTAAATGAAGCCCCTCTTTAAAGAACACATAGCAGTCAACACAATCACATTTTCAGATGAAATACACTGCTCAAAAAAATAAAGGGAACACAAAAATAACATCCTAGATCTGAATGAATTAAATATTCTTCTGAAATACTTTGTTCTTTACATAGTTGAATGTGCTGACAACAAAATCACACAAAAAAAAAATGGAAATCACATTTTTCAACCCATGGAGGTCTGGATTTGGAGTCACACTCAAAATGAAAGTGGAAAAACACACTACAGGCTGATCCAACTTTGATGTATTGTCCTTAAAACAAGTCAAAACGAGGCTCAGTAGTGTGTGTGTGGCCTCCACGTGCCTGTATGACCTCCCTACAACACCTGTGCATTCTCCTGATGAGGTGGCGGATGGTCTCCTGAGGATCTCCTCCCAGACCTGGACCAAAGCATCTTCCAACTCCTGGACAGTCTGGGGTCCCGGATGTGCTCAATTGGATTCAGGTCTGGGGAACGGGCGGGCCAGTCCATGGCATCAATGTCTTCGTCTTGCAGGAACTGCTGACACACTCCAGCCACATGAGGTCTAGCATTGTCTTGCCAACCGCACCAGCATATGGTCTCACAAGGGGGCCTGAGGATCTCATCTCGGTACCTAATGGCAGCCAGGCTACCTCTGGCGAGCACATGGAGGGCTGTGCGGCCCCCCAAAGAAATACCACCCCACACCATTACTGACCCACTGTCAAACCGGTCATGCTGGAGGATGTTGCAGGCAGCAGAAAGCTCTCCAGACTCTGTCACGTCTGTCACATGTGCTCAGTGTGAACCTGCTTCCATCTGTGAAGAGCACAGGGCGCCAGTGGCGAATTTGCCAATCTTGGTGTTCTCTGGCAAATGCCAAACGTCCTGCATGGTGTTGGGCTGTAAGTGGACGTCAGCCCTCATACCACCCTCATGGAGTCTGTTTCTGACCGTTTGAGCAGACACATGCACATTTGTGGCCTGCTGGAGGTCATTTTGCAGGGCTCTGGCAGTGCTCCTCCTGTTCCTCCTTGCACAAAGGCGGAGGTAGCAGTCCTGCTGCTGGGTTGTTGCCCTCCTACGGCCCTGCACTACCTGAGCCACTTGTGTGGGTTGTAGGCTCCGTCTCATGCTACCACTAGTGTGAAAGCACCGCCAGCATTCAAAAGTGACTAAAACATCAACCAGGAAGCATAGGAACTGAGAAGTGGTCTGTGGTCACCACCTGCAGAATCACTCCTTTATTGGGGGTGTCTTGCTAATTGCCTATAATTTCCACCTGTTGTCTATCCCATTTGCACAACAGCATGTGAAATTGATTGTTGCTTCCTAAGTGGACAGTTTGATTTCACAGAAGTGTCATTGACTTGGAGTTACATTGTGTTGTTTAAGTGTTCCCTTTATTTTTTTGAGCAGTGTATAACAATAAAATAAATCACAAAAGGCTCAGTCTTTAAATGAATTGTGTGAACACCCGATATGCAGATTAATGGTCTGATGAATACACATGGCATTACATTTTGTATCCTTGATAAGTTTGATGTATTACTTTGGACGTTTTAGACCGAAGCGGCAAATAGACACGTGGGCAGATTTATAAAAGAGATTAAAAGAAACATGAATTGTGTCGATGTTTTGTTCTGATAAAACCATTCTGCAGCACATTATAAATATATTATTTTTATTATTCTAAAAGGTATGCTATCCGTCTTTTTTTCTCTTTTCTTTTAAAAGACTAGATTTGAGAAAAACGAAGAGCCAACAGTTCCTAGGCTTACTGTATTAAAAAAAAAATTAAGAAAACTGAACACACCAGTGCCAAATAGAGTATGAATAATGAAGGTTTAACAAACTGATAAACAATCGCTTAAACAATAAACAGACCTGAAACTCCTAAGAAAGACTTCAGGCAAAAATAAGAAATCCATGTATATCCCCTGATTACATTTAAAAAGGTGATGCAGGATATAGAGCACACTGACGTGATGAGAAGGAATGCCAAGTTTATGGTGTTTGACATTAAGACTCGTACATGTTACGTGTACTACAAAACAAAAATTAAATAAATACTTGCCAATTGACCCTTTTGCTGCAATAGCTACTGCTTCTAAAAGAACCTGCACAATGCCAGCACGTATTCGAGGAGAATCTCGCTTGTGTAGATCGAGGTGGCTGAGGATCTGCTGGATCACATGGTGGGAGTACTGAGCCTGGAATTAAAAAAATGAATTACTTTACCATAAAAGATTACAAATATAGCTGTCAGCATTGTCAATGAAACACTAACCTCATGAAAGATAACAGATCAGTGTCTTCTATTGCGTAAAAAAAGAACAAAAACAAAGCAAAGCAAAGAGAAATGCTACCCATTCTCTATCCCAAACGTCAATGTGTGCTTTTAAATAACGGATGTTTTGAGAAGGTACCAGTTAACGCACAGAAAGAGCTTTGCTACAACCTGTGCCACGAAGGCTATGAACGTTATCCCAGAAAGACTCTGTCCCCGCAGTCTGACAAATGGAAACATTGCAGTATATGAGAATGCGTATTGGTAATGTTAGTGTGTGTCCCTTTAAATATTTTTTGTAGCTCAGATTTTTTTAAGTGGACATGTCAACAAAAGTCATAGAAGACATGCTTCATTTCAGGTGCTTATAAAAATGTCATCTATATTCTGCTCAAATAAAAGTGCTGGAAATGTATTGAAAAATACCTTTCATTTGCTTCCTTGTCTACGAATAGGTCCACTGAAGTGGAAACTTGTGCTTGTAGCTGTTCACATAATGCCTAGCATGTAGCCACACATATTGCAATGAAGCATTCTGTACTCCGTATTGCTGGAGGATATAGCTATGCTAGTAATTTATCTAGAACGGTGTCTTTGTGTAACTATATATTATGCATGTATATTTTATAAAAGATAGAAACCACTTACCTGAATAGAGTACATTATAATTTTAAAACAGGAAACTGCAAATTCATTGGACTCCCACAATTTATGATGATCCAAATGTCTGTAAAAAAAAAAAAAAAAAAAATCTAATTATTGAAGCAGGTGAATTTATAGAGTAAAGATATCAGCATCGTCAACCTATTTATAAGCTGTCACATACTAAATCAAATATTACTAAGGCGCAGAGTCTCATCAAAATATTCTGTACATTACTTCATAACGGATTTTTCTTCTTGAATAAACATTAAATCTCCATCATCCACCAGACCGTTTGCTAAAATATATTTCATATTAAAATGTTTGCATTCTTTTATGACAAAAATAAATGGAACTGGAGGTAAGGGACCACGGAACTTCACATGTCAAAACGGGAAAACAGGAAACATAGCAGAATTGGAGATTGGAATGTTTTCAACTTTCTTATTTTGGCTAACAATAATTGGAAATGCTACAAATCATTCCAGACTATTTCTTGTTTAATGAAAACGCCCCACACTACCAAAAAGGCCCCATAACAGCAAAAGCCCATCAATACGCTGAACTTACTGCAGACTTATTAACAGTTTAATTTTAATGGAAACTTATTTGCGGTAAATGCCTGCCTTAGGTTGGGTTGGAATATCTTTAAACTCCAGTTTGTTTGAATGTTATACACAGCAAGAAATATGGACCGTTTTATCTCACATGTGATGTTGAAAAAGGCAAAGGAAAGCAAAATGGAAAAGTTTCTGGTAAATCCGCTAACTGATAACTCATGTAACAGGCATGTTCTTGCGCAAGACAACATCACGTGTGCAGATACACTTTACATTCACAGCTTGTAAAATATTCCATACACTACAGATTTGTTCAGGTACAAACAAGAGCCCAATGGTGAATGAACGATGGTCAAGCAAGTTGTAGAGATGGGTTACGGACACTGAACGTGGCCCTTTCCAGCAGCTGTTCTATTGTAAGTTTAAACTTCTATTTTTCCAGCACAAGTGCTAATTCTCTTGTACGTATTATCAATTTGTATATTAACAAAAAGTACAAGATACTCAACGATGGAAAATCCATTTTAAACCAGCAACATATTAAATGACCATTCCGGTGAATAGTAATCATATTGATCAAGAAGTTCCAAATTCTTGCATACTACTGTTTGTAAGTGGAGGCCTGATCGGTCAGAAAGCTATGTTAGCCAGCTTCTATGAAAGAGTTGGTTTTCTACACTGGAAGACTGTCAACTGAAACCCATACTGTGTCCATAAAGTCCATACTGTGTCCATAAAATTGCAGTAGTTGCAAGGACTGTGGAAATGCAGAAACCCCAATTGTCATTATCTTATTAGTGATTGATTGTTTTGCATATATATATTATTTTTAAATGCAGCGTGTATGTAAATTATTCAAAGTAAGTCTTGTGTGTTCTTTAAAAAGTAGGAAGTATTTGTTGATAAGTTGATAGTGAATATGATTTGAAGCTTTAAACGATGGGTTTTATAATACACAATTATTTTTCAATGGATCTTTGATTCCAGCTGTATGTTTTGTGATAAGAGTAAATGCGTCATCTGCTGGGGAAGATCACAACACATCAATAATATAAATAATACAAGTAATTATGACCTGCCAAGTTATTGTTGAAAACGGCTTCCTTTAGCTCTACAGAATGATAGCGGATATCTAGTAGTTCATATCAGTAACAAGACGTATACACAAATCTTCGATACATTCTGTACAGGTTAAGTATAACAGCAGGTTTTATGTGAATGGTTAGAGAACAACCTGGCTTGCAGTTTAGTACCACTACAGGCATTTCTCACTTTACGAACTCCCGCTTTATGAACTCCGCCTTTATGAATTTTTTTCTGGATGCGCCATTTTGTGTCACTGGTCCATGGATCAGGACAGAGGAGAGTGCTTTGGAGCACAAACAAAAAGAGAAGAAGAAGAATTTGTGGTCAGGAGTAGACAAGAAGAGAGATGAGGATCAGGAACACAGTTCCTAAGGATAAAGGGAAGTCTAAAAACCAGGTTTAGATTGTACTGTATTCTTTTTGTGCTTTCATGGGCGTACATTACAGATCCTGTAATATTATTGCACTGTGTGCTATTGAGTAGAGATTTGACTTGATTTGTCTGTGTGTGTCTGTGTGTCTGACATAGCTGTCTGTGTGTTAGTCATTAGGCCATGTTTTGGCAGGCAGCAATAGTAAGGAGCAGGTGAGGACTGAAAAGCCTGAAAAGGGGGAGAAGGAAGAAAGTTTAAAATCTGTAAAAATAAAAGGAGTAACAGAAAAGTGATAAAGGAGAGGGGGAAGCTGATAATGAAGAAAATGAATAAGTAGGAGAGCTTAAGAGGTGCCCGGATTCTTCATTTAAGAGTATGAGAATTGATAATTTGATGAAGATTTCAATAAGGTATGTATGCCTTTAATGTTCCTACAACATACATGTATTTGCTATGCTTTCATTTTGTATTTGTACTTAATTTAGGTTTTCAGTGGTAAAATGTGTTGGTCAGGAACGTAACCCGTGTTTATTACATTGTGTCTATGGGAAATTCGTTCTCACTTTATGAACTAGGCTTCGGAATCAATTAGTTCATAAAGTCGTGAATTATCTGTATATTGGTTGTGTTATTGGAGTTTGAAGTGCAAAACCAAAAGGAATTCACAGGCGATATTGCTGCATAACCTACCACCCAAAATGGTTAAGCATAATAAACCTGGGACTGTGGGACAGGGGCCCATATCAGGACAGCTGATGGGTATGGCATAAAAGGGATTAACAGGATAACCACAAACAGGAGCTCGGGCGGAGATTTATCAAAGTCTTGAAGATGGTTTTGCACAATTTGGAAAGGGGGGTTGTTTAGTGGTTTAATTGGTGCAGTTTAGTAAATGTTTGTTTCTCATTTTCTTTCATATTTGGTGGCCTCTTTTGAAATTAGTATTTCTGTAAAAAAATGGAGGAACTTAGGCTGAGAAAAGTAGACACTTTCAAGACTTTTTCTTATAAAAATATAATAAATACAAACAGATCAGAGACCAAAACTAAAAAAAAAAACTAAACATTTTTTGAACACTTTAAAAACACACACTCTGTCTCTGTTATAAGGTGTGGGTAATCACCGCAAAAGTTGTGCAATCTTAGTACAAGAGCAAAGTCTCTGATGACACAAGTAGTTAATCTTAACCAGATGAACAGACTACCTTAATCAGCTAAGTCTTAAAATAAATCTAAGAATACTACATGGGACTGGAAGCTGAAAATATCATAATCACCTGGATTTAAGCAAAGGAATTCAAAGAAAGATGATATGTACAACTATAAATTGCGTGGCTGAACAGTCTGCGTACAGCCTACCTGTAAGAGATCCATGTTTGGAAAAGCACAGGATTTAAGAACACCAGATGTAGAAATAATGAGATCTAGAGACAGCAAAAGCTAATTGCCTTTATCTGTGAAGTCTTTAGATCAGACAAATGCGTGTTTCCTGCAGATATGGAGTAGTTACATTTACTTTAAAGTTTAGCTTTTAAGAACACAACAATGCAGCAAGGAAAAGCTTGCAGTTCACCTGCAAAACCTGTCTTTGAATATCACTGCCACTGGGACTAAAGATTAATAGAGTCAATTATACAAGCAATAAAAGGTCAGTAGCTGAAGTTTTCATATCAAACTAAAATGGTCATATCAGAGGATGCAGGAAGAGAATCTGAGCTCAATTTACATCAATATCAAATCAATGTGTTCGTGCCCAAAGCGGATGTTTATGTTTGATTTAAACCCCGATTGGTGAATTCTTGATTAGAAACAAATATCTCCAGGGCTTTTAAATGATTCAGGACAGTCATGTCCCCAGAGGAGCAATGACAATACGTACATTAGTCATCTGGAGTTCAGTTTCTGGTTAGCAATGTATGGGCATGGAGTAGGCTAACCAAAGTTAAAGATTATTCTCCTTTTTTTTAATATATATATATATATATATATATTTTTTTTTTTTTTTGTCGTAGCATATATAAAGGTATACAGACGCGGATAAATGACGTATTGAGAGGGACACGTAGAGAAAGAGGATCCCTTCCGGATCGGTGGAACACATGTGCGTTCCACAGTGACCAGGCGGAAGCCCATACATGGACTTGGACACGAGAGAACTCAGAACAGGTGTTATGGAGTATACGGATTGGTGGACAGGGCGTGGAATACGGCGAGAGGGACTTTTAAAAGAAGACAGAAGACATAGGACTTTTATTGATGCATTTTATTTGATTGTATTATATGTTTTATTATCACTTCTCCTGATGAAGTCTATGGCATAGACGCAACGCGTAGAGCTGTGTTGATTTTTGCCTGCAATTCCTGTTACCTGCTACTTACATTTACCATCTTGGAGAGAGGGATACAGACATTTGATGGGCATTCTTATTTTTCACTTTTTGTGTTTCAATTAAAGTGTGTTTTTATACTATTAAGATTTCACACTATGTCCAGTTCTTTTTTTTTTGCATGTACCTTTGAGGAATTTCATTGGAAGATCTAAAGAAACCTTGATGGGCTTGAATTACTCCTTTATTCTGTGAGTGCAATATTTACAGCAGGGGCATTTCTACCAAACGGTGTTTCCCTATGAATGTTCTCTGCTTTTGTTTTTTCTAGGTGTATCTTGTTTTGTGTATAAGGTATACACGCAGGTAAAGCGTGGCACGCTACATTTTAACCCCTTAAGGACTGGACTGTTTTTGCGATGTTGTACATTTGCAACCAGGAATATTTTTACACTTTTCTGGTGTTTGTGTTTAGCTGTTATTTTCCGCTCTCTCATTTACTGTTCCCATACAAATTATATATTTTTTTTTCAGGACAAAAGGGGCTTTCTTTACATACCATTATTTATATAATCTCATGTATTTTAATTTTAAAAAAATAAAAAAATATGATGAAAAATTGAAAAAAATACATGTTTTTTGACTTTTACTTGAAAAATCTTTTACTCATCTACAAAAGCGAATGAAAAAAACAGCTAAATAGATTCAAAATTTTGTCCTGAGTTTAAAAATACCCAGTGTTTACATGCTTTTTTTTGCAAGTTATAGGGCTATAGGTACAAGTAGGATATGGCGGTTTCAAAACAAATTTTTTTAAATGTATCAATAGTGACATTGTAACACTATTATCTGTCATAAATCTCTGGAAAACACTCCACATGTATATATTTTTTTTAAAGTAGACAACCCAGGGTATTCATCTAAGGATATTTTGACACTTTCTATGCAGCCATTTTACCACAAGTCTTTGCCAAACTTTGCATAGATAGTTGTTTTTTTTTTTTTTTTCACATACATTGCAATTCAGGTATAAACTTACAGATCCTGTTATGTCTTGCTGCCAAACAACACGCCAATATGTGTTCAGCAACATCTCCTGAGTACAGTGATACCACCCATGCATAGGCTTGTCGGATTGTTTGGGGCTAAAAGGCCACATTTGGCAGGTGCGCATATCCATTTTTCAACTTGGAATTTTGACATGTAGTAAACCAGCGCCCCTGTCCTATTTGGGACATTTGTAAGGCCGGCCAATGTATTTTACCCCCACCAAACCATATATTTTTGGAAAGTAGACACCCTAGGGTATTTCAAATGGTGTTTTTTTAACACTTTCCATGCACTAATTCTACCACCAGACTTTGTCAAACATTTAGGTAGTCATTTTGTGTGTGTTTTTTTCCACACACATTGTACTTTAGGCATGAATTAACAAATTGTGTTATGTGTCACTGCCAAACAACATGCCAATATGTGTTCAGCAACATCTCCTGAGTACAGTGATACCACCCATGCATAGGCTTGTCGGATTGTTTGGGGGCTAAAAGGCCACATTTGGCAGGTGCGCATATCCATTTTTCAACTTGGAATTTTAACATGTAGTCAACCTGCGCACATGTTCTTTTTGGGACATTTGTAAGGCCGGCCAATGTATTTTACCCCCACCAAACCATATATTTTTGGAAAGTAGACCCCCTAGGGTATTTCAAATGGTGTTTTATTTAACACTTTCCATGCACTTATTCTACCACCAGACTTTGTCAAACTTTTAGGTAGTCATTTTTTGTGTGTGTTTTTTCACACACATTGTAATTTAGGCATGAATTAACAGATCGTGTTATGTGTCACTGCCAAACAACATGCCAATATGTGTTCAGCAACATCTCCTGAGTACAGTGATACCACCCATGCATAGGCTTGTTGGATTGTTTGGGGGTTAAAAGGCCACATTTGGCAGGTGTGTATATCCCTTTTTCAACTTAGAATTTTGACATGTAGTCAACCTGCGCACATGTCCTATTTGGGACATTTGTAAGGCCGGCCAATGTATTTTACCCCCACCAAACCATATATTTTTGGAAAGTAGACACCCTAGGGTATTTCAAATGGTGGTTTTTTAACACTTTCCATGCACTAATTCTACCACCAGTCATTGTCAAACATTTAGGTAGTCATTTTTTGTGTGTTTTTTTTCACACACATTGTAATTTAGGCATGAATTAACAAATCGTGTTATGTGTCACTGCCAAACAACACACCAATATGTGTTCAGCAACATCTCCTGAGTACAGTAATACCACCCATGCATAGGCTTGTCAGATTGTTTGGGGGCTAAAAGGCCACATTTGGCAGGTGCGCATATCCATTTTTCAACTTGGAATTTTGACATGTAGTCAACCTGCGCACATGTCCTATTTGGGACATTTGTAAGGCCGGCCAATGTATTTTACCCTCACCAAACCATATATTTTTGGAAAGTAGACACCCTAGGGTATTTCAAATGGTGTTTTTTTTAACACTTTCCATGCACTAATTCTACCAACAGACTTTGTCAAACTTTTAGGTAGTCATTTTTTGTGTGTTTTTTTCACACACATTGTACTTTAGGCATGAATTAACAGATCGTGTTATGTGTCACTGCCAAACAACACCTCAATATGTGTTTAGCAACATCTCCTGAGTACAGTGATACCACCCATGCATAGGCTTGTCGGATTGTTTGGGGGCTAAAAGGCCACATTTGGCAGGTGAGCATATCCATTTTTCAACTTGGAATTTTGACATGTAGTCAACCTGCGCACATGTCCTATTTGGGACATTTGTAAGGCCGGCCAATGTATTTTACCCCCACCAAACCATATATTTTTTGGAAAGTAGACACCCTAGGGTATTTCAAATGGTGTTTTTTTAACACTTTCCATGCACTAATTCTACCACCAGACATTGTCAAACATTTAGGTAGTCATTTTTTGTGTGTTTTTTTTCCACACATTGTACTTTAGGCATGAATTAACAAATCGTGTTATGTGTCAATATGTGTTCAGCAACATCTCCTGAGTACAGTGATACCACCCATGCATAGGCTTGTCGGATTGTTTGGGGGCTAAAAGGCTACATTTGGCAGGTGCGCATATCCATTTTTCAACTTGGAATTTTGACATGTAGTCAACCTGTGCACATGTCCTATTTGGGACATTTGTAAGGCCGGCCAATGTATTTTACCCCCACCAAACCATATATTTTTGGAAAGTAGACACCCTAGGGTATTTTAAATGGTGTTTTTTTAACACTTTCCATGCACTAATTCTACCACCAGACTTTGTCAAACATTTAGGTAGTCATTTTTGTGTGTTTTTTTTCACACACATTGTACTTTAGGCATGAATTAACAAATCGTGTTATGTGTCACTGCCAAACAACACACCAATATGTGTTCAGCAACATCTCCTGAGTACAGTGATACTACCCATGCATAGGCTTGTCGGATTGTTTGGGGGCTAAAAGGCCACATTTGGCAGGTGCACATATCCATTTTTCAACTTGGAATTTTGACATGTAGTAAACCAGCGCACCTGTCCTATTTGGGCCAATGTATTTTACCCCCATCAAACCATATATTTTTGAAAAGTAGACAACTCAGGGTATTTTAAATGGTGGTAGTTTAATACTTTTCATGCAATAATTCTACCACCAGCCTTTTGCAAACTTTTGGGTAGTAATTTTCTTCATGTTTTTTTACACATACATTGTACTTTAGGCATGAATTAACAGATCCTGTTATGTATCACTGCCAAACAACCCCCCAATATGTGTTCAGCAACATCTCCTGAGTACAGTGACATCACCCATGCATAGGTTTGCTGGGTTGTTTGGGGGCTAAAAGGCCACATTCAAGACTTGTACATATCAGTTTTTCAACTTGATATATAGGTATGCTTGGCCTATCTTCAGTTTGGTATATTTTTGCATCCCCCCCGTTAATGTTAACATCATGAAAGTTTATATTTTTATAAAGTAGACATTCCAGAGTATTGTATATGAGGTGTTTTCACATCCTTCCCCCAACCATTGTGCTAAACAAATTTCAGAGAACGTGCATGGTGGTAATTTTTTAATTCTGCTTTTATGCACACGTCATCTGGTTTTGGCCAGCCAGTTATATGTTACTACCATAAAACTTTTTTAACCAAATGTGCAGGTATCAAATGCACCTTTAGCAGCATTCTCTAAACTAACTCCTGCAAAAAAGAATCTAATTGGAGATTTGGGGGTAAGGAAACTGACTAACTAAAATTTGCTGCTTTCAAAAGAAAAAAAAACAGTGCAAAGGGGTGTCTGTCCTTTTCCTTTTTTATAACAGACCCAGCAACATTTCAGGGGATTTGTTTTTTTTTTTGCAGTTGGCGGTATCTTAAAAATAAAATGTCTGGACTCCTTTGGCACCGTTGTTGGAACTTGACCATCTCCATAAATTATTGTGGAAATCAGCTTGAACTAAAATTGGAGAAAGGTGGTTCTTTCTGAATTCATTTTTTTTTTTAAAGAGTAAAAATTAATTATGTGTTGCTACTTGCATCAGGTAGATAGCCATCTTTTTATACCAGGCTTTTGTCTTTCTTAAGATAAGATATGGCTGCATCAGCTGATCAGCCAAATCAACACCCCCCATGTGCCTGTTATAAGCCCTGATGCACACCGGTTTTGTCTGTACCCTGCCTCGGACAGTGACGTCTGACATGCCCTCGTTATGGATGGCTGTTAGCATGTGAACATCCTTCCTGTCCTTAAATTTTATTGCAAGCACTTTAGCTTTGTGCAGACCTTTACATTCACTTTTTTTTTTTTATTTGGCCTCTATAAAAGGTCTGGGGAAATCCTTGGCATATCTTCTCACACTGCCACAGGCCAGTATCTAGAAACCCTAAAGAGTTTGAAACAAACAGACAATGCTATAAAAATTGTCCACATAAAGGTGGTAACCCTTATTGAGCAAGGGGATCAGTAAGTCAAAAACAAGTTTCCCGCTTGTCCCCAGAGAGTCAGTACAGCCAGGAGGGTCCAGTTGACCATCTTTCCCCTCATATATATACGAAAGGCAAATGTATAGCCACTTTCGCTCTCGCACAGTTTGTAGAATTTTACGCCATACCTAAAGCGCTTTGAGAGGATGTATTGTTTGAATCCTAATCTCCCTTTATATTTCATTAACGATTCATCAATAGATACATTTTTTGAGGAGTATAAACTTCAGTAAATTTGTGCTGAAGATGGTCTACCAGTGGGTGTATTTTATGAAGCCTATCATATTGGGTGTGATCTCTGCGGTGACAGAGGGTATTGTCATTGAAATGTAAGTATCTCAGCAGTAGCTCAAATCTTGTTCTAGACATGGTTTGAGAGTACACTCGACTAGAACAGATTGGGTTGGTGCTCCAGTAAGAGCAAATTGATGGCTTCTTTATAATCCCCATGAGAATTGTAAGAGCCCAGAATTTTTAAAGTTCAGCGACATCTGTGGGATGCCAAGCACACTCCTCCCTGACTGCATAGCTATCTGGATTGGTATCAATAAATTGGGTAGCATATAAATTAGTCTGGGGAGCAATCTCCTCCCACATGGTATCCCCTAAAAATAGCTCCATATATTGCATAGAGGAGAAGTCATCCACATTGACATTAATGCCTGTTTTGGCACTAAAAGGGGTGATTTGGGGCTCAGCTAACCGTGGAGAAACCTGTTCCTCCTCCACATTCGGCATAGCAGAGAAAGCACAGCTTCTTTTTGCAGCCAGCTCACACACAGATGACATGTCAGAAAACGGACGCAGTGTCAGTGGCGTCAGAGTCTGGCTAACACAGAGTTACTAACACACAATTTTTTTTTTATTTTATACTAAAAACAGACTAAAACTGATAAAAACAGACTAAATGAGACTAAAACTTCTGTTAGCAGCAATCTGTAAACTAACTCCTGCAAAAAGAATCTAACTGGAGATTTGGGGAAGGATACTGACTAACAGAAATTTGCTGCTTTCAAAATAAACAAAAAAAATAAATCAGGAACAAGTATTATAAAAATGTATTTTCTGTGTGGTAGACCTTAAAACATTCTCCAATACACAGTCCAGGTTTTGTATGGCAATCGGGACAGTGAAAAGGGGTGTCTGTCCTTTTCCCTTTTTTATAACAGACCCGGCAACGTTTCTGGGGGTTTCTTTTTTTTGGTGTTGGCGGTATCTTAAAAATAAAATGTCTAGACGACTCTTGCACTGTCGTTGGAACTTGACCATCTCCATAAATTATTGTGGGAATCAGCTTGAGCTGAAATTGGAGATAGGTGGTTCTTCCTGGATTAATTTTTTTAAAAAGTAAAAATGAATTATGTGTTGCTACTTGCAACAGGTAGATAGCCACCTTTTTATACCAGGCTTTTGTCTTTCTTAAGATAAGATAAGGCTGCATCAGCTGATCAGCCAAATCAACACCCCCCATGTGCCTGTTATAAGCCCCGATGCACACCGGTTTTGTCTGTACCCTGCCTCGGACAGTGACGTCTGACATGCCCTCGTTATGGATGGTTGTTATCATGTGAACATCCTTCCTGTCCTTAAATTTTAGCGCAAGCAGTTCAGCCTTGCGCAGAGCTTTGCATTCCCCTTTTTTTAATTTGGCCTCTATGAGAGGTCTGGGAAAATCCTTGGCATTTCTTCTTACAGTGCCGCAGGCCGGTGTCTGTAAACTATAAAGAATTTTAAATAAGTGGACACTGCTGTAAAAATTGTCCACATAAAGGTGGTAACCCTTATTGAACAAAGGGTTCAGTAGGTCCCAAACAAGTTTCCCAGTTGTCCCCAGAGAGTCAGGACAGCCAGGAGGGTTCAGTTGAGCATCTTTCCCCTCGTATACACGGAAGGCAAATGTGTAGCCACTTTCGCTCTCGCAAAGTTTGTACACTTTAATGCCATACCTAGACCGCTTTGAGGGGATATATTGTTTGAACCCTAATCTCCCTTTGTATTTCATAAGGGATTCATCGATGGATAAAGTTTGTTGGGGAGTATAAACTTCAGAAAATCTGTTCTGAAGATGGTCTACCAGTGGGCGTATTTTATAAAGCCTATCATATTCGGGGTGATCTCTGGGGTGACAGAGCGTATTGTCGTTAAAATGTAAGTATCTGAGCAGCAGCTCATATCTTGGTCTAGGCATTGTTTGGGAGAATATAGGAGTCGAACAAATTGGGTTGGTGCTCCAGTAAGACCGGATTGATGGCTTTTTTATTATCCCCATGAGCATGGTAAGAGCCCAGAATGTTTTAAGTTCAGGGACATCTGTGGGATGCCAAGCATGCTCCCTGACTGTATAGCTACCTGGATTGGTCTCAATAAATTGGCTAGCGTATAAATTAGTCTGGGAAGCAATCTCCTCCCAGATGGTATCCCCTAAAAATAACTCCATATATTGTATAGGGGAGAAGTCAACCACATTCACATTAATGCCTGCGTTGGCACTAAAAGGGGGGATGTTGGGCTCAGCTAACTGTGGAGGTACCCAGTCCTCCTCCACATTCAGCGTAGCAGGGGAAGCACAGCTTCTTTTAGCAGCTGGCTCACACACAGATGACATGTCACTAGACGTGCCGCTAAACTGACCTGGGTCAAAATCGGACGCAGTGTCAGTGGCGTCAGAGTCTGACGCCAAGAAGGCATATGCCTCCTCCAAGCTGTACATGCGCTGCATGTTTCACACCAACAGACTAAACTAACAAAATACTAAACACAATATTTTTTTATTTTTTTTTTAAACACTAAAACAGACTAAAACAGACTAAAACAGACTAAAACAGTAATCCCTAAACTAACTCCTGTTAGAAGAATCTAATGGAGATTTGGGGGAAGGAAACTGACTGACTACGACAGGCTATGACAGACTATGACAGACTAAAACAGACTACGACAGACTAAAACAGACTAAAACAGACTAAGACAGACTACGACAGTCTAAGACAGTCTAAGACAGTCTAAGACAGTCTAAGACACAGATTTTTTAAAATAAAGTTAACCCTTAAGGGCAAAAAAAAAAATACAGACAGTAAAAATGCACTGTCTGTAACAGATCTGGCAGGGAAGGGGTTAAAATAGGATTTTTATTAACTGAAGATACTTTTTAATTTTCACAGGAACAGCTGCTGCAACAAACTATCAGGATCTCTGTCTCTCTCCTCTCACAAAACGCTACAGAGAGGAGAGAGGCAGAGATCAGTGTCAAAGTGAGTGTTTGTAACACCCACTTTGACACCAGCCAATTGTGAGCGATCGCGGATCGCTCACACGCCGTAATTAGCTGTTACTATATGCCTGGGATGCCGGGCAGATAGTAACAATGGGATTTCAGCGGAAGCG